>JADRCH010000175.1:5445566-5472670 GCA_019843965.1 Rhynchomys soricoides
CCTGTGGTTGCTCTGAGCTCCCTGCAGTGGCCACTCATGCTCACCCTGTGGTTGCTCTGAGCTCCCTGCTGTGCCCACCCTGTGGTTACTCTGAGCTCCTTCCGGCTGATCATCTGATCCGAAGTCACTCAAGAGCTCTTGACATTCTCCTCCTGACTCCCTGGAGAGGTTTCAAGTGCTACAGAAGGACCAGGGGCAACATTGTTTTTCTCACCAGGTGACTGCCCTCAATAACAGGTACCAGGAAGCCTGAGGACACTTATCCAGAATCAAAGCTTTCCCAGGAACTGTCACCAAGCCTCAGCCAGAAGGCTGAGGACACTGTCCACGCCTACTTTCCATCAGAGCTACTCATGGAGTACCTGGGGTGTCAGGAAGGCAAACAGTAGTGCTCTTGAAGTGGCTGCCCAAAATTTACTTTAAAAGGCACTTAATAAAATACACCATCAGGTTAGCCTTGGAATCTCAAAAGAAACCAAAACCAGCTCTTGGATTTCCCCATCAGACACCCCTCCCCCCCCCCCCCCCCCCCCCCCCCCCTCACCTCTGCTTCCCAGCTTCTTCTAACACTAAGAGAACGGGCAAGTCCGTGTGGGATTCAGGGAAGACTAGACAAGAAGCTGAAGTAGACAGGTGGTCTGTCCTGCTCCCGCTGCCCTTCAGCACCTGACTCTATTCCCCCATCTGCAAGGACACCACCAGCTGGGCTCTGCACTGCCCACCAGTGTGGCTGCTCCACAGGGAGCCAGGGGGAAAAGCATGGTCTCCTGGGGCTTATACCCATGGAGACAGGTAACATACACTCAAACAAATAACCCCATCACATAATACAGAGAGGGTCTGTGTCAGACAGAGAAGCACAGTGAGAGTGGGAGAGAGGCGCCCTGTGACAGAGGAGGCCAGGAGAGGTCATCAGGGTGGTCTGACCCCTAAAAATAATAAGGGAAGTAAGGAGGCACCTGAGGGAGACATGGTCTGGAAAAATAGTATAAGAGGAGGTGATGGAAGGTACAGATGGTGGGAGAGCAAGGGACAGACCCTGTCCCAGGACTGGGAGAGCATGTCATCACTGCTATGTCACAGAAGAAGGAACAGGCTGGTCTAGGAAGGGATGGAGATCACCACAATCACACAGCTTAGGATGTGGTCCTGGAAGTCAAGTCTGACTGCAGGAGTGTTGTCTCACAGGTACGCCAATTCTCTTGTTTTAGACAGCTCATGCTGTGCAGGTGACTGTCTCTGGACCACTTGGGCGACCCGTGGTAGATGCTGCAATCAAGCATATTAGTACCTCTGCACTAAAGCCTTCCAGTCCTCAGAAAGTCAATGCAGCACCACAAATCATTTAAATTCAGGGCTGGAGAGACAGTGGAGCAGTTGAGAGAGGGCCCAGGTTCTTCACATCACACTTAAATTGCCAGCTAACTTTCAGAGTCCAGAGCCTTCTAGAGTCCCACTAAAGGGACACACAGCGTAGAGACTGTGGAAGTAGAAGACATTAAAGGAGACTGGAAGTAACACACACTCACATCCTGGCACTGTTCAGCCCAAGCCAAGAACAGTCAAGAGAGTGGACCACACTGGCATGAACTTCCTGCTACAAGGAGCAGGAAGCTGCAGTTCTCTGGGGCAGGAGCTGCAGGTGAGAAGCTGACCTGGGAGTCCAGGTCCATGGCCCAGTTAGAAAGCACATGGAAAGTAATAGCTAAGCAGATAGCTCGTGGGTTTCCCATATAAGTAGAGGTAGAAAACTAGCTCAGCTGAGGAGTCAGCTGTGTAAGTGTGAAGACTGGACTTATTGCCTAGTGCCCACTGGGAAGGCAGAGGCAGGTGGGTCTCTGTACTTCATTACCCAGGCAGCCTAACAGGACCATTGACCCTGCCTCCCCTGAGGTTGACCTCTGACCTCCACCGGCGCACACACATGCATATGTACCTCAAACACACATGCAGCCAAAACACTCATGCATATAAAATAAATAAAAAAGAGGTTTTGTTGTTGTTTGCTTGTCTTTTAAAGAACTTTCCTGCTGGACTCTGTCCCCAGCCATTACTGGAGTTTACCCAGGGAGTATTGTGCAGCAGGAGTTTGGAATACGTCCGAGAAGAAAATAACAAGAACTCTTGTTCTCACAGAGAGGCCTGAACTCACATTCAAAGTATCAGTGCACACAGAGGGACCTGAACTCAGATTCAAAGTATCAGTGCACACAGAGAGATTCAAAGTATCAGTGCACACAGAGGGACCTGAACTCAGATTCAAAGTATCAGTGCACACAGAGAGACCTGAACTCAGATTCAAAGTATCAGTGCACACAGAGGTGCCTTGAGCAGAAAAGGCTGTGGGAAGTGAGGAAGGCAGGGAGCCTGCAGAAGGAACTTCAGTTTTAAAGAAGGGTTCCAACGGAGCCCAAGAGTTAATGGGAAAGAGGGCACGAAGGCTGTAGTGTAAGGGAGAGAGTTCCTGGAAGAGAGCACAGTCAGGGCAGAGGCCACAGCAGAGACCACGCTGGCCCATGGCCGGAATGGAGTACAAAAAGAGCAGAAGAAGGGCGTATGGGCAGAGGGAGGAGGGAAAGGCAGCAGGGCACTTTGGGGTCGGCAGGCCTCCTGAGCACTCTGCTGTTTATTAAGCTGTAAGAGGAGGTCACTAGGAGTCTTAAGCCAAGATCCTCTCAGGATTTGGAGGGTGTTATGAGTTTTCAACGATTATTGGGATTACCTATCAGATTTAGAGAGTGAGGCTGAGCTGTATGCTTCTATTATTATTATTATTATTATTATTTATTATTATTATTATTATTATTATTATTATTATTATGTGTGAATGCAGATGTCCCATGTCATGCATGTGAGGTCAGATGGTAACTCTGGGAAATGGATTCTCTCCTTTCACCATGGATTCCAGAGACCCAAACTCAGGTATCAGGCTTATAAGGCAAACATATCTTGCTTCTAAGTTAAGTGCCATACTGTGACCCCAGAATTGTAGGAAGGTGAGTTAAGTCTGGGGAGGTCAGGGCCTGGGCTTCTACACTTCCAAGTTTATATAAATATCAGCATAATGAATTTGTTGGGTACTCAGCCTTTGGGGGCGGTTGATTATTATTCATGTATTGACCTTATCATGAACACCAACATAAACAGATTCTTCCTGTGGCCTTGCTTTCTCCCTTCTGAAAACACAGACATGACAGTGACATTGCTTGCTGCTGGTCTCAGAGCTGGCATCTCAGTGAGTTTCACTGTCAGGAAAAGAAAAGTTTGGTTGGCAAACACAAGCTTCAAATTGTGGAGAATTCTCTTTGTTAATTGTCGTTCATTCATTCATTCATTCACCTACCTATTTAGCAGTACTGGGGTTGAACCAGGGCCCCATTGATGCTTTTATTTTAGACACTTTTTCTTACTAATGTAAGACGGCAAATGAAATAACAAGACTAATAGTTACCAAAAATCAAGATGAATGATAATGTGACGTTAAAAGATGATTTTTGTTTTTTTTTTTTTTTTAAAAAAGTAATAGAAGTAAAAGGAAGAAAGGAGTAATATCGGCCTGCAAATGTTAAGGTACATCCGAAAGCATCACGGGGGTCAAGCTGCACAGGCTGGAGTCGGTTATGCAGATGAACTAATGTCGCCCTCTAGCGGTCAGATGGGGTTTCTGCGCTGGCCCCTTTGTTAGGCACAAGGGCTGCTATTGTTTTCCGGTAGTCTCTAATACCCAACCTACACCTTACCAGGATCGGCTTCCTTAGGTTAAGATGACCAGATGTATCAAATCTGAATTTTAACACAATCGAGTGTTCAATAATCTCAAGTTTTCTGCTTGGTTCTGCATCAAGAGCCTAACCTTGTAAGGCAGATCCACTGAGAGTCAAGCACAGAATTTCAGCGGTAAAGTGACTGATCCCCAGACAACACAGTAGTTAAATGTTTAACTGGGACTTAAACTTCGATATCCTCACTCCGAGCCACAAGTTTTTCCATTTACACCGCTGCAGCCACTGAAAGAGGAGTGTCATCTATTAATCTGAAGTACAGATAAAAGCAACGTGGGGGGAGATGCATGGAAGTAACCGCATACACGGAGAAGGTCACAGCCTCTGGCCAGCTGTTTGACACAGGCTTTGAGGAGCTGAATCACATAGGTTCAGTAGTGCTATAGTTTGTGACTTACAGGATATTGTAAAGTCAGGCTATGCCAGAACTGGAGGTTGGAGTTAGGGTACCTTTCTGTGAACCAGGCTGGGACCCAGTACCTATTGTGTATTTTATATTTCTAAACACACTGGAGAGACAAGCAGACTTCCGGGAGACAGGATGACACACGGAGGAATTTCTCAGCTATGAACACCCCATTGTAACGTCCCAGTGACCCAAAAACTAGTCTTTGAGGACCACACTTTCATATAGTGCTGGCCTCCAAAGCTGCTCCCTTTGGTTTTGTAAACACTACCTGCAGAGTATAAATAGGTACAAACTCTTTTAAAAATCTTTACGTCTCAGGGCTATACAGAGAAACCCTGTCTCGAAAAACAAACAAAAAACAAAACAAAAAACTTTATGTCTGCTTTATGACCCACTCCTAGGTACCCAACAGAAATGGCAGTAGATGTTACCAAATACGTCTATTATGAATGCCATGGCTGGTTTGTTCCTAATAGCCCCAATCTGGAATCAACTTGATACCCATCAATAAAGTGGAAAATAAAGCCAAGAACAAGTATTTCAAAAAATAGAACAAAAGTAGTAAAATTAAAAAGAAGAAAAGTAGGTGGCCTGGCTAGTTGTTGTTTGTTTGTTTGGTTGGTTGGTTGGTTTGGTTTGGTTTTGGTCAATTTTTAGTGTTACCTGGTGTGGTGGTTTGAAAGAAAATGTCCCTCATAGGCTCACAGGGAGTGGCACTATTAGGAGGTGTGGCCTTGCTGGACTGGGTGTGGCTTTATTGGAGGAAGTGTGTCATTGTCTCCTGCCTGAGGATCAAGATGTACAACTTTGGAGCTGGAGAGATAGCTCAGAGGTTAAAAGCACTGACTGCTCTTCCAGAAGTCCTGAGTTCAAGTCCCAGCATCCACATGATGGCTCACAACCATCTGTAATGGGATCCGATGTCCTCTTCTGGTGTGTCAGGAGAAGCATATATGTACGTGTGTGTGTGTGTGTGTGTGTGTGTAATATATATATTATTGGATATTTTCTTTTCTTTTCTTTTTTTTTTTTTTTTTGGTTTTTCGAGACAGGGTTTCTCTGTGTAGCCCTGGCTGGCCTGGAACTCACTCTGTAGACCAGGCTGGCCTCGAACTCAGAAATCCACCTGCCTCTGCCTCTCAAGTGCTAGGATTAAAGGCGTGCGCCACCACTGCCCAGTGGATATTTTCTTTATTTACATTTCAAATGTTATCATCTTTCCAGGTTTCCCTCCTGGAAACCCCTTATCCCATCCCCCCCTGCTTTTATTAGGGTGTTCCCCCACCCACACACCCACCCATTCCTGCCTCCATGCCCTTGAATTCCCCTACACTGGGGCTTTGAGCCTTCACAGGACCAAGGGTCTCTCCTCCCATTGATGCCCGACAAGGCCATTCTCTGCTACATATGTGGCTGGAGCCCTGGGTCCTTCCATGTGTACTCTTTGGTTTGTAGTTTAGTTTAGTCCCTGGGAGCTCTGGTTGATATTATTGTTCTTCCTATGGGGTTGCAAACCCCTTCAGCTCCTTCAGTCCTTTCTCTAACTCCTTCATTGGGGACCCCATGCTCAGTTCAATGGCTGGCTTCGAGCATCTGCCTCTGTATTTGTCAGGCTCTGGCAGTGCCTCTCAGGAGACACCTATATCATTACCGATGGTTGTGAGCCACCATGTGGTTGCCAGGAATTGAACTCGGGACCTTTGGAAGAGCAGACAGTGTTCTTAACCTCTGAGCCATCTCTCCAGCCCAAGAAATATTTTTATGAACAATTAGGAATAGAAAGAAAGTGACTCAACGTGAAGACACATACAATACTCTAATGGCTGACACTGTGGGGAACTGGAGGCTTTGTCTCTACAAAGTAGTAGAAGACAGATGCCTATTTGCTCTTCTTCTTCTTCTTCTTCTTCTTCTTCTTCTTCTTCTTCTTATTCTTATTCTGTCATTGCTGTTGTGGTGGTGTTGTTGTTGACTATTTTGTTATTGTTTTGAGACAGGATCTCGAAGCCCTGATTAGCCTCAAATTCACAGAGATCCATCTGCTTCTGCCTCCTGAGTGCTGGGAGTGAAATGCCATCCCTGGCTAAGGGTCTCTACTTTCACTGCTCTTACTCAATACAGCAATGGAGCTCCTAACCAGTATACTTTTTTTTTTAATTTAACATCTATGATGGATATTAATTTTATTTTTTATTTACTATTTTATTTACATTTCAAATGTTTTCCCCTTTCCAGGTCTCCCCTTTGGAAACCCCCTATCCCATCCCCCTCCCCCTACCTCTATGAGGGTGCTTCCCCACCCACCCACCCATTCCCATCTTCCCTCCCTGGCATTCCCCTACACTGGGGCATCTAACACCCTCAGGCCCAAGGGCCTCTCCTCCCACTGATGACCAACAAGGCCCTCCTCGCCAGCATCATGGGTTCCTCCACGTGTATTCTTTGGTTGGTGGTCCAGTCTCCGGGAGCATCGGCGGGGTCAGGCCAGCTGACACTGTTGCTCCCTCCATGGGGCTGCAAACCCCCTCAGTTCCTTCAGTCTCTTCTCCTCCATCCAGGACCCCACACTCAGTCCAATGGTTGCTGTGAAGTAAATCTTGGGTATTCTGAACTTTTGGGCTAATAACCACTTACCAGTGAGCACATACCGTGTTCACTCTTTTGTGACTGCGTTACCTCGCTCAGGATGATGTTTTCAAGATCCATCCATTTGTCTGCAACTTTCATGAAGTCATTGTTCTTAATAGCTGAGTAGTATTCCATTGTATAAATGGACCACATTTTCTGTTGAGGGACATCTAGGTTGTTTCCAGTTTCTGGCTATTATAAATATGGCTGCTATGAACATAGTGGAGCATGTGTCCTTATTACATGTTGGAGCATCTTCTGGGTATATGCCCAGGAGTGGTATAGCTAGGTCCTCAAGTAGTATTATGTCCATTTACTGAGGATCTGCCAAACTGATTTCCAGAGTGGTTGTACCAGCTTGCAATCCCACCAGCAATGGAGGAGTGTTCCTCTTTCTCCACATCCTTGCCAGCATCTGCTGTCACCTGAATTTTGATCTTAGCCATTCTGAGATGGAATCTCAGGGTTGTTTTGATTTGCATTTCCCTGATGACTAAGGATCTAACCAGTACACTTAAGCAAGAGAAAGAAATAAGAAACATCAAGGCTATAAAATCAGAAGGCAATTGTCACTGTTTGCAGATGACTCAGTAAAATGTATGGAAAGAAGACCCTGAAGAGTCAAAAAAAACCCCAAAAAACCAAAAAAGAAGCAACAAAGAAACAAGGAAAGAAAGAAGGAAAACTGTTGAACTAATAAATTCAGCAAAGTTGCAGGATGCAAAGATGCAAACTCAACATATAAGAGTCAATACTTTACTATACACTAATAGTGAGTTAACTGAACAGAACGCAGGAAGGTAATCTAATTTACAGTATCACATCTTAAAATAAAATAAATTCAACCAGATAGATGAAAAAGCTCAATGAAGACTTTAAACACCAAGGAAAGAAACCAAACAGAGACATATACACACAAAGGAAAGGCATGACATGTGTGGGCTATAGAAGAGTCAGTGTTAAAACGGCCATACTATTTGTGATGGTTAATCTCACGTCAGCTTGACAGGACTTAAAATTTCCCAAAAGACAGTTCTTCAGGCACACTGATGATGGATTATCTTATGTCCGGGCATGTCTGTGTGTGATCGTCTTGATCGGGTTGATTGAGAAGGGATAGTCTGCCCACTATGGATGGCACCATTCCCTTGGCTGGGATCCTGGACTATATAAAAGAGGAAGAAAAGAGCTGAGTACAAGGACACATAGCTCTCCTCTTCCTGACTGTGGATGTAACATGACCAGTTGCATGAAGATAATGGAACATACCAGAAAAATTCAAAAACATCAATCTTTCTGCTTTGAAAACAATTGAGTTAAAAATTGGCTTTCATTCATGTAAAAACAGAAGCTTCTCAACATGGCTTGCTGATTCAGAACCCAGATGTTCCTCAAGATTAATAGAAGATCATGGTGACAAGACAAACAGATCAGAGGGTACCTGACCATGCTAAGGCATTAATGAATACTTTTTATATTTTGCTGGCCCCCATGATCCAAGGTAAGTACCTAGTGTCTGCAAAAGTGGTGTGACTGCATTGTCTACTTGAGTCACCCATGAGATACCAGCCAAGTGCAACAGCCTCCAAAGTCATCAGTATCATGGGCTAGACCTAGGAGTAAAATGGGGAGGGATGGAGAGAGCAGTGCCTATGCCTCCTGATTACTCTCCAGGAATACTTGGGTCTATGCCTTTCCCTAATCCGCTGCTTTAGAAATATGGCCTAAGAGTAAAGAGATTTCTTCTAAAACAGTATTTCAGACCTAAGCATTCAAGTGAACCTTCCCCTTGAAAATAGCTACCCCATGAGGCCACACACAGATGCCAGCCCATAATACCACTTCTCCAAAACTCAGAGAAAAGTCCTCGGCCACAGCCAATGAGCACTGTGACATTTCCCTTAAATAACTTCCAGTGAAGAAAAACGTCTTATCATTTGAAAGTCTTAAGGGGATTCAAATTCAAAGAAAGAACATTCAAACAGGGAAATCTACTTTAATCAGAATAATTATTTAACCAAGCAATGAGGAAGGCAATGAGTTCATTAACCATGTGAGCAAGAGCTATCTCATATTGTGTTAGCTACTATTGCTGTGACAGACTACCTGATAAAAGCAACTTAAGGGAGGGAGGGAGGGAGGAAGGGAAGAAGAGAGGGATGAAGGAAGGGAGGGAGGGAGGAAGGGAAGGAGAGAGGGAGGAAGGAAGGGAGGGAGGGAGGAAGGGAGGGAGAGAAGGAGGGAGGGAGGGAGGGAAGGAGGGAGGGAGGGAGGGAGGGTAACAGGCTTATTTTGGCTCATGGTTTGAAGGCACAGTCCATCATGAGAGGGAGGCATGGTGGAAGGAGCATGAGGCAGCTGGTCACATCGCACCTGCAGTCAGAAAGCATCTCAGCCAGAGAGATGAAGGCTGGTGCTCAGTTTGCTTTCTCCTTCTTATTTAAGACCCACCAGTCCACAGGGCAGTGCCACCCCCATGCAAGGTGAGTCTTTCATGCTCAGTTTGACCTTTCTGGAAACTCACTCCTCTAGTGACCATTTCTAAAGTGGGACCGACAGCATTCCATTTCCTACTCCCAAGATAGTCTTTCTTCACCATCAAGTCTCTTTGTATGTTGAATGGATAAAGATGATAGTTGGTATGTGATGCTTTATTTGATGGAGAAAATTAAAATATAAAACATTTTAGGGCTGGGGAGATGGGTCAGCAGGTAAAACACTTGCCTTGGAAACATAAGCCCAGAGTGTGGATCCCCTGCACCTACATTAATGCCAGGATGGCATGGCCTGGAATCCCAGGGCTCAGGGAGTGGACACAGGGGATCCTCGGACCAAGCAAGACTAGCCAAGTCAAAGAGCTCTGTGTTCAAGACAGAGGCCCTTCCTCGATATATGAGGTAGAATGCACTCACAGATAGGAAGCACATATACACACATGCACCTCCCACACACGTGCAAACCAAACCACAACCCAGTTATTTTCTGAATACTATGTTGTCGTAGTTTGAAGTCTCCATCTGAGGGTTAAATGTGAGAGACTTTCTGATCACCAAGTCACACAGTGTAAGTTTCTGTTACAAACACCAAGTCTGCCTTCAGCTTTGCTCACTGGCTCATTATGAAGCATACCACTTCCTACTCTTAGGCCCCCTGTCCTCCCTGGGGACTTTGAGACACTGAAGTCTGCACACCAGCAAAATGCAAAATAATCTTGGCAAATCAGGTCATGGACTGGAGAGGACACATGGTTCATTGCCCTTCCTTCTGTTCCATGAGCTGGTCACCTGTCTGGGGATGGAGAAAGTTGTGTCTCTCTGAGACCTGAAAGAACAGGAGAGATCTCCACAGGAGACAAAGGTGACACCAGGGACATGCATGATGGTGTCTCATGGAAAGAAACTAGATTCAACTGAGATCAGAAGCCAGTGTTCTGTTCCCAACTCTGCAGGGAACTAAAATATCAGTCCTTCATGGGCTGCTTCTTGGCAGGGCTGAGGGTAGAACATTGCAAATTAAGTCCATGAAGATTAGCTTAGTTGCAACAGGCCCATCACAGCTGTGCACAAGGACAGTGGCCAAGGTCCTGCAGCTAGCAGGGGGAGGAGGGCAAACCAGAGGGAGAAACCCAGAGCCAGGGGACAGCTGGTGCCTGCCGAGACTAGCTGGGTGAGCAGACTCTACAGCTGGACTACCTGGCTGAGCATCTTGCCCCAGGGCCACAGAATGCCCAAGGGCAAGTTAGTCAGTGCCCATGTGCCTCAGTTTCTTCATCTGTGAAATGAGGCTTATAATGGTATTCACCTTGTGGGATGTGGGGCAAGGGTTGAATGAGTTATTATGGATGTGCTTGAAAGAGCTCTTACTAAATGCTCAGTCCTTGACAGCAATACTTGTCAGCTAGAGCCAGGACTGGCATTGTAGTTTGCATTCCATTCCTACTAGCTGTGCAGTTTGGGGCAAGTCAAACCAAACCTCTCTGAACTGCATTGTGCTGTTTCTGATCTATAAACAGCATCTCTTTTACTGCAGAGTAGATCAGAGAACCATGAGATGGTGGTCTGAGGGCACTTTGCAGGCTTTCCTGTGCTCTTCCTTTTCTGTAACAGACTCTACAGAGAACCTTAACCAGGCAGGTGCAGGTGCGGACCCTTAGCAGCACCATGGGCCTGAGAGCTGGATTGGCTCCAAGAGCCCAGGACATTTGGTGCAATTTGGCAGATGCAGAGGTTCCCAGGTTCAGCAGGGTTGGGGCACTCCTGGGTCAGCGAGGCAGTCAGCTGAAGCCTGCACCAGCTCCTGGGAACATGGAAACCAGAACTGAATGGAGAGGCCAGTGCTGTCTGGATTGGGCACTTCCTCCAGAGGTGGTCATTTGTTCCACATTGACCCAGAGCTAGGGCAGTCCTGACCCACACCTTCATGCAGAGGAGGGTCTCTCATTCTGCCTGTGTCCTGTTTGCCTAGCATCTTGACCCCAAGCCTCTGAGCAGAGGGCTTGCTCAGGACTAGTTTTCTGATTTCGGCTCAAGAGGCCTCTTCCACACTGGGATCGGATCCCATTACAGATGGCTGTGAGCCACCACGTGGTTGCTGGGATTTGAACTCAGGACCTCTGGAAGAGCAGTTGGTGCTCTTAACCCACTGAGCCATCTCTCCAGCCCGGAACCTGACTTTCATATCAGCCCTCTCCACTCTTGCAGTGAGAACTTTTGCCTTGGAGGGGCAGGGGAGGGGAAGGAAAATGGGCCATCCAGCTTCCATCCTCCTAAAAGTCCCAGTGAAAAACTGAGGTTATATTCCACCCAAGTTCCCTCTAGGGAACTGATGAGTCTCCTGGGCTTATTTATAAAGCATGGGTGAGGGGTTGCTGACCAAAGCAGCCACTGAAAACTCTCTGGCCGGCATTGCTGACTTCCCCATGGCTGCATAGATGGAGCCCCTCTTACCCAGTCTTCCTAGCCTATACACTTTAGCCCCTCCTCGAGACCTTGTGCTATTAGGGCAAACATCGTACAACTTCTTGGGAGGCATGGCTGGACACTCAGGTGAAGTTCCCATGACCATCTCTACTGCCTCCTATGGGAACACCGAACATCAACATGCAGGGATGATCTTTGCAAAGGGCACAGCTTAATCTTTGAATTTGGCTGAGGACAATGCAGTTCAGTATCTCTCAATAAGACAATAGTTTCTATATCATAGAAAAAACTGCACTTGCCCCCCTGGAACCCCCTGCCAGCACCTGCCCCCATGTGTCCTTCCCATCAGGAGGAAGAGACCTGTGCTTTGCCTTGAGGCTGGCCTCACCATTGTCAGTCTTAGCCCTTCCTTCCCCAGTCAAGGCTTTCACTTGCACATTCCCCTTTCTCTAGAACGGCCACTCTCCATTTAGAGAGTATCTACTATTGATGGATGAATATGCATTGGTATCATTGTTTAAGAAAAAGTTCCCTAGCCTGGCAGTGGTGGTGCACGCCTTTAATCCCAGCACTTGGGAGGCAGAGGCAGGCAGATTTCTGAGTTCAAGGCCAGCCTGGTCTACAGAGTTTGTTCCAGGACAGCCAGGGCTACACAGAGAAACCCTGTCTCGGAAAAAAATAAACAAAAAAATAAACAAAAAAAAAAAAAAAGAAAGAAAAGTTCCCTAACACCACAGCCATCTCTGTCCACCATCTGCTTCTCTGCCTACCCGTTACCTCACATCTCTCCACAGCGCCAACGCTCCTGCAGATGTGTTACCCACATCACTGTTTATGTGCAGCTTTTCTGAGATAAAAGCCCACTTTGACCTTACCTTTCTTCCCTTTCCAGCAGCACTGAGTACACTTGACTTCTCTAGCCTGACAGAATCTATCAACCAGTCAGTCACTTGGGTCCCCTCCCCAGCTCTGATGGCACCTTCAGCTCTTGCAGAGGAAAAAATGATCTTGCATTGTATAGGGCCAGAGGGCAGTGGCTGCAGCCCTTTGTTGCTCACAGACTCATGGAGATGCTGACCCTATTCCCATGAGAAGAGACCCCCCACACCTCTTCCTGTCACAGTGGGCAAAGCAAGCAGAGACGAAGAGAAAGGAGGTACCTGCGTTGTTACAGGCTTTACAGCTCTCCTGACATGTCTGCAGGGAGGAGTGTGGTTTAGAGCAACTGCCCATTCATCCCATCTCACCCCCAAGTACCCAGCTTTACCATCTAAACTGTGGCAAGAAATACAACTTAACGTAACAATAATGTTCACTCACTAACAGGAGTCAGTAATGCAGAAATGAAGAAAAATTGTCCCTAAAGCTTTTAGTCTTGAAGAATAGGTGAACCTTGTAAATTTGATGGCAGGCCGTGCAAACAATAAGCTTGCCTTCTCATCTTAGCTTTGAAAACATAACAAGCTAGTAAACACTGGTTTCATCTCAAGTCTTGTCATGGGGCAGATTTATCATCCATACAGCAATGAGTACACATTCCCCTTTGCGTCTTGGGGCACCAAGTTCAGTTTGACTGCACACACCAGAGGAAAGGTGACATTTATGAACTGTAATGGCTTATCACCAGCATGAGCATACGTATCCGACTCGGCATCCACTACTCAGTGGAACATAATCTTGTTAGGACTGGACTGGAGCCCTAAGGGATTCATTTCTACATGCTGCAGTGCATGAAGAGAGTTGAATACAATTATGCCTCCATCATTAAAACAGATTTATAGATGTGTGCGCACTTGCATGTGTAATTAACTACAGTTAGGATCATTTCTTAAGAACAAGAAATAATTTCCATTGTCTGGCAGGGAGCAGTTTATGTTCTTACAGCTACAAAATTTAATTTAAAAAAAACAGCTTTCAAAGAAAGTAGTTCTCAACCTTGAGACAGAATTTACCATGGCTGCAGGCATGGGCCCTAACCGTATATGTGAGTGTGGGGGATAAGAGTGGAAACCATGAACTTGCAGCTGTATTCACTAACTGGGGAAATCCTGACGTGAGGGATGTGCTTTGTAGAAAATCGTGGTCTAGAAAGAAGAAAATACAGAGCAATATAAACATCAAAATACAGAGCAAGATAAACATCTATGGCCTCGCTACCATATTAACAATGCACTTCCTACAATTAACTACTTGACAAATTTCCAGTTGGGTGTCTGAATGGGAAATGTCCTTCCTGTCAGTCTGTTTCAGCACTTAGACCCCAGCTAATGATGCTATGGAGGTTGTAGAAGCCTTGAACAGGTGAGGAAGTGGGCCTCTGGGCCCGGTAGCCTGGCTCACTTTGAGCATCAGCACTCTGCTTTGCTTGCCACTGTAACGTAACCAGCCACTCCACACTTCTACCTTCCACCATTATGGACATGACAGAGTAGGTCTGTTGCCTTGCTTTCCTGTTTGTGACATGATGAACTGTGAGCCAAAACAAACCTGTCCTCGTGTCAGTTGTTTCTTCTGGGTATGTTGTCGCAGCAGTGAGGAAGCAACCAATACTGGCTATAGTGGAATATGTTGTAATGTTCTTTAAAAAGATATTTCATGTGTTTGAGTGTTCTATGTGTGTGTATTTATGTGTACCATGTATGTATGTGCCTAGTGCCTGTAGAGGCCACAAGAGGGTAACAGATCCCTTGGAACTGAATTAGAGACAGTCATGAGCCCCAATGTGGGTACTGGGAACTGAACCTAGATCCTCTGCAAAAACAGCCAGTGATCTTAACTGCTGAGCTATCTTTCCAGCCCCTATGTTGTACACTTTACACTGGGGAAGCTAAAGCTGGAGCATAGGGAGTTTTAAGGTCTGACTGGCTACACAGTGAGATCTTATCTCAAAAAACAATAACACAGCTAGATGATAGTGGCACACACCTTTAATCCCAGCACTCAGGAGGCAGAGGCAGATGGATCTCTGTGAGTTTGAAGCCAGACTGGTCTACAGAGCTAGTCCTAGGACATCCAAGGCTACACAGAGAAACCCTGTCTGGAAAAACAAAACAAAAAAAGCCAAATCAAACCCAACCAAACAAACAAACAAAAAATGTTCCTGAACTGCATATTCCTCATCAAGTCATTTCTGATTTTATGTATTCTTTATTACCACATTGTAAGATTTTATGACCCCAGAAATATAATCCTATGCACTAGTTTCTGGTGTTCTACAACAACTTAAAAAACAAAACAAAACAAAAACGACATGGCAGACAATCAAAACAAGAGGCTGGTTGATGGCAAGGCTATAGATGATTGTTACAACTTCAAAATGTGCCACTGAAACTGACTACCTCCTAGTGAATTCATGAAATCCAATTTTTAGCTACAGCATCTTTCTTTTCTTTCTTTTTTTTTTTGGTTTTCCAAGACAGAGTTTCTCTGTATAGCCCTGGCTGTCCTGGAACTCACTCTGTAGACCAGGCTGGCCTCGAACTCAGAAATCCACCTGCCTCTACCTCCCAAGTGCTGGGATTAAAGGCGTGCACCAACACTGCCTGTCTACAGTATCTTTCAACAATAAGCACTTAGCATGTTGACTAACTAGATATCGTCCAAAGTACAAAACTATTAAATTAGCTCACATATATAAACTCTGCTATTCATATACAACCATAGACCCAAGGTAATACTTCATGGTGTCCCTTTGTATTTAGACTCAACTATCCTGATTTTAAAAGATGGAGTATTTTAGCATTTGATAAGTGTGAAATTGTCCATTTGGAAAAAAAAAATCAAGACTACAATGGGAAAGAAATAAAACTACAAAGCCAGAGAATTAGGAAGGATTTACTGGGGCTGGGGAGATTGCTCAATGGTTAAGAGCACTGTCTGTTCTTCCAAAAACCGCAGGTTCAAATCCCAGAACTTATATGGCAGTTCACACTGTCTGCAATTCCAGTTCCAGGGGATCTGACATCCTCATACAGACATACACGGCGGCAGAACACCAATGTAAAAAGGATTTACTGCAGTTATATTGTCTAGCATCAAGTGCTAAATAACTGGGGGAAGGGGAGAGAGAGAGGGAAGTATTCTACTTACATTTCTAAAGCTTTCATACAACCTACCCTGGAAAAAAGCAACATAAAATACCTTAAATAAGAGTTAATCTAGCTTGGCATGGTAATATACACCCTTAATTCCAGCACTCGGGAGGCAGAAGCAGGTAGTCTCTATGAGTTTGAGGCCGTCCAGGACCATATAGAAGACCCTGTCTCAAAAATAATAACAACAGAAATAAAATAAAAATCAAAAGGTATTCATCTGAAGTGGGCACGGAGGTGTATTAGATACACTAAGATAGGTTGATCTCTGAGTTTAAGGCCTGCCTAGTCTACATAATGAGTTCCAGGAGAGCCAGGGCTAGAGAGATTTTGTCTTACTATGCCACTATACCCTCCAAATTAAGCTTGTCAGGTATCACACATGTGCCCACCAGCACATGCCACAAGCCCTTCATTTCCTCCTCAAGCCCAAAGCACCACTAGATAGGGAACAATTACCTAGTGTTCCTTCCATACAGCCAGGCCCCTGCCCTTCCTCAAACTCCACTTTGATTCACTAATTCTGAATGTAAATTCAGCACTTGTAGCTCCATGTACTAAAGAAGTAACAGTTAATAATGATTAAATTATTCTAGATGTAGCTCAGTGTTCAAGTGCTTGCCCCAGTTCTGGTCTTTAAAAGCAAAGTAGGGCTGGAGAGATGGCTCAGCGGTTAAGAGCACTAACTGTTCTTTCCAGAGGTCCCGAGTTCAAGTCCCAGCAACCACATGTTGGCTCCGAACCATCTGTAATGGGATCTGATGTCCTCTTCTGGTGTGTCTGAAGACAGCTACAGTGTACTCATATACATAAAAATAAATAAATCTTAAAAAAAAAATCAAAGTATATAAACAACTACAGTATACATAGAAAATGGTACTATACAGTTTTGGTTATGTTTAAATTTTTTCATTTGAATAAAATGGGAACCCAGTTCATATTTGTTATACACAGAAAAAGCACTAACCACAAACTACTTTCCCATAACTAGGAATGACTGAAACTTAAATCAACTTCATAGAGTAACTGGCCTCCCCATAGAAGTGGACTGATCCTGGCTCTAGGAAAGTGTGGGAATTTCAGCCTCTGCTGGAACCACAGGAAGTCACTGTGCATGTGCCTTTACACACTTAACACTGAAGTCATGAGGATAGATTCCTGGCTAATAAGGAAACACATGCTTTTATGAAAGAACAATTCATTCTAAAAACAATCTGATTATTTGCCCTCTTAAGCCTTCCAAGTAAGGTAAATTTATACATTGTATTCACTCTAAAATGCCTGTCAAACCTGCAGGGAGTTTTGTAGGGGCTACAGAGATGGCTTAGAGGGGACACATGGACACGCACGCATGCACGCACGCACGCGCGCACACACACACACCAAGACAAGTAATTAAAACTTGTCTAAAACTAAATATTTTAAATAAATATTTAAAGAAAATACATGAAAGCACCAAAATACTGAAATAAACAGCTATTTAAACTTAGTTCAGGCTCACCTTGAACTCTCTCCAGCCTCTTGCCTCAGGTTCCTAAGTGCTGAGATTACAGACATTATGTGTCCACTATTGAAATGTAACGCTCCCTCACACAGGAATAATGAGAATACCTTTAGACAGAAATGACTTGCCTTTTTCTTCAGATCAAAGTTGTGTTTTCTTTAAACATTGGCTCTGCACAGTATGAAAAAGACAGCTCAGCAAGAAAGGGGTCTGCCAGAGATATGCCTCCACAAGGATGAATCAGAGTATGAAAAAATAAAATTTACCATTTATTTCTTTGATACACAGACAATTCAACATGACCCACACCATCTTAGTCCACCCACTATGTCTTTTTGCCATAGTAACAAAATACATGCTGTTAAACTGGGTCACGAGTCCAACTCAGGGTCAAGTTTCTCCACTTTGATGACTACGTCTGGATCTATGGCAGCAGCATCTTGGTGAGCCTCTGTCTCTGACTCTGACAACACTTCTTCCTTGATCTTCATAGGCTTCCCGCCAGCCTCATCATCATCATCTGAAGACTCGTCAAGTTCCCATTCATCATCGATGTCCATTTCAAACACCCTCACATGCCGGAGATTTGAACTTAACTAATGTAAACAAGGCCAGATGAATACTGTTTAAATGCACGGCTTAACAAATACATCATGTATTAAGGAATTAAAACCAGAAGCTTAAATCAAAGGATGGCTTACAGGAGTTATAGTCCTAATCATTTATCACAAAGCCACTCAACTCAGCTTTCACTTCATGTAAAATGCCCTCTAAGTAAAACAGTTCATAAAATTAGCAAAATCCAGAGATATTTTTACCTATTTAGTAAGCTTTGTCAGAATAAGAAACTAATACAGTTGAGGCTACTCCATGCTTATAATTAACAGAAACTATGATTCATAAAATGACACAAAGAAAGGGCTTTGGGTGTCTGCCAGGTATCTAATGAAGCTCCACAGAAGCAAGGTCACATCCTACACTGCCTGCAACACTTACCACACAGGACACTTTTCGAAGGCCATTCCCAGCAACATACTGTGCTTTCATGCTTTCCAGCAGCCTCCAGTGCTTCTCAAAGTGCATGGTGCGTGTGGGAACAATGCTGCCCTGCTCGTCAAGCCTACAGGAAAACAACAAGGAGTCAACGGGGGATCTCTCCTGCCTGGATTATCAGGGACACTTTTCTACCTACACTCTCATTCTCAATAGAATCCTAGCAGCCACCACAAAAGAGCCGTGATAACACAGTCTGTAAAAGCACTGCAATGCCAAACACACAGAATGCCACGCTAGTTAAGGCTGGACTTCCTTTCCAAGACAGTGCTTTTTAAAATCAGAATCTAATTACCTAAAGGTCAGGGTCAACTGAAGTCATCTCTCAGAACAGGCATATACTCTCAAAATGAACAACGACGCCCCTTAATCTGGAGAACACTAAATACAGATCTAAACTGAATTCCACTACTGACTAAAGCTAACGATGCATCTGAAAATGGAAGGAAGCCACCCCATCCTTGGGAATCCTCTTTCTTTAACTGTTAAACCTAAATAACAAAGTAAAGTCTGCAAGCCGAGCCTAGCCCATAGGTCTGTAATCCCAGCAATTTAGAAACCTGTGAGGCAAGAGGATCACAAGTTACTAGGCTACAGCATGTGTTCAAGACCAGCCTGGGCAACTTGGTAAGACTGTCTTAAATAAAAAGAGGGCTGGAGGGCTGGTTGTGCTGGCACAGGCCTTTAAAGACAACACTTAGGAGGCAGAGCGCAGGTAGAGTTCTATGAGTTCAAGGCCAGCCTAGACTACCTCTGGAGTTCCGGGCTAGCCAAAGGTACACAGTGAGACCCTGTATCAACAAAAGAAAAAAAAAAAAGAGGCTAGAATATAGCATGGTGGTAGAGCACACTGAGGCAGATGTGTCTTCATGCGTTCAAAACCAGCCTGGTCTACACAGCAAGACTTTGTCTCAAAACAAAACAAAAAACTCAATGAAGCAAATAAAAGCCACATTACAAAACAGTCAATTGTTAGCTAGCACGGTGATGCTCACTGGTAGTTCTAGCAATGGGGAGGCCAGGGCAGGAAGAGCATGAGTACAAGGCCAGCTAAGGCAAGGCTGTTAAGAGGAAAGGAAGACAAGGCAGGGTAACATTAGGATGTCCTAATGAGACACATACCTCGTGGAGTAGGTCCCAGTGAACTCATACTCATCAGAGTCTTCACTGTTATACACTAAGGACAGTGGCAACTGAACCAAAATCCTGTCTCTTCCTTCACGTCCCATGGAGTCTTTAAGGATGACTGTGACAGTCTCATCATCATAAAACTGGGCGTCTAGACAACTGTAAGTGCTAGAATCAAAATGTTCCATTAAATAAAACTGATCACAGCCACTAAGAAAACACTGCATGGATCACTTCATGCTGGCCCAAGGCCAAAAAAATAATTTAAGACATTGACATTCTCTGCAAGACAAATTATCTCATTAATTTCTATTAAAAAGATTACTAAATTACCTTCTGTACTATTTTTTCCCAATATAATTAAATCTTAAAAACAGGCAATCGTGAGAAAAAAAAATCTGTGAAATTGGTTCACAGCTCTAAAAAACCTGACATCAATGTCTAGCCTATGCCTACTAATCTCTCATGAGTGACACCTCATGTTATACGCTAAAGGTGAAAATAAGACCTATCTCTAAAGCATCACTAAAAGCACTGGGAGAGGAAACAGTGACAAGAGATCAGCCAGTGCTCAGTGCTGGCTCTTCCTCCATAGAGCCTTGGGGCTGGCTTAGTTATCAGTATCCCTCTGTACCCTAAGAAAACCCAAGAGATGACCACCATTTCACTCTGCTGCTGTAACAAAGCCACAGGCAGTACAAAGACTTCTGGCTCACAGGACACCTGTTTCCTGAACCACATCAC
Source organism: Rhynchomys soricoides (assembly GCA_019843965.1). Lineage (NCBI taxonomy): Eukaryota > Metazoa > Chordata > Mammalia > Rodentia > Muridae > Rhynchomys > Rhynchomys soricoides. The sequence continues at coordinate 5,465,825 of JADRCH010000175.1, forward strand.
TTCCTTAGCTTAAAAGAATTACAGGAAAGCACAGCATATAAGACACACAAATTCCTGTGGATGGTAAATTTTTCACCAGTTCTAAGTAAAATAGCCTTTATGATAAAATATGAAGATCCCAGCTGTCCTGGAAGTGAGAGAACACTTCTGCCTTACCATCTCTGAGCCTGACACTGTCCTACCTAATAACTAGAGTACACAGGCACTGCCACCGCAGGACCTGTGCCTGTCATGTAATCCAGGCGCAAGACTTACCTTCTTCTGACTTTGTCAGTTGTGGCATATGTGAAGCTCCCATATTTAATACCAATTAGTCCATTACTTACAGATCTTGAAGGAAAAAAAGGGGGGAATAAAGAAGACTTTATGAAACAAACCGGACAGTTGAAACAAAGTACTTGGCAGCTGGAAAACATTACACTCTTGCTATAGAATGCTGGGATTTGTGCTAAGCATCCCAGAATAAATTACCTTGGTTTAAAATCTCATAGTATCAAAGGATATGGATACTTGCCAGGCAAGGTGGTACACACCTTTAATCCGAGCACTGAGGAGGCAGAGGCAGGTGGATTTCTGTGATTCCCAGGCCAGCCCAGTCCAGTAGATTCTAGGACAGCCAGAGCTACATAGTAAATTCTGTCTCAAAACAAATTAACAAACAAATAACAACAACAAAGAATGAAGGATATGGGAGAGGCCAAACTGTCTTTAAAGTGAGATTTAGCATCATTGAAGATGGTGACGGAGCCTGTGGTGGCACACATCTCTAATCCCAGAACTGAGGAGGCAGAAGCACAGTTCTCTATACAGAGAGTTCTACACAGAGAAACCCTGCCTTGACAAAACAACAACAAAAATGCTAATGGAACTGTTTACTTGATTTTTCTTTAAAATTAAATTTTTTTTTTGGTTTTTCGAGACAGGGTTTCTCTGTGTAGCCCTGGCTGTCCTGGAACTCACTCTGTAGACCAGGCTGGCCTCGAACTCAGAAATCCGCCTGCCTCTGCCTCCCGAGTGTAGGGATTAAAGGCGTGCGCCACCGCTGCCCGGCCTTCTTTAAAATTTCAAAGTAAGTTTTTATGGACAGAGCCTCCCATTTACTGAAAAACATCATTAGCCTAAGAGGACAAGCCTTCCCATAATGTACCCAGAACACATCTTTGAATGAGTTCTCAACACAGAATCCTGATTCAATTGTCAGACACCTTTTTAACCCTAAAAAAAGTCAACAGACAATAACTATACATCATTATAATCTAGAAGGAATAATAGAAGCTTTTATTATTACCTTAATGATGTGAAAACTACAACTGAAAACAGTTAAGTAAAGTCATGAGGCTAACGTCGCTAAAACATGAACAGGCTAGAGATGGCTCGGCAGTTAAAAGCACTTGTTGCTCTTCCGAGTGAGCAGAGTTCAGCTCCAAATACCCACACTGGGCAGTTTATAACTGCCTGCAACTCTAGCTTCAGGGGATCCCTCTTCTGGCCTCTGCACAGATATGGACGGACACACACACACACAGGCTCACATGTGCACAAACAGGGGGTGGGGGCTAACAAATCCTTTAGAATAAAAAACACTAAAAGAGAAGCTGTATGATGTTAATTGTTAAAAATAAAATCTTATCTTTGCAATTCAAACTTCAGAGTAATACTCACTGGGAGATATCAGTATGTCTCCTTAAGATGCACATTTTATAAACTGAATCTTCTAAAATAGTAAAAAGAAGATAATGAAGATTCGAAGTTTTATTATTCCACCTAAGGAACAAAATTTAATGTAAGATACGGTACGAAGCTACTACCTAGGTTAAAACACAGTTCTATCATTCATACAGGATGGGGAAGAATACTTACAGAAATGGGAATTTTAACAATCTACGTGCACCGTCCATACTAAAACAACAAGAAAGCAAAATGAGAAAAATTTATAATCATTGTTAAACTTACAGCAGACAATGGGTAAAGAGAATTACCTCCTAGCATCTTTATATAACGGAATGCAAACTGCTTGATTCATCGATCTTCCAATTACATCCTATATAAGGTAAGATTTAAAACAAGTTATCAGGGTTGGGGATGCAGTTCAGTGGTAAGAATGTCTAGTTAGCTAGTGCAAAATGCTGGGTTTGACCCTGATCACACCCCGACACCAACATGAAACAAACAGAAAAAGACATAACTAGTGCACTTACATAAAGAGATACTCTACCGAAAATGTGTGCACCACTATTAAAGTCTAGGTTTAAAAACATCCCTCTCATCAAACTTTGAGTTAAGAATCCTTGGTGACAGAATGGGAAGGAAGAGAGAGAGAGTTCTGAGCTTTAAAGGGGCTGGCATGAGGCACGGGATTCCAGCTCTCACTAGCTTCTCCACACCCTCCATTCAGCAGTGAAAATAAGACACAGCAGCTCTGGAACTAAAACTTCAAAAAACTAAGTGTTCTTCTTGGAATAAATCCCTAAAGATGCCAAACCTTTCACTAGCCCACTTTTAAGATCCGTGTAAGGAATTAACCAAATGAACCCTTATGGTCACTTATGTAAGCTGGCCAGATACTGCAGTTTTCCTCACTCCCACATGAAGACACGTATTTCTTTCAGACTTACTGCTGGCTTTTGCAAACACTGATCAATAATGTTCTCCATCCGCCTTTTCACAAAATGCAATGATTTTCGAGGGTAATAAGGAAACAGCAAAGGACTTTCTGGATTTAAACAAAAACAGAAGCAAAGCAATACTTAGGAGAAAACGATGTCAGAACCAGCCCCGGGTACCTCATGGCAGAATTATATGAATTACTTCATATACCTCATTAAGAATCACCACAGCATGTGTAGCCTATTACCACCCACTCCAGTGGCTGAACCACCTCAGAACAACTGGTCTCGCCCAAGCCCAAGTGCACTTGTGCTGGTCTATGAGGAGGAGCACGTAGGGAACCACAGTCACATAATGAAGCACTGCTCACCCTGCTCTAGTCTTTGCTGTCACATGATGACAAGGGGCATCCAGTGTTACCTTGAGAATATAGCATTAAAACAGAAACAAGAAATAAACTACTCTACACAAATATCTTTTTACTTCTTTAAAAGGCTACTTTATCAGTAGAAGGTGATGCAGAACTAGCATTTCCCCCTTGCTGCTCTGTGAAAGTCTTTGTTTTGTTGTTTATTTTCAGTTACATCCTTATGTGTGGGTCTGTATACATGAGTGCTGGTGCTTGCATCAGGGTCCCCTAGAGCTGGAGTTACAGGCAGCTATATAGGAACCTCTGGTGTGGGTGCTGGGAGTCAAAACAAGGTCTTCTGCAAGAAGATAGCAGTTCTTAACTGAACTATATCCCAAGCCCTGTGAGATTATGCTTCTGTTATCAGTGTTGCTTACAATGACTGTATGAAGTAAGCATTGAATTCTCCAATTTACAGATTAAACAAAACAGGCTTAGCAAGTCTGGACAACAGCTGGGCACTAAAATGACTTCCTAGAGATATGAGTGCTGAGTGTGACTCTGAAGCCCATTCTTCCAGTGCTCTGCAGGTATCCACTACACACATATCCTTATATCCTGGTATGCGGGCTAAAATGCATTTTAAACATTAGTCTGTTTATTGGCTGGTTCTGTGTGTCAACTTGACACAAGCTGGTGTTAACAGAGAAAGGAGCCTCCCTTAAGGAAGTGCCTCTATGAGATTCAACTGTAAGGCATTTTCTCAATTAGTGATCAAGGGTGGGAGGGCCCACTGTGGGTGATGCCATCCCTGGGCTGGTAGTCTTGTGCTCTATAAGAAAGCCAGCTGAGCAAGCCAGAAGAAGCAAGCCAGTAAGCAACATCCCTCCATGGCCTCTGCATCAGCTCCGGCTTCCTGACCTGCTTGAGTTCCAGCCCTGACTTCCTTTGGTGATGAACAGCAATGTGGAAGAGTAAAGCTGAATAAACCCTTTGCTTCTTGATCGTGATGTTTTGTGCATGAATACAAACCCTGACTAAGACATCTGTTAAGCACCAAACAGAAGGTATGAGAGAAAGGCATGTGATCTTGGTTTCTCACTCCTAGAACAATTTCTCCAACCCCTGGAATTTCCCAAGCTAAGAGGAAGGTTCCTGGATGCCCTCAGAATAGGGAACCTTGATTAGAATCTTCACTTTCCAACTCTATCTGCCAACCATGGGAGGGGAATGGAGTGGAGGTGGGGTTCAATCACCAATTGCCAATGACATAATCAATCACATCTATGTAACGAAATCGCCATTAAAGAAACCCATACATTGGAGCTTGCAGAGGCTCCGGGCTGGTGAACAGAGTGCTGGGAGGGCCTAGAACCTCTGGCTTCTCCTCCATACCTACTCCATACATCTCTTGCTTGGCTGTTCTGTATTTTTTAGTAAGCAAGTTAGGAAACCTGAGTTTTTCTAAGTGGAAGAAAAGGAAGATGTGGAAGCTCCCTGCAGCCTGCCAGGCAGAGGCAGTCTGGTGGGGATACTGAGCCCTCACTCCTTCAGTGTCTGACACTCACTGGAGGTCTTTAGTGTCATACTGAAGTGATCACCAGAACCCTCAGACGGAATTGTGACTGGCTGATGTCACGAACAGAAAAACATCTCACTTGGTGTTTCAGTGTTTCATACACATGAGAGTATCACACCCCATCTGTCATTTTGCTGTCTATCCAATCAGATAATGGACATAAGAGCCACAACAATCAGCAGCTTTCCAGCTCAACTGTCAACTGGTGACTAAGGATTTAGTCCCAGTTAACAATGAAGAAGTTCATGAGTACCTTTCAGGTGGGTGCTGTTTTGGAGGAAGTCATACCACTGGTTTCCTTCTGTGTTAGGGGGTGACACAAGGTCGTCGTCTTCATCTTTCAAATACTACAAGTAAGAGTGGACCATTGCAGTTCAGGAAAGAATGAAGCTCACCAAATCACTTTTTTTTCCTATTTAGAATGTTAGTATGCTTTACTGCCAAATTTTCTGCAAGTCCACTGTTTAAAAAGTGAGGAGACAAAAGTCTTCTAAATGTCAAGCAAACAAATGTAAACAGGTGGATGGTCAGAATGGTTACCGAGGTTAAGATTGTGCTTCATTTTCATGAGAGAATTTTAAATAGTTATACATTAAGTGCCAACTAGCAATGTACTCTAGGGAAGCTGCTCCAAGAGTGTGCCCACAAACCCCTGCAAGTCCTCAAGATGCTCCAGGGATCCAATAGATCAACAGCAGTTTTGTAACAATCCAAATACCAGTCTCTTGGCATTTGCACTGGTGGTGGGAAAAGTGAATCAAGGTAGCTGCCCAGATCAGAAGGGCACCCACCACAGCCCCAGCCACTCTATGGTTATAGTTTTATTTATCTTTAAAGAGCTTTAAAAGTATTTATTTTATTAAATCTCAACCTCTGAATACAGATCTTTAACATTCTGTGTGACAGAATGGGAAGAAGGCACATGACACTTTGTTGCATACCAAACAGGAAAGTTACCCTAAGGAGAGGCACTTATGCAAGTGTTTTAGTTTACCTAAGACAAGACACTTCTAAAGATATGGATTGCATTTTCACTTGAAAAAGTGACCGGAGGAAAAACTGGAATTATTCATCTGGGTATTAGGAAGATATTTTCTGGAGAACAAAATTAACCTGTCACTCTGAGACCAAGTATTTCATGCCAATATAACATTTAAACTTCTAGCTAGGTGTGGTGGCCCAGACTTAGGATCCCAGCAGGAGAACTGCAGCCAGGTTCAAGCTTTGTGAGATCTCTCAATAAAGAAACAAGCTTTAAAGCAAGAATTAAAAGTTAAGAAACTGCACCTGCCACTGCTGTGTTTGACAGCTTCACAGGGTTAAAGAGTTCTCTGACTAGGCTAGTGACTAACAAAGTGTACCTTCTGGACAGACCTGCAATAAGATATGAACACCTGGGAGATAGATCTATGATCTCACAGAACCAATCTTTGTCAAAAAAACAAAAACAAACAAACAAAAAACCCACCAGATTTTACAAAGCCACACATGGATAAAAGATTACTCATGTAAGAAAAATGGACAGATTCAGGGTTCAAGCAATGGAGAGTTCACTGACAGAATCTCAGAGTCCACACTAAAACTACCCTCTGAGAAGCCACCTTCACACTGCTGTCCCTTCCAAGAAAAAGCGTGTGTGAATCCGGTTATCCTTGAACTGTATTAACCAAATCATATCAAAGCAGACAGGGACCTAACTGCATTCTACTAGCTGGACAGCAAAGAGACTTGCTAACATATAACGGAATGCCAGGCCACTGAAATTTCCCATTAAAACATAATGACAAGTGGACTATTTTTAATTACTGAATGAATAACTATGTTTTTACACTAACAGTAGTATCCACATGTGACAGTTAACACTTGAAGTGTTTGGAGTTCTCAATAATTGCTTAGAATATAGAAGGGTTCAAGATTCAAATATTTAAGTAACATGTATCTTTGGTCATTTTACTACAAAGGCAGACCTGCAATATATTTGAATATTAAATTTTCATAAACTTTGGATAATATAGATTAATTCATTAAGTTTTTTACATTTTTAATTGAAACACAGTATCATTTCATCCCTTCCCCTTCTCTCCCCCAATCCGTCCCATGCCCTTCTCTCTAGCACTACCTATGCACCCCCAACTCCCTTTCAAATTAACAGTATTCAGTTTAAAAGTTAGTTCTTAAAATGAAAAACTTTAACCTAATGTCCATACCTGACCAACTCTTTCAACATTGAAGTATTTTCCTTTCCGATTATACAGGTCTGGAGCCTGCAGGATAAACACAGGTTAGCTGTAAAGTTAGCTTAAAAAAAAAA
>JADRCH010000175.1:5472770-5508032 GCA_019843965.1 Rhynchomys soricoides
TGTGTGTGTGTGTGTGTGTGTGTGTATGTGTATATATATTATAAGAAAGCTGTTGTTGCAGCTACTCTCTTAAATAAGATTGTGAGACATACACAAAGAGAAGCAGACGGGAGTTTTCTAAGTAAGTACAGGCACTGATTAGTTCAATAGTTGTTTTTTGTTTTAAAAAAGTAATTGCTAAGGTCTTCAACTAAATTATTTAAATGCAATTACCTTTTACCACTACTGAGGGTTAACAAAATTATTCTCTGAACTATAGAAATACAAATTTCTTACCTCATTGAAATGTTCAGTGAGGAATTCAGCAACAAATGTGATATCCTTCTGAGTCATCTATAACCAAATGAGACAAAGAAAACAAATAGCACCAAGAAAGCTTCCCAACTAAACTCCTGTCTACAGAAGACACAGCTCAGACAGGAGGGCTTGTAAGGCTCGCAGACTCTATCCTCACTCCACATACCCCCTAGGCGAGGCCGTGGACACCTAGAACAAACCCTGACAACTAAAACTACTATTTACCAAGCTTGGACTTAGGTACTAGTCTTTTGAAGGAAAATAAACAAGCATTTAAGACTTAAGGAAGTTTAAGTAGAGACTAAAAGGATGCTTAGTCACAAGTCACAGAACTTTATGACACACAGATATTTTAAGTAGCCATAATAATGAAGTGTCAGAATTTAAAAGATGTAAAACACAAAGTGCTCTTTAAAAGAATAACAAATAAACCAAGACTTAGGAGATCTGTTTAGTGTATATAGCTGACATCCTGACAGCTAGTAACTGTACAAAAGACCAGCAATGCTGAGCTCAACCAGAAACACCCGGCACAGGAGAGAAATGGCAGGTATCATTAGTTATCCACAGGACACTGCCTCCAAGACTCCACATGTACAAAATCCAGGAACTTCAGAGTCCCTTACATAAGATGGCGGGGTACATAACCTAAGCACAGCGTCCTGCATGCGTTCATTATTTATAAAACCCAACAGAATGTAAATGCTGTGAAAGAATACTTGTTTACAGTACTCTGTAGGGAAAAGTGAGAGAAAGTAGTCTCCATCTGCTCAGTACTAACTGTCTCTAGAATGTGTTGATGTGACATGCAGGGACATGCTGCCCAAGCTCCTATCACTACCTTGTTCAGCTCAGGAAGCACGTGGTCCTCTGTCATTCTCAGCATTGCTGGAAAGAAAAGGGTTTTAAAAAATTATCTGTAAAGGTCACTAGAAACAACTTTTATTACAGATACTTTTCAAAGGTTAAATGTGCTTTACTGGACTAAACCTCTCGTTTTGAAGAGTTTCTTTTCACTAAGAAAAACATTTTTCTCCCCCCAAAAATTAAATGGTAAAGACTTTAAATCTGATTTATATTATCATTCAACTTACCTACATACAGCCACCGAAAAAATGCCTTGAAGTTTTTCATACTACTATCTATAACTCTAAAAAAGTAAAAAAATAAATAAGAAAAAAGATTATCATGTGCAGTCCATACATCACTGCTCAACTGTCATGAGAAATAATACACGTTACTGTTGTATTTTTTCCTGTCTGGATGACACTTAAGCACCTAGAACAGCCGATTTTACAAATCAAACACATCCCTAAAAATATTTTTTAAAAAGCGAACTGGTTCTTAAAAAAAGAAAAGGTTGGAAAGAGGAAGAGAAAAGGCAGGAGAGAGATACGGGCTTTGGGCAGGGACAGCGAGAGGACAAGATGTAGCTACAGGTGGCCAATCGGCCAGAGGATTTAGATTTAATATGGCTTATAAAATTAGGATTCTAGTTGTTGCATCCAGCGATTGAGTTACCAACTGAGTTAAGTTTGTGTGGTGTTTTCCTTCACATGGCAGCACAACTGGGTTCCAGAGAGAAAGGTATGGCAGCAAAGCGTGGGCTTGCAAGAAGTGTGCCCTAAAAGGCCATGGGAATTTTGAAACGTGGGGTTGGCATAGTAGCAACCCGCCAGTGGGAATGTAGTGAGTCTGGTGGAGAGATTTTGGAGCTCTGAGTCAGAGTCTTCACTAGATGAGAATAGACCGGCCAGTCTGCTGGCGCCTTGCCGGTGATAGGGTGATAGCGTGGGCTGTTTTTCAATATTTCCTGCAACAGGTGGTGAGCCAATGTGTTGGGAAAGAATCCACTAGAAATTTAAGATTATTGGTTTTTTTTTTTTTAATTAAATTTTTATTTTTTTTTTATTTTTCCTACTTTATTTACATTTCAAATGTTTCCCCCTTTCCAGATCTCTCATTTGGAACCTCCCCATTTCCACCCCTCCCTCCCCTTGCCACTATGGGGGTATTCTCCCACCCACCCACCCACCTACTCTCATCTCCCTAATAATTTAAGAATATTAGCCTGAGAGTTAGAGTTTTATTTTCTGAGAGAAAGGTGGCGCTGGGATGAGTCACGTGTACTCAGTGTACTTAAGCACTGAAACCTTGAAACAAAGAGGGCTCTGAGGTCCCCTGCTGTGGAAAGAGACAAGATGGCTGCTCTGAGTCAGAGAGCTGAAGAATGGAAGCTGCCTACATCTTGGGGCAGAGATTGAACTGTAAACTTATAAATTGGGATTATTTGGCTTTTAGGATAGATTTATATACAGATTTTGTCCGAATCATGTGGGGAATTTCACCTGCGGTTCAGAACTAGGATAGGGAAAATTAGTCACTGACTCCAAGTAGAGAGAGTAGTGATAATTGTCTACTATGAACAGGTATTAATTAATAATGTCTGCAGCTCCAGGTAGAGAGCCTAACAGAAAGATATTATAACAGATATTAATGAAATAAATGTCTGTGGCTCCAGGTAGAGAGCCCAACAGATAGAGGGTATAACAGAATGGCTGCTCTAGGCAGAGAGCTTAACAAGTAAAAACTACCTGCTTCCTATAAGCAGATATTAGTGAAAGCTTGAATTAATTGCTTTAAAGATGGTATAAAAATATATTGATCTAATAAGTCTTACAGGATACTCATATTCTGTCTAGCATGGGCTCCATGGGAATTTTGGATTGATTTCCTGACATGACAAAATAGAAAAAGGCACATACAGTATTGTAGTTTACTTCATTTTGCTTTGGATTGTTTTAATTTTCAAAATGGGTGTGATTGTGCTTTTTGTGGTTATATTACTCCTCTGAGAGATAGGTCAAAATAAAGGTTTTTCTGGTTACTATCTCAGGATATGCTGATTTGGGAGAAAGGTTTTGTCTTTGTGTTTTTGGAAAAGGATATTAGTGTCTACACACCTTCCAGAGTAATATGGATCAGATATGACTAAGGGAGACCCCCTGAAGAACTAGATTCCAGAGAATCAAACAAAAAGTTATCTTGATGATACTAAAATTTTGTTTTGAGATTTGTATATTACAGAACATACAGCCTTGATGAATCTCATCATCAGACATGCCACACTGACCTGCTTTGAACTCCTGATCTCTTGGACTTTCAGCCGGATCGAGTCAGGACAGACATCAGAGACTAAAACAATTATTGGTGTGGCCTTATTAAGGCCAACCAACTCCCCCATTTTCCCTATCTCCCCTACCCCCCCAAAGATCCCTCAATGCCCATATTCAGATTGAAGAAGTTATGAAGAATTGTCGTCCCAGTTCTCTGGGCTTTGGGGCTGGAGGTGGTTATTCTAATGTTGCCTTTTTGGGAAATTTAGAAATGGTCATAATTGGAACAGGGAAGAAATAGCAAGAATTGATTATGTAAACATAATCTCATTTGGTAGAAATTTTTACAATAGTTACTAAGTTGAAGTCATAATTTCTTATTTTGGTACAGAATTTATTTTGATACAAAATCAAGGTTTTTATTGGTATAAGTTTCTTCTATTGATACAAAAAATTTAAAAGTACAAGGCTTAGACTCAGTCCATCTATGACTTATTATAAACTGATCAGAGATGTTTAAGCCTGTGAGTTAAGGGCCAAATAGCAAATTCATGGCTCTGAGTTTACTGTTAGGGTGTTTTCAGATAACTTACACTTAGAGGCAACTGAGAGTAGTTAAGAAACAACAGTCCAGGTTACTTTACAGAGACAGCTGGTTTTCAAAAAAACATCAGAAATCCACAGAATGTGACATTTAATGTTATTTATTCTTTTGTTGTTGAGACATAGCTGCTAGGAGTAGATATCCCCTTTTGTGGATTCAAAGAAGAAATTGAGAATCTCTACCTCCGGGTGAGGTAGTACACTGTGGCTAGGTGGCCACTGGGCAGACATTGCCTACTCATCTACAGACAAAGTACTGTCCAGAAAAAGGACACACTATGTCGAATAGTCAACTGATAATCTCTGCCAAGTCAGGGTAATCAGTCTTTCAAAATTCTGCACTAAAGGTCTGTCAGATGATCCTGCGCCAGCAGGCTGAAGACTTCCACTCCAACTTCCTGACCTACAGGAGCTGTATAGGTAGGCAGCTGTCTCTACAACTTGTCTCAGTTCTAGAAGCTGTGTTAGGCTTCCTATATTTTCAGATAATGTTGGTTGTTCTCGGATTTTTGACAGGGTTGAAAGACTACTTATAGTCTCATAGCCAACCCAGGCTATTTAACATTGAGAAAATATATTTGAGAAGATAGTTTTCAAGTAGTATACAAGTTAAACCAGGATATAGCATATAGATTTATAAGTCTTTTAAGTTAGGATAGATAACAGGATATTCTATTTAATTGTCCAAAATGATGGACTGGGTGTTAAGTCTATCTTGTACTTTATAAATTACAAAATGGTAATAGTTGTGATCAATTTCTATCTGAGATGAAAGAGTCTTTTAATTGGATAGGAAGGGTGAAGTGTTGTGGATGGCCCTGGTGCTGTTTGTATTTTGATGCTAATTCCACTTCCCCAAGAGGGGCTGCCTGGGACTGAGGAGTGAATCACATACTCAGGTGACTTCATGTGACTCTTCTAATGAATAAAGATGTCAAGGAAACCAATCACTGGGCGAGTAGGCGGGACTTCTGAGTCAGACAGGGGATGGCAGAAGAGGAGAGTGGGGTTTTGGATGGGAGCACGGTGGCAAAAAGGTAGGTAGGTAGGTAGGTAGGTAGGTAGCTGAGGCCCCCATTTCAGGTGGCAGATCCGTTTGGATCCGCTACTGGAGGATTCAACTTAGAATGGTTTATATATTAGGATGTTAGTTGTTGTGCCCAGCAATTGAGTTACCTGTCTATTCTGAACTTAAAACAAGAAAAAAGAAAAAAGAAAGAAAAGAAAGGAAAAGAAAGAGAGAGAGAGAGAGAGAGCAAGCAGGCTGGTAATTTAGATTGTAACTGGGTCAAAGGCCTTTCTAGAAGCTGTACAACAGTCTTTCTTCGGTATTCAGAAACAAATCAAAAAAAAAATAGTTTTTAACATTATTTCAGTTTAAAAAAATAATATTATTGGTCAGTAAAAAGAAAAATATTAAATCCAAAAGGAAATCTTCATTACAAAATTGTATAATGTCACCACCTCCAACCAACATAGATGTGGCTAAGCTTATTTTTGATTCTGACAATAAATCTCTCAAAAACTGAATTTCCCTGGGCATTGCATACATGTACCTCCAAATCTAGTACTGTAGATCTTTATTTTAAAGAAATTACTTCTGAACTCCTTAAGCTTACATCTATGAGGTGATTACCCCAAGCAAGTAACACTGGGACCTTTCCTTCCTGGCTTTCCAACCCTCACCCAGACTATGGGGCACATCAGCTCTGTAAAGTGAATTAGCATCACTGATGGTTAGTGCTAACCATCAACTAGATACAACATAGAATCACTAGCAAGAGTCTAACAAGGGAGCCTCTACAGGTTCAAACAGGCCTGTGGGCTTGTCTGTGGGGGACTGCCTTGATTATGTTAACTAATGTGGGAAGACATGGCCCACTACAGGCAGCACCATTCCCTGGGTTTGAGTTCTAGGCTACACAGGAGTAGAAGGTGAGTAAAGCACTTATACATTTATTTCTCTCTACTTCTGAATGTGGATGGGATGTAACTAGCTATTTTAAGTTCCTGCTGCCTTGACTTCTCTGTTACAATGAATTGTGACATAAGCCTTTCCCCCTCAATATGCTTTTAAAAAAGTCAGGGTATTTTATGACAACAGGAATTAAACTAAGCCAGTATCTTACTTTTCTCTATAAGGACATTTGATAGAAGATTGTAACATTTCCCACAAGTTACCAAGTGAGATAACAAAAACTTTCGCAGCAACAATAAAAATAAGAAGTTTCTTTGTGCCTATTCTAAAAGCTTTCTACCTCAAGCAATCAGCCTAAGATCAAAATGCTCATTGCCTCGGTTTCTTTATCTGTAAGCTAATATAACAATGTTGCAATTTGCTTACTTGAAAAAAACAAGTATTTTAGCTACTTTCAATTTGTATTGAAAGGCAATAATGGCTTAGTACTTTATATGTGCTCTCAGCTAAAGTGGTGAACCATAAAACACTTCACAGGAAGAAAAGCAATGCCATTTTTCATCCCATTTGCCTTCTGGGCATCAGTGTCTGCAGCCCCTATCTTCTAATCCCATATTAAAGGGACAGTGGATAGAAGGGCTTATAAACTCACAAAAACAAAAAATGAAAACAAATTAAAAACACCGAAGACTGGTGAGTGCAGGGCTCAGCAGCAGAGGTCAAGTGCAGATGGGGCACAAAGTTGGGGCCAGCAAAGCCCAGAGAAACCACACGCCTGAGTGAGAAGCAGCTCAGACTTAGACATGACAACTAACGCATCCCATCCTCAACTGTACTAAATGCATGAGGCGTTCTTGCAATGTTGCAAACCCGAAGTGAACTGTAGACCAGAGTCCTGCATCAATGCTAAAGTCCCAGTAACTGTACTCTGGTATGAAGGAAAGTAACCATATTCTTAGAAAATACATGCAAATGTCTTCTAAGGAAAAGGCAAAAAATACACACGACACACTCTCAAGTGTTTACAAAGAATAAGCACTAGGTGGGATATAAGAAATGTAGTAAAATAATTAAAGAAGGACAATTAAAGAAAAAAGCCATATCCACTGGGGTCTGCCCTTGCCTAACTTCAATCTATTCTCAGCATTAACCAGCAAAGCATCCTTAAAAACAACAAGTACTCCACTGTGGCTCCCAATTGCCCAAGGGTCTCTTCTACACCCAAAGAAAAGCTCTATGCCTTTTACACTGCAACGATCTCTGTGTAGACTGGAGAGATGGCTCAGAGGTTAAGAGCACCAACTGCTCTTCCAGAGGTCCTGAGTTCAATTCCCAGCAACCACATGATGGCTCACAACCATCTGTCATGGGATCCGATCGATGCCTTCTTCTGGTGAGTCTGAAAACAGCTACAGTGTACTCATATACATAAAATAAAAAAAATTTCTCTGCAACATTTTGGAAAAAAAAAATCTCTGTGCTACTGACATATTCTGATTAAAAATTTTCTTAAGAGGATCTGGTTCTTATTTAGATAAAAAGTAAATATTCTCATATCCACACTCCTGGTTTGCACATTACTTACTGGAGAAGTTCGTTTGCTTTGAGGATGAAAGAACCCACAGCAGTAATAGCATCTAAAGAAAAGTAGACAAAAAAGGGTCACTCGTTGAGTAAGTAAACTGTATCCAGTGTAGTCTATGGAGAAGTTCAATCAATACCTTCAATGCCTGAGGGATCCAGTCCTAGAGGTTCATATTTTTGTTTCCATGAAGCCATTCCTTTAAGTTCACTCAAATGATATAGTAAAGACTCAGAGCCACTAGCAAAAGAGCGGAGATAAGTACCATTACTATCACCAAGGTGGCTGTCAACAATCACTTGATTTCAGAATTAAAATCAAACAAATCTTAATAATCTTTCCACAGAAAAGAATTACCCAAACTATTTTTAAGAACTAGAAGAACCATTTGTCCATCATGACAACTGAGATGAAAACACAAGACTACCAGATTAGATTCTCTATCATGATCACACTATGTGCAGTGCTTGTCAAGCTCTCTACCCATTGAGCTGCACCTCTAGTTGTAATCCTGGCACTTTACCATATGGACATTTATTCAACAGTAGACACTTTTGTTTAAAGGTTTTACTACGTAGCCCTGACTGGCCTAGAACTATGCAAACCAGGCTGGCCTCCAGCTCATAGAAATCCACCTGCTTCCATGTCCAGAGTGCTGGGAATAAAGACATATGACACTAGCCTGTCCTCACAAATATTTTTAAGCTCTGACTTCATGTCGGACACTAGATGCTAGGGACACAGAGGAAAATGATAAGGTCCTCGAAGTATTTAGTGTAATAAGAGAGTTAGTTACAACCAGTCATATGGTACATCTTCCTAACTACCCTAAGGGCCTTGAGGGAAATGCATAGGTGAAATGGAAGACCCTGATCTACTCCAGGAACCGCTAAAGGCTTCTCTGAAGGAGTGAAGACCTGAAGAACTCAAGTAAAGAGAAGGTGAGTGTGTTCTAAAAAAGAAAGGAAGGTTATACAAGTCCTTGGCTGGAGCTGGGGATGTAACTCAACAGTGGAGTTTGTTTACCCAACATGCCCAAGACCCTAAATTCCAATCCCAGTATCATTATTAATAAATGAAAAAACAAATCAAAGGAAAGATATTTATTTACCGGGGGGGGGGGGGGGTTTGAGTGCAAGATACACTATTAAGCTTGGAAACCCAAAAGGTACCTAGCATGGGTAAAGCAGAAGCAGACATGCTCAAGGCCTTGAAAAGGTTTTGCTTTTAAGAACAAAGCAAAGGTACAGCAAGTTTTTAAGTAACATTGCACTCAGTGGGGAAAGTGAAGTAAACAGACACAATGAAGTAAGGCACAGACCAAAGCAGAAGGTATTCAAGGAGCTCTGGGGATGGTGGGTATTTCTAGAAACCCAGCATAAGAGTTGTCAAAATACAAACCAACACTCAGCAGCCACTTACAAACTGCTTCACTCAAGTTGCTAAGCACAGAAACAGCAGGAGACCTGGGAAACCCAGGAGCAAGCCTTGGCCTAATATTGAGGAACACTGGGCCAGCCACGTAACTAACTCTTGTGTGAATCAAAGATGATAAGAACAAACTGCCAAGATAGCAAATGAAAAACAATTATTAGAAGCTAAGTAGCTTATTTTATAGTTAAATAAAGAAAAAAAAAATCCCAAATGCTCAAAAAGTCCAGCTTAGTTAAAAGAGTTAGAAAAATATTTTCGCAAAAAAAAAAAAAAACAAAAAAAGTCATTACTGACTTCAATCTTGGGTATGCCAAGTTCCCTAAAATGCCAGTGCAAATAGCTAGAAAAGGCTTGAGAAGACAATGTCAAACAGTGGAGAGAAGGAAGCAGAAATATGACCAATGCCATGTATGTATGAATGCAGTACCAAAAAAATTCTACATCACTTCCATACCTCTGCAAGTGACTTATAACCAATTTTTGTATACTGGAATATGATGACTCTATAGACTGGCCAAGCTTTTTTAAGCCCTAATTAAAAGAAGAAAATACGTTTAGCATGTAACTGTGATACTATATGTCATTCCCAAACAAGACAACTATTAAAAATGTGTTACACAGCCATTTAAGCAGATAGACTTTAACAGCACCTTCACTGTTAACTGGTTCATCAGGAGAGTCTGAAGTTCAGCACTACAACAAAAAAGAAAGTATTAGTAATCTCTCCATTCAAACTCTGAATGTGCCACTTAACACCTAAATTTCAAAGTACAGACAGACTGTGGAACAAAATAAACATGAAGAAATAGCACCAGTCAAATGAGGATTGTGTTTTATCCAGAAAGACACAGAAATGTCACAGTAAAATCCAGAAATAAATGAACTATACACTTCTGAACATCAGGAAGGGAATACCAATTAGTACCCTGGGTGGTTATTTACCCAAGGTGCCAGAAGAAAAAGATTATCTTGGCTACATAAAAGTTCTGGAACTTTTATACACCCAATATACATACACACATATATACTTATATATACATACAAAATGATCACATTTATATAAAAAGTTCATAGACAATCCCAAAAACTCACATACTTTTTTGAGAGGAGAGGTCTTCTACCAGAATTTTATATTTTATCTTTATAAAGGAAATAACTACCTTTGAAATAATTACTGTCAAGAGAAGATGGGAAAGAAAGTCAAATTGATCATCTACATGCACTTACCTGGCTTTCCCCCACAACAGTAAATGCATGAACTCGTCCTGTACTGATGTGGTTGTAGTTTTTTCCTAGACAAAATTAAAAAAAAAAATACATATTGTAAATTCATAAATACAATATATTTATATTATATTTATTATTTATATATTTAGTATATTTATTTATATTATAATAAATATAAGCATGTTTATTCAAAATTATAGGGACATAGTTTGAGTATAGCTCCACCCAGCTGTACCAAAAGGGAAACAAAGAGTCTGCCATGGTTTGGGTGTGGTTTGTCCCCAGGGTCTCTCTGCTGAAGGCTTATCCTTAGTGTGATGACACTGACATGGTAGACTCTAACAAGTAGCTGAGGATGGAAGGTACCGAGTCAGTGGGAAGAAATGAAATTGACACTCTGGGGACGCTGGTTAGTTCCTCCAAGAGTGATTGTTAGAAAGAGACTACCCAACCACACCGCCTGGCTTCCTGTGTTACTGTGACCCCTATTAAACATGCTCTTGCCAAGATGCCATCTAGCATGAACCCTTCTCAATATATGGAAAACAAATGATGCTACATAGCCCTCAACTGTCAGAATCTAAAACTAAGACCTAAAATAAATTTCTTCTCAATATATTACAAGTCACAGTACTGTTACTGCAACAGAAAACTGACTAATATAATTCTTTTCGCACCTGACCCCAAATACTAAGGCCATATTGAACCATCTAAAAGAAATAAAGATCTTAGCATTTTGCAAATCAAACTAATTTTTTCTTTTAAGATGTTATTTTAGAGAGAGAGTGTATATAAGTATCCACAAAGGCTAAAGGCATCAGATCCCTCTAAAGCTGGAATTAC
Source organism: Rhynchomys soricoides (assembly GCA_019843965.1). NCBI lineage: Eukaryota > Metazoa > Chordata > Mammalia > Rodentia > Muridae > Rhynchomys > Rhynchomys soricoides. Next base: position 5,483,791 of record JADRCH010000175.1, read on the forward strand.
AGTTGAATATGAGCCAACCAATTCAAACCTGGGCCCTCCACAAGCAAATGCTCTTAAGTACTCAGGTATCTCTCCAGACTACCACCTTTTCTTTGAGACAAGGTCTCACTCTGTAGCCCACATCAACCTTGAACTTGTGGCAAACTTTCTGTCTTGTGTCTTCCAGTGTTGGGATTACAGAGTGAGCCTCTACGCCCAGTTCTAACTCTCATGTATCTCATAAAGTAAATACAGACAGAATGTGCTCAAAATCAACACAGGGAAGTTCAGGTATTAGTACATTACCTGCACAAACTTAGTGAGACGGGAGTCCATCTGCATCAGAATTTCTTCCCATGCTTCACACATACATGTCAGTGACAAATTTATATACTATCAACAAAAAGAAAAGTACAGTAAAAAAAAACACCAAAACAACATGCTATTGCATTCTTCTTTGGCAGAATTTACTTTCAATTACTCTTCTAACTCAATAAAGCTATAGGAAAAAAGAACATGACTAAGCTTTGGTTATCACTTAATTAAGAATCTAAATTATCCAGTGATTCTTACAAATTTACAATAACACATTCCCGAGTTTGTATCTGGGAAAACAAGTACTGGGAAAATAAGTGCTTTTTTATATTTTACACAAACTGTCACAATGCTGCTTTGTTTAGGTACTCAACTGTCAGACAGCGCCCCTAAGAAAAAACAAACCTCTAGAAATCTTTAACATCAAGCAAAATAAAGACTATAGTAAAACAAACAAAAGATCAAAATAGCAAAACTGAGTTCAAGGCCTCAAAGTCTTTGTACCCTTAAGACTCACACTGTTGAGAATCCTGCAGCCATCACCATGTGAATAAGCATGGGCGGGCAGGCTGGCTAGAGGACGAGGGCTGTGGAACAGAGACAGCCATTCCAGCCTTGGAACACATATCTGTTTGTATGACGAGTTTCTTTATCTTTTTATTTTTTATTTTGGATATTTACTTTATTTACATTTCAAATGTTTTTCCTTTTGGAAACCCCCTATCCCATGCCCCACCTCTTGCCTCTATGAGGGTGCTCCCCCACCCACCCACTCCTGTTTTCCCTCCCTAGCATTCCCCTACACTGGGGCATCTAACACCCTCAGGCCCAAGGGCCTCTCCTCCCACTGATGACCAACAAGGCCTTCCTCTGCCACATTATGTGGCCAGCACCATGGGTCCTTCCATGTGTATTCTTTGGTTGGTGGTCCAGACTCCGGGAGTTCCAGGGGTTCTGGTCAGTTGCCACTGTTGCTCCCTCCATGGGACTGCAAACCCCCTCAGCTCCTTCAGTCCCTTCTCCAACTCCGCCATCCTGGACTCCACGCTCAGTCCAATGGTTGGCTGTGAGCATCCGCCTCTTTATTTGTTAGGCTCTACGTGAGCCTCTCTGGAGACAGCTTGTCATGCTTCCAATCAGCAAGCAATTCCCAGCATCCACAAGAACGTCTAGGTTTGGTGGCTATATATGGGATTTATCCCCAGGTGGGGCAGTCTCTGGATGGCCTTTCTTTGAGTCTCTGTTCCACACTTTGTCTCATCTGTGAGTATTTTGTTCACCCTTCTAAGAAACAGTGAAGCATCCACATTTTGGTCTTCCTTCTTCTTAGGCTTCATATGGTATATGAATGGAATCTTGGGTATTCCAAATTCTGGGCTAATATCCACTTATCAGTGAGTACATACCGTGTTCATTCTTTTGTGACTGAGTTATCTCACTAAGGATGATATTTTCAAGGTCCATCCATTTGCCTGCGAATTTCATGAAGTCATTGTTTTTAATAGCTGAGTAGTATTCCATTGTGTAAATGGACCACACTTTCTGTATCCATTCCTCTGTTGAGGATGTTGGGTTGTTTCCAGCTTCTGACTATTATAAATATGGCTGCTATGAACATAGTGGAGCATGTGTCTTTATTACATGTTGGAGCATCTTCTGGGTATATGCCCAGGAGTGGTATAGCTGGGTCCTCAGGTAGTATTATGTCCATTTTTCTGAGGATCCACCAAACTGATTTCCAGAGTGGTTGTACCAGTTTGCAATCCCACCAGTAATGGAGGAGTGTTCCTCTTTCTCCACATCCTCGCCAGCATCTGCTGTCACCTGAGTTTTTGATCTCAGCCATTCTAACTGATGTGAGGTGGAATCTCAGAGTTGTTTTGATTTGCATTTCCCTGATGATTAAGGATGTTGAACATTTCTTTAGGTGCTTCTCAGCTCTTTGAGTTTCTTCAGTTGAGAATTTTCTGTTTAGCTCTCTTCCTCATTTTTTAATAGGGTTATTTGGTTCTCTGGAGTCTAACTTCTTGAGTTCTTTGTATATATTGGATGTAGGATTGGTAAAGATCTTTTCCCAATCTGTTGGTTGACGTTTTGCCCTATTGACAGTGTCCTTTGCCGTAGAGGAGCTTTGCAATTTTATGAGGTCCCATTTGCATGATGACTTTCTTTAAGGTGAGCTATTCCAGGCACAGATCAATAAAACCTTCTGGATCAGCCTAGCCCAAACTGCTAGAGTACAGAACCATGAACTAACTTAGGATGGATTTATTATGAAAAAAGCTGAGTTATATAAAGATTTTTTTCTTTAAAGATTTACGTATTTGTTCTACGTATGTGAGTACATGGTCACTATCTTCAGACACACCACAAGAGTATATTGGATCCCAATATAAATGGTTGTGAGTCACCATGCGGTTGCTGGGAATTGAACTCAGGACGGCTGGAAGAACAGTCAGTTCTCTTAACCGCTAAGCCATCTCTCTAGCCCAGGAAAATACATTTTGCACAATAATTTTTCTATGAAAAATTTTAAAGTTACATTCTCATTATGAATAGTTTAGGAGATTTACAGGATTATTTTTTCTTTTTGGAGGGGGAGGCAGTTAACAGGGCTGGACAGGAGATTCTCAATTAAATTTTTGCTTTCACTTTAATAAATAGTATAAGAAGATTAGTTTATAGCACTCCTATTGCAGGTAGCTTTACAACATGAACTTTCGATGGTTTTTCTTTCTGGAAAGAAAAGCTTTCCATAAAGTTAGAAGTCAGAAGCTTTCAGTAAAGGGCTAACATGAAGCAGGTTATGGATGCATACCTGTAACAGAGCTGAAATGTGAGTAAACTTTCTGGCCATCCGAGTTACTTCAGGTAAGAAGGAATACAGCAGATTGGTTTCAAGCTACAAAATAAAACAATAAATAAAATGACTCACAGCAGCATTTGCTTCTTTTGAGGACAAATTATTCACATCCAGTTCAAAAACAAGCCCTTAGCTTAAAGAGTCTTTATCTAAATACATGCCAGAAAAACCTCAGAGCTCTGCCCAGTAGATACCAGTAGGTGACTAGCTCAGGATTTCCAACTGGGGCACAATTCTGAGTCATCCCTCCCTTCCTTGCAGCTACAGATGCAGTAACTTACAGCACCATTATGACAACATTTAAAAAGGACCATAGATTAATGTAAAAACTTAGTGCAAGTAAAAAGAACTAAAGGTTATGGATTAACACATAACTATCAGTAGTATGCATCATATTTCAATGACACTGTCATTATTCATTGTGTCTGGGCTTGGTACAAATCTGTAATCACAGCATTTGGAAGGTGTTGGCAGGAGGAGAAGGAAGAAGAGGAGGAGGAAGAGGAAAAGGAGGAGGAATAAAAGGTCATCATCAGCTATGTGCAATGAGTTGGAGGCAAGCCTACATTTTATGAGAGCTAACAACAAAAAACAAATTTATCACAAACCTCACAGAAAAAAGAAAATCACTTTACTAGAGCTCAGATGCAAACTTGTTAATCAACAGTTTCTCAGTCTCACAAAAAGAGCCATAGTCCTGGGCTCTTTGATGTTCTGAATAGACTACAAATACCACACCACACATTCTTTTGGTCCTCCTTCTCAGAGTTCAGACATACTAAGGTTAAAACACTGGAACAGCTCAGAAGAAATACTCAGAAAGATTTTCTAACAAAGCAAAGCTATAATATAAAGCCCAGGCAGTATGCTAGTCTATAACACAAGCCACAGTTTTTAAAAAGATTTTTCCCTATTCTGAGTGACCATTTAATCCATGTTGCAATGTGCTGAGAACACAGACCAGAACCAGAAAGCCTAGCATGACTTTCTAATTCTGTGATGACACTGAGCGAGCTCTACAGTTCCTCTTGTGCCCGAAGTCTTATCTACAAATTAGGATACAGTACTACTGATCCATTATATTGCTGTGTTTGAAGCACTTGTAACATTAAGTGACCAATAAATATAAGCTTTCATTACTAAGAGAAACAAAGTCCTAAAAACAAAATAAAACAAAACAAAACAAACCTCAGTATAAAGCTAAGCTGGACAAATAACCAATTAGTAAGGCCATAAGATTATCAAAACAGTCTTTTTTTTTGGGGGGGGGGAGGTTCGAGACAGGGTTTCTCTGTGTAGCCCTGGCTGTCCTGGAACTCACTCTGTAGACCAGGCTGCCCTCGAACTCAGAAATCCGCCTGTCTCTGCCTCCCGAGTGCTGGGATTAAAGGCATGCGCCACCACTGCCCGGCAATCAAAACAGTCTTAACTATGAAAACTAAATTGTAGTGTACAAGAGATAACATTCACTATAATAACACTCAATATAAAGATTTAGGAATCCCAGGAGACCTTCACGTTTTACTTATTACACCTCAATGATATGAGTAATAAAAACCCATAAGGAGTGAGGCACAGCTCAACAGCAGAGAGCATGCTCTGCCCTGAGTTTGATACCTAGCACCAGGGGAAATGCTCTATAAATCATGTACCTGACACTGGAGTCGTTATAACACTCACCTGAAAATATGAAACTTCTGATTCACCACCACTGGGAACCTCTGTGACCACTGATAGTGACTTCAAATCACTTGATAAACACAGAGCAACACAAGTGCCGGCAATCTGCAAAACAGGTATCACCATGCCAGAAACATTTGCGATTACTGATGGGCTGCATCTGCTTATAACAATAGATGCAAAAGTTCACATAGAACTTTAAAAAGTAGAAATGCACAACCCTGATTCCTGACTTACCTATGGGGTGGTCCAAGAACACACCAATACCCTAATGTCTGTCCTCCTCACACGAACGGACCCACACCAAATACTGATGAACCAACATATTCCATAGAATCTGAGATATTCTCTCCCTTCATGAGTTACAGAGTTACAGAACTGGAAGGCTTGAGCTTAGGGCTGGTTTTGTGACTGCTTTCACAGGCCAATCACCCACTTCAACTCTTGCCCACCGCAGGCTTAAAAACCAGTAAATCTTAATCAAATGGCCTATGCCAATCATTCTGTAAAAGGGAAAAACTTTTTGACTAATTCCACCAATAGCTTCTGACTGCTGCAAACACAGTAACACTAAATTCTATGGTACTAAAATTAACCTCTGAACATTTCAACATGAACTCAACTTGCTCTCATCTTGTTCTGTAAGTAATCAGCTGCTGTTTTCTAATAGAAACAGAAAATTTGAGGAAGAACTTACCCCTGTTACTCGGGCAATTTTGAACATCCCATAAGCATAAAGCTCAATAAATCCAGAGCTTCCTCCAAGGACAAGGATGTTCAGCCTAATTGAGAACAATGCAACAAACTGAGGCCCGACCCACAGCAGAGTGGGCGACATTCTTAAACCAAGGAAGGACTATTAATCTACACTTACAGCTGCACCACACACAAACGTGACCGTCGCAAGGCCACTACTACTAAGGCCTGTTACATTTCCAAGAGCCTAAAAAAATTCTGCTTACAATAAAATTATATGGCATCAACTATATTTACGCACAATCAGTAACAAAATGATCCTTTTGTCAGCTAACACATAGTGCCATCAGTTCTGTCATGTGATAAAAAATTACATTAAATAGGCTTTAATGATTTAGAAATTTTAAATTACAGCTAGAAACTCTAGTACATCTATCCTCTTAAGATACACTATAATAATACTAAAATCTAGAAATATCAATGGTCAGTTGACTCTGCCATCTATACGCTGTTCAGAGACTTATTTTAATGCCAATACAGTGAAGTAACATGATGAAGAATCAACTATTCAGTTCTGAAAACTGCCTCAGATACAAAATATTAACTTCGAGAAATCAAATAAGATATCTGTAGGATTTACCTGACATCTCCCAAGAGCTTAATAATTTCATCAGAATTTTCTTCACTAAAATAAAAACATAAATTGCGTCATTCTTCAATATTAACTTTCAAACAATAAAAGACCATCTTGTTCAAAAATAAGAAAGGTATACTTACCTAAATATTTTTGAGGTGCTGTTGTAACTAGGAGAAAACAGATAAGGTATACTCTTGAGAAATGCAGAGTAAACTGGCACCACATTAAAAGCAGAGAGAAATTGTCAAGGCTCATTTTGAAAAAATAAAACCGATACATACTTTTTTGGCAGTGTGGGCAGCTTAGGCAAGAGAAGATTGGATTCATCCTCAGCATTATAAAATGATGTTAGAACACTAAAAGAAACAGGAGCCAAGCATTACACAACAGCAAAGATTTTACTTCTCTTTCCATTAAAAATGCAATTAAAAAAGATTCTTAGTTGTATAACTTTACCACATAAATGCATGTAAAAAAAAACGTTACCTTTGTAAAACAAACACTGTTAACAACCCCATATAAGAACAGAAAGGGCTGGGACATCCAATGTATTTGTATGCATGTTTTGGTTTTCTTGTTTTGTTTCAAAACAAAATGACAAACTGGCCTACTTAATTTACATATCGAAGAATATTAATAATGTTTTTTGTCAGCATATGAAATATATTTATATTTGATATTCAGGTAGACTGAGAACTTGTAATTTCTGAATTCTAATCTAAGAAACCACAGAAAACAAAGTACTAAGAGTAATTTAAAACAACTGAGATTATTGTATCACTTAATGACTGGTTCTATCACCCATGCAGACTTGGGGATGTGGCAGCCCGGGGGTGGGGGGAGTATATGGAGCTATACCATTAATCTCGAAATACCCTGTAATTTGTTAATTCTTTTGGGGTTTGTGTGTTTGCATGTTCTGCCTGCGTGAAATCTATGTATAAAACATGTGCATGGTGCCTGAGGAGGTCAGAAGAGCATCAGATCCCTGGAATTAGAGTTATGGATGGTTGTGAGCCATCATGTGGGTGCTGGGAACCAAACTCAGATCCCCTGCAAGAGCAGCAAGTGCTCTTAACTGCTGAGCCATCCTTCCAGCTTCCTGAAATAGTCTTGACACTGGGACTATAGGTGTGCACCATCATGTCTGGGTCATAGGTGTGCACCACCACATCTGGGTCATAGGCGTGCACCACCATGTCTGGGTTAGAAACATCGTTATTGCCTTCTCTTTCTCAGTTCCACTCCCAAATACAGTTGGAAATAAACGGCTGAGAAAGTAAAAAAGTTGCAACCCAGAAATCATGTTTTTCACACAGTACTGCCCCGAGAGATCTAGAGCATCCCTGGAATGCTCATTCCTAAACCTTCAGAAATGCACTGGTTAAGAAGCAGGTACCTGGGCTAGGACACAAATCACAAGACATGTTTTGTTCCCCTATCTTCTAGAAAATCATAACTATTTGCAATCCTTGCTTATTTGAAGATGTGTCAAACCAAATCACTTTAGTTTCTCTATAATAAATTTCAATTTAGTAATTTAGTGAAAATCAGGAAGAAAACACTATTGGGGAAAAAAGAGACATTTTCAAAACCCTTTGTCTCCAATGTAAGCCAGTGTCACTGGTGCCTTGGACTGTCCTCACTATAACCCAAGCATTCTTTGTCTACACAAACTAAGGAAAAACTGTTCCAAAGAACAAGGAAAAGACACCAGCCTAGTAAACAGAAGGAACTGTCAGGCTGTCTGCTCTACTGAACAATGGTCATGCCCTAAGAATGTCCATTAACATAGGCGAAGCTCCTCACAAAACAGACAGCACACACACAAATAAAATAATAAAAGCCCACAACCCATTTCACATTTATAGTTTAAACTAAAAACTGCAATATATGCACACTCACAGCACCAGCACTCATTTCCATTCTAAACAATGAGAATTTTAGCTGGAAGCACCTGCATATGTCTACAATCCCCACAACACTTGGGAGGCTGAGAGGAGGAGGATCTCAAGTTTGAGAGCCCCTGGCCATACATCAAGGACATGTCTGAGAAATAACATGAGAAATGAGCTCTGAGAGCTCTGAAAACGTCTCCAGTCACCTGGAATCTACCCATTGTCATCAGCCCCCACCCTCAGAGCCATCCCCGTCCCCCCCCACGCACACCTTGGGTACTCTACCTGCTTTCCACGGTCACCTCCATCCAATGCATACAAGACACTGGAGCCTCCACAGAGAAAGAGTGTAAGCTTTCAGGCTTTTCTACATCACACAAAATAATTTTCTTGGTATCCGCAAGAGCAAAGGCCAAAACTACAAACAAAGTAAGAAAACAATCAGAATAAATTAGCATAACTTTTCAGAAAATTATCTGGGCATGTCATTTAGATCCAGTTTTCTATTCCAAGTACATTCTAACTACCTAAAAATCCTTCTTTGAGGGCCAGTAGTGTCACTAGGTCTGACAACTTGAGCTTAGTCCCCAGGACACATGGTGAAAGAACGAAACCGACTTCTATAGGCTGTCCTCTGACACAATACATGTGCTACGGCACAGGTATCCCACACACATCATAAATAAATGTAATTAAAACAACTGCCTTTGCCTTGAAGCTTTTCTTTTTTGAAGTTATAATCTCATCATTTCCCACCCCCTTTCCTCCCTCCAAACCCTCCCATCCAGTCCTCCCTGCTCTCTTTCAAATTCATGGCCTCTTTTTCTATTTATTGTTGTTACATAAATACACACATATCCCTAAATACATAAATACAATCTGCTCAATCTGCATAATGCACTTGTATGGACATTTTCAGGGCTGACCATTTGGTATTGGATAATCAATTGTGTGCTCTTCCCAGGGAAAGATATTTCTCCTGCACTGGAATTCCTTACTACCTGCAGTTCTTTCTTCATGAGGGGTTGAGGTCCCCTGGCAACATGTCTATTGTTTTCTTTGTTCAGTTCCCATTTAAGCAGCCATGTTGGTGAGACTTTTATGGGTGTGTCTATTCCTGTAAGTAATGTTTTAAAAACTAAAGAGATCTCTGCATATAGTTAAACCCATTATTTAAGCTTATTTTCAAGTGTTCAAACATGACATGTCTACATGTGGATCCTGTTCCTCTAAAGGAGCCACCTTGTCTGGCCTCAGTGGGAGAGGATGTGCCTAGTCCTGCAGGACTTGATGTGCTGGGGGGAAGGGGGCCTCCCCCTTCTCAGAGAAAGGGAGGGAGGAATAGGAGGAGGGGGGCTGATACTGGGATGCAAAGTGAGTGAATAAATGAATGAATTAAATAAATAAATAGGAAAAAAAATGGCCTGTTGTACTACCTTCCCACAGAGTCTACTTCTTAACTTACACCACAAAGTCTCTAGACTGGGACCTTCTGTCAACAAGAAACTAACGGTCCCAGGAAGTTATCCCTTTACCACCAAGAGACATCCCACACACAGCCTACAAGACAGAAAAGGGCTCCATGTGCTGTTTTCTTTAAGTTTTCTTATTCTCTTTATTCCATCTCATGCTAAGAAGCAAGATGACTGAACGCTCTGAATCCGTCCTCTGACTTTGCCTGAATAACCTAGTTAATTCTGCTATGGAAGTCATTATCATCCTAACATAGACAACTCCTAAGCTTCGAAGCTAACCATAGAGTTTCCCCTACAAGCAACTTTGCCTGAGGGGCTAGACTAGGCTGCTTTATTTTTTTTTTCTTTTATGGTTTTGTTTGTTTGTTTTCTGTACTGGAAATCGAATCTACAGTCTTCCACACATTCTAATACTAAGCTCTATCTCTCAGACTCAGAGTCAGTAATCCTCCTGCCCACCATTCCAAATATAGGCCCAGACACCATCAGGTAGGGCTCCAGCCAGCATTCTCAAAAAACTTAAAACAATTGCTTTCTAACAAAAATATGAAACACTATGTTTATATGAGACACATTTTAACACACATTGTTTTAATGATTTCTCCGGGAGATCCTATACTTTTAGATGATAAATGAATATATAGATGAATAAAGTCCTCAAAATGTTACTCAAAAAAAAAAAAAAAAAATTTTTTTTTGAGGAAAAAAAATTTTTCCTCAAAAAGAAAACTTTTTTCTTAAGTCAGGTATGGTGGCTCAGATCTGTAATCCTAGCATCCTGGGGTAGGAGGAAGGAGGACTGTCATGAGCCCAAGGCCAACCTGGGCTACAAAGTGCAACTCTATCTCAAAATACAAAACAGTAACAAAACCTCTAATTTCAGAGCTACAGATCAGTAAAATAAAAGAGCACCCCCAAGTTTAACGGGGGGTGGGGGGATGGGGGGTGGGGGGGGGGGCAAATTTCTCTATTACATTTATTTTCTTATCTGTGAGTGCTTATGGGTACAAATGTGTGCCATGCACATGTGTGGGGAACAGAGGATAGTTTACAGGAATCATTTCTCCTCTGTCACCATGTGGATGCTGGAGACCACACTCAGGTTTTCAGGTTTGGCAGCAAACACTGTAACCTGCACAGAGCCTGCCCACTGGCCCACATTCCTCTGATTTTATATGTTCTATTCATCTTCTAAGAAAAAGAAGTAGAGAATGGCTATGCATAAAGCATTCCTGGAAAGTCTATGTTTAAGAATTAATCTGAGGAGTTAATCCCACAAGTTCAGAATGGTTATGTACTGCTTATAAAATCTGAAAGCTGGCAATGTGATAAGCATCACGGCCAACAGATGTAAATTACAATATGGAGACACAAAGGTTGGTGTTCATTTAACATTCAACCTGGCAAATCTGTTTATACTGGCCTGAGCAAAACCTATGGGAACAGCATGTATCAAGTGAATACAGATCAAAGTGCACAAATAGACCTCAACACACATTGTATCAGGGAGTACTGTCAGAGCTGCTCACCAAAACAGTTATCGCTAAGAGATATGCTTTCAAACAAGCTTTAAGTACTTACATTTATATAAAAATCAACAACAACAAAAACAATAACAGCAACAAAAACAACTAAGCAGGACATATTCATTTTACAAAGGCAATTTACTTTTTTCTTAAAGCACCTTCAGGCTTGTTCAACTCTTTGCCACAAGGATACAATGTTGTTAACTATAAAGTTCACATTAGAGAACTATGCAGTCACATTACAAAAAAGAAAAGAAAAGAAAAAAGAAACCCTCCAAAAACAAAAACCCCAATGTTATGAGCATGTTAAAAATTTTGTGTTGGGCCACATTCATTGTTATCCAGAGCCCTATGTGACTTACAGACCACAAGCTGGACACCCTGATAAACTTTCAAGCTGCAGTCCACAGCATTTTACTATTCTAACACTGCAAATAACTGCTCAAGAAACTATCAACTTAAAAAACGAAACAAAACACTACACACACACACACACACACACACACATGATGAATGATCTGAGCCACAACAGCAGGAAAAGGCCTTTTGGAAATGGAGTCCCAGTGGGTGGCTCCTTAGGAGTGGTAAGCTTGCTTATGTAGAGAAGATTTATGAACCTCACATTTAGTACTAACTGATTTTGAGGGAGGAAAGGGCTGTTATGGCACTGAATGGACTCATAAGTGGTGAACGGTACTTGGATCAAATGACGTATGTAGGTCAAGAGAGTAGAGAGAACCAAAGCCAAGTATTCTATGGATGTGTCAGACTTTCATCCCATCCACCACAAAACCAGGGCTCATTAAAGACTTATCCTTGCCAACAACAGACTTTCATGAAAAATATTTTAAACATCTAAAAAGAAAAAGTCTCAAACTAATATTTATAATTCTAATAGAGGGCCAGGTACGGTAGGTAACACATGTCCTTAATCCTAGCACCTGGGAGGCAGAAGCAGCTGGATCTCTATAAATTCTAGTGCAGCCTGGTTTACATACTGAGTCCTAGGCCAGCCAGGGTTATACAGGCCAGCCTGGTTATATATAGCCAGGGTTATAAGACCTATACAACAGAAACAAAACCATAATTCGAAAATATACCAAGAAGAATGTATTCTTTTTAGCATATACTTTTGGAAATAAAAGATACATGTTTGTAGCATTATCATACGTTTGCCATCTGGTCTCCAGGCCAAGCAGGTCACTTCTTTTCCTGTACTTTCATTTGGCGGAAAACTCCAAACTCGATGAAAACTTGCAAGGCGATGCAGCAAAACCTAAGATGAAAAGACATAATAGCAGAAAGTTGCAAACTCATCTTCAGAAATAAGAAATAAAATGAACCTAGACCCACAGAACAAGAATTTTAATTACTACTTTTGAGTAGTTAGCTATCTACAGAACAACAGTGTCCAAATAAAAGATATTTTCAAAGAAATGGGTGAATTCAGAAGGCCCAGCTTAGCCCTGTACTCTACATATTTTCATTCTTTTTAAAAGTACACCTTCAAGTATTTTGCCTACATGTATATATTTCTACCACATTTGTCCAGTCAGTGTCCAAGGAGGGCCAGAAGAGGGCATCAGTTCTCCCTGGAACTGAGCCACTGACAGTTATGAGCACCCATGTGGATGCTATGAACCAAACCCAGGTCATCTATAAGAACAGCAAGCCACGTCTCCATCCCCTTTCATATCTTTTAAATTTACTTTTTTGAAAAGGTTAAAAAGCCCGTCCAAGACAACAAACAAGAGAAGTAATACAAACAGGACCAAAAAGTAGCTGTGACACAGTAAAATAACAATAATGATTGCACTCTTAGCCCATGTTTTAGCTATGTCACCAGACATGGATCTTAGAGGCAAAGCCATGACACACAACACGATCATGCAATCTTGCACACTAAGCTGCCTTGGATGCTAGGACTTCCTTACCACCAGTTTTACATAGGTGAGAGGTGTTAAGTGGCACAGCTGAAGGGTTCCTTTCAAGATGGCTGCCAGGTAATAATAGTAATCCACAGAAAGTTGGTTATGTTCTGGTTATACTTTATAATGCATGTTCACGTTTCTAATGTTAGAAATGCTAACATTATTTCATACATATTCTGTCTGCAATCCTGTGAAGCATCAGCTTTTCAACTTGAAGATCTTTTAAATAGCTAGATGTAACAAAGATGTGAAAACTCGGAACCAAACATCCTCCGTAGCAACTGCACACACACACACACACACACACACACACACACACACACACACACATTTCCAATTGGACTTGACAGTTCATCTTCATTCTCTACTAATCTGAAAGCCAACTTTGGGCGGGGTCTGATGGTGCATCCCTGGACAAATCAATTCAAGAAGACCTGGGTATGCAGAACTTTGAGGGAATTTGTTTTTCTAGCCAGACAGGAAACGGAATATACACCATGTTTGGCAGGTACTGTCCTTTACACTTTCTCTTAAAGTTAACAGCCACGCTGAGATGTAGGGGCAGGATAGATATGTGATTCGCCAAGTCTGCGAAAGGGGAAACTGAGGCTCAAGGGTCTCAGCATAGGCGAATTCTCACCAGCTCACTTACCTCGCCTGTAGTATTGGCCAAAGCAATGAGGTCTCGCTTGGGTGACCAGGCCAAGAAAATAATCTCCTGTGGCAGTTGCTTCTCTCCCACCACCCGAAAGGATGGGAAACAGGTCGGAAAGCGCAGCATGGGTGCGGCCCTGCAACAACGTTCACGTGAAGGCCGATGGAGCACCCGGCCACAAAGCTTTGGCTCAAAGCCCTGCCAGCAGCGGTACCTGCCAGAGTCGCAAACTCGGCCTACTCCTAGCCAGCGGCCTTCCCCGCCCTCTCACTCCGCCCTCCGCGTTCAGAGGAAGCTTCCGGCGCCGACGCCAGGACGTCCTTGCGAGAGGAAGTGAGTGGCACAGCGACCGCGCGCTGATGGGGCGGGGAGAACGCAGGGCTGCGGGCTTGGGCGGGGCTTGTTGTAGGGCGCAGCTATGTGGGCGGGGCGAGCGGGTGCTTAAGGCAAAGTTGGCCTAGGCTAAAACTGGGATGGGCGGGGCTAGAGGTGAGTGGGGCGTGGCTAGGACATGGATGGGCGTGGCTAGGGCGGGGCGAGTTCTGGTGTCTTGGTCAGCAAGCCCCAAAGGAATCCTTAAGGGTGCCTCTGCAGACCTGTGGTAAACCTTCCAAGTCTTTTCCGTTTGCTCGGAAATTTGCTACTGTGCAGACAATCCCTTTTGTTGAGGATCCAATCAAAACTCCCGATCCACACATTGGACCTCCTTTGGAACACTCTCAGTAGTTTTCAGCCCTGGCTGCACAGTAGAATTTATAACAACAACAAAAACCCTCTCTATCAGACAGCATTTTAGCAAATTAAAAGAGAATTAACCTTGGGAGGCAGAGGCAGGTGGATTTCTGAGTTCGAGGCCAGCCTGGTCTACAGAGTGAGTTCCAGGACAGCAGCCAGGGCTACACAGAGAAACTCTGTCTCGAAAAAAAAAAAAAAAAAAAAACGAGAGAGAGAGAGAGAGAGACAGAGAGAGAGAATGAATTACCATTGGACGAAAAATAGTTTGATTTCTCACCCTATTTAAATGGTCACTTGTAGCAAACTCACCACAGTTAAGAGGAAACAGGATTTATTCTATGGCTACCTAAGCATTCAATTTTGTGAGAAAAATGAGGACAGACACTGCCCAAGCAACTTCAATAGTCAATATGTTGATCACAACTTCTTTGGGGGACAGTTTTAAGTATAAAGACCATTCTGCAAGATGGCAGAGCAGCCTTCTTAGCAAAATAAGTCTATATTTTCTCATCTGTAGCACTGTTTTTAAAAACTGTTTCCCTCTGTCATGATTTGCCCAGGGGGTGGCACTATTTAAAGGTATGGCCTTGTTGGAGTAGGTGTGTCACTGTGGACATGGGCTTTAAGACCCTCATCCTAGCTGCCTGGAAGCCAGTCTTCTGCTAGCAGCCTTCAGATGAAGAGGTAGAACTCTCAGCTCCTCCTGCACCATGCCTGCCTGGATGCTGCCATGCTCCCACCTTGAGGACTGAACTTCTGAACTCAGAGATCTGCATGGCTCTGTCTCCTGTAATGCTGGGATTAAAGGTGTGTACCACCATGCCTGGATCTAAACTTAGCTGGATGGGATCTTACCCCCAAATCCCTTAATCTGTTATTTCCTAAAACATAAGATTCAGCTTCATTTCACTTCCTGGTGCCCCTTTAATACTTGAACCATATATTTTATATTTTTCCTTTCTAAACTTGCTATACTTGTTCAAAACCTTCTTCATGAGACTTAACCAGAGAACAAAGTCTCTACTGGGCTTTTTTTTTTTTCTTTTTCTTTTCTTTTTTTTTTGAGACTTTTCTTTGTCAATGCAATTAATATAAGTCTCTTTACCTTAGACTCAGGTAGACTCTTCAGACAAGGGCAAAAAGCAGCCACATTCTTCACCAAATACCACAAAACAGTCTCTAGGCCACATACTGAAGTTCTTCTCTACTGAAACCTCTTGGGCCAGGTCTGCACAGTTCAAATCACTCTCAGCAACAAAGTCTTCCATATTCCTACTAGGATGGCCCATTATGCCCAACTTCAAGCATTCTGCTGCTTTCCAAATCCAAAGCCCCAAAATCCACATTCTTCCAAACAAAAGCACGGTCAGGCCTATTACAGCAATACCCTACTCCTGGTACGGACTTCTGTCTTAGTTAGGGTTTTACTGCTGTGAACAAACACCATGACCAAGGCAAGTCTTATAAAGGACAGCTGGCTTACAGGTTCAGAGGTTAAGTTTGTCATCATCAAGATGGGAACATGGCAGCATCCAGGCAGGCATGATGCAGGAGGAGCTGAGAGTTCTACATCTTCATCTGAAGGCTGCTAGCAGAAGACTGACTTCTAGACAGCTAGGATGAGGTTCTTAAAGCCCACACCCACAGTGACACACCTACTCCAACAAGGCCACATCTCCAAATAGTGCTATGCCTCCAAATAGTGCCACCCCTGGGCAAAGCATATTCAAACCATGACACCCCCACTACTTCACTTACTGTTTTTAGAAAGAAATCCAGAGACTAACTCATGTGATTCCAGTTTGAAGAGTTCTAGAACCATAATATTTGCATTTATATGAAACATACACTTAGTAATGTGATTATTCTTACATATAAAACAAACACCACACTGCATAGAAAGTTATACATGATAATTATTAACACATTTATCTACCTTTAAGGAAGTTCCAGATTTGGTAAATATATATATATATTTATTTATTTAACATAGACTTGCTCAATATAGTTTTAAAAAATCAAACCAAATGTCCAACCTAGGACATTTTTTTTAACATAGGGTATATCCATCCTAAAGGATTCCATTTTTATAGACATCAATTCTCATATTTATGAAAAGGTACAGATCATTAAACAGCATTTCCAATCATGGTGTCTTTTGGGGGGGGTAGTTTTAGCAAGTTTCATACTTCTACTTATAAAAGAATCTAACTGAAAAATTAAGGAAGTTGCAACTGGCTTTCTCTGGGTTGTAGTATGAGAGATACTTTGAACTTGCTGCATACACTTACTGATAAGTTGCTAGGTAGCAGTGCAGAACTCTCAATAAGCACGTAGGATGTTTGTGCAGCCTTACTCTCCCCATCTGCAGATGAAGAAGCAGGCCCATCACCTTGGGTTCTTTCTCTTTGCCTCCAAATAGGAGTCTCATTATGTTACCCAGGCAGGCTTCAAATTCCCAATTCAGCCTTTGTGTCTTAGGGTTTTATGCTATGAAGAGACACCATGACTAAGGCAAATCTTATAAAGGCAAGCATTTAATTGGGGCTGGCTTACAGGTTCAGAGGACTCATTATCATCATGGCAGGAAGCATGGCAGCGTCCAGGCAGACATGGTGTTGGAGGAGCTGAGAGGTCTACATCTTCATCTGAAGGGAGCCAGGAGGAGACTCTAATTCCACACTGGGCAGAGCTTAAGCATAGAAGACCTCAAGGCCCATCCCCACAGTGACACACCTCCTTCAACAAGGCCACACTTACTCCAACAAGGCCACACCTCCTAATAGTGCCAAATCCTGTGGGCCAAATATTCAAATACCTATGGGGGCCATACCTATTCAAACTACCACACTTGGTTTTCCAGAGTAGCTGGGATTCCAGGCATGCAAATCCATGCCCAGTTTCAGACTTTGTTCCCCAGAGTGCACATTGAATAGTACAGCTATGCTAGTTTACAGAGTCACATGTAAGTAAACACTCAGAATCTTGGAACTGACCAGCTGATAGCCTAAAAGCCATCTCTCAGAGTGCTGAGATCTCAGTCACACTGGTGCTATTTCCCTCAGTCTTGCTGAGTTAACATTAATACTGAGAATGCCTGACACCAAACAGTAACGACCTTATCTTCGCTTTACTGCAATGACCTCCTTGGAGAGCCTCAAGTAATTTAACCCATGTCTTAATGTTCCGATTAAAATCACATCAAGTAAGTGAAATTGGATTTTCCCTTTGCATTTGGTGGCAGTGTTCCTTCTACTCATGCAGCTCCAAGCGCACTAGCCTCTTGTGGAACGCAGTTAGGGAGCTGAAGCAGAATGTGTTCTTCTACAGAGCATTTCCCTTCACTAAGTCGGTATTTATGTGCACTGACTAGCACGTTATTCTGCATGCCAGCTTCCCATGAATGGAGGTCATATGTGATACCTATCCAGTTAAACTCAATGAAGGTAAGAGACTTATGCCATCAGCTTCTAATCTGTACAGAGCTAAGAAAGTACACCTAGTTATTCTAACATATGGAAGGATTTAAGTTCCTGAAGAAAGCACTCACACACATACACATAGAATTTATTTCATTGGGCAGAGATGTGCTGCAGCTTTCTAGCTTCATAGGAGAAGACAAAGAGCACATGGGAAGGAGGGGGCACAGATCAGGGCTCTTTGTAGACTGTTTTTCATCTTTCCTTTTTACATTACATTGAAGTGGGCAGGCACCAACAGAAGGGTTTTTTTTTGTTTTTTGTTTTGTTAACTCCCAAAGCACAGCTGTTCATTTTTACAAAGTTCAAGGCTCCCGTGTCCTTCTAGCACAGCCACTATTAGACCCTGTTACAAACAGTCCTCAGATGTACTATACATGCCTTCTATCATTGTTCACTGAGTCTGTTTTCCCTTCTTTCCTCTTTTGAAGAAGACAAGAGCAAGGCCTCTGCCTGCTTCAGGTGTGCCTGCCATCTCAAAGCCTCTAAAATCTTGGTTCTCAAATGTCTAGTCTGAACACTGACCCCATTCTCACATCCTACGTCCCAGAGACAAATGAAAGTTTGTTCTGAGAACACCAGTTATCTGCCTAAAATTAGTATCCACTAAATGTAAGAACAGATACACTAAACCACTTATTTTTAATTGTCTAAGAAAATAACTTTCAGCTGGGTAGTAGTGGTGCATGTCTTTATTCCCAGCACTCAGGAGGCAGAGGCAGGCAGATCTCTGAGTTCGAGGCCAGCCTGGTCTACAGAGTGAGTTCCAGGACAGCCAGGGCTACACAGAGAAACCCTGTCTTTAAAAATCAAAACCAAAATACACACATACACACACACACACACACACACACACACACACATCAAACAAAACCAAAACTGGACATTGAACTTAGGCTGACCAGAAGAACAACAAGTTGTCTTTACTGAAAACTCCAGGTCTGAGAGCAATTCTTCAAAGCTTACTTTCATTTTTGTGGTGCTGGGGATTAAGCCCAGGCCTTATTCATACCAGCCACACCACAAACTAAGCCATATCCCTACCCCATATTTTATTGCTCTTAGGTTGTGGCAGGGCCTGGATAAATTTGATCTTAATCTCTCGAATAGGATTAAAATCTTGAAAACTCTGGGATTACATGCATGTATCACCATGCCTCGGAGTTTTATAGTATATTACTCTTGACTATTACTAAGGCTCAGGTTCCTTAATTCTAAGGTGTAGTTTTTTTACATTTCAATATTTCCGAGATCAGAGAATATGAAAACTAGTATGTGCAATCAATGAAGCACCATCCTTTTCCCCCAGAGAAAGCAAGGATAAAAAAAATCAATGAATTTTTTTGTGTTGAGTGGGCTTAGCTTGAACACAGGTTCCAGCAGTCCTCCCTAGTCAGCCTCTAGAATAGCCAGACTGTAGGAATATTCCATGGCACCTAGCTGGATGATCTATTTTATAACTAATACTACCTTAAAATTAAGGAATATGGAGACACAAATGAGGACTAGCCATTAGAACCCAACTCTGCAGAGGTCACAGTCCCTCAGTTCTCTGAATTTCGGAGAACTCAATAGATTGGACCATGGTTAGGTAGACACAGTAAAGTCCGGAAGTGTCCCTACCCAGGCTGAAAACAGAGGGGAACTCAGTGACGGCCAAGTCGTGTCTCAGACCTGCCCCTCCTATCATCACAGCCATCGGTGTACAAGGACAGAATGGATCTGGGGGTGAAGCTCAGGGATAGAATGCTTGCCCAGCACACACATGCACTCATGAACGCCTGGGTATTACCAAATACAAACCAAACAAGTAGACACAAAACAGAGGGAGAGAAGAGTTTCTTGAAGCTTAAGTCCCAGGGTTTAACTAGCCTTAAAAAAAAAAAAAAGTATACATGTATACATATACACACACACATATACATACACACACATACATATGTGAGATATATAATGTATTTGGGGGGTGTACACACACACATGCATGTGCACCTGTGAGCAGGGAACATGTGCCACAAATATTTATGAAGTCAGTGTGCCTCCCACTTTGTCTTGATTCAGGGTTTCTCTTAGTTTTGCTACTGCATAGGTAGCCTAGGCTAGGCAGCTCATGAGCTTCTGGCAAATTCTTCTGTCTCTACCTTCCATAGGAATACTGGATTACACATCTGGCTTTTTACATGGGTTCCAGGGAAGGAACACAGATCTGCAGGCTTGCATACCAAGCACTTGCACCCACTGAACCATCGACTTAGCTTTTGATGTCACCTGATGTTTACCACTATCAATTTGATCTACACCATGCTTAAACAGCTCACATCATGAGTCTAACTGTTTTGGTTTACAGGGAGTAGATACAGAACTCACAGGGCTCCAGCTAACACCAAGCCAAGAGGCTTCACAATGAGTTCCAGAGCAGCTGTTTGGGAACAAGAAAAGTCATTATGCAAATTAAGCCATTTACAACCATTCAGTCTTAAAGAGATAAAGCCAGGTAGCTGGCAGAGAAATAGAGCAATGAACTGCTGGTTCTAGGATACGGAACCACTCTCTTCAGTGCTAGGCAACTGGGCCAAAAGAAGATGAGCATCTGGACACTGTGGTTACACAGCTCACTCACCACAGAGAACAGAGAGCACAAACCAGAGCTGACATATACAAAGTTGAGATGCTCCCTATGCCATACTGAAGACACAGAGGCTTATAGAGGAGATCTGACAAAGGCCAGTCGGCCAGAAAGTGTTCCTCAGTACAGGAATGAGGGGGTTAGTCACTATCCTGCCTTATGTGACCAACTCCTTTCCCAGCACAGTTAGGACCCTAAAATGTCAGTCCAATCACCATGCTAAACATTCATCCCACACCATCAGAAGACAAGTGAGGTGGGTGACGGCACTTGCTCCCAAGTCTGACAACTCAGGTCAATCCCCGTGGTGGAGGACACTCTCACAAGCTGCCCTCTGACTTGCATGCATGGCTACACACAGGCACACATACAACAATCATAAAATGTTAAAAAAACAAAAAACAAAAAACAAGAATAACAACTGAAGTACTGAAAAATAAAGATTTAATAATAAAACAGAAATTACCATTTTTTATCTTTGCAGTGCTTCAATAACAATATCCCCATCATCTCTAGATCTAGTCTATAAATAATTACGTATCACACTTTTTGTTGAAAGAGTCTGGGCCTGTCCAACTTTTGACATTGCAATGACATCATCTACAAAGTTCCTACTCAAGGTCTGTAAGAACAAGTTATGACCAAAGTCACACAGAAAGTCTCACAATGCTTTAAGTGTGCTTAAGATTCGGTGTTAGGCCACATTCATAGCTATCCTGGGGACCATGTAGCCCATGGGCTGTGGACCGGATGTGCTTTAATGTATTGCTTGGTCACTTAACAAAAGTTTCAAACCTAAATTAATAAAAAGCTCAATGGACATAAGGAAAACTACAGATTTTCATTTGTATTTCTACCCGGTATTGTAAGCAAATATATGCTGTATGCCCATTTTTCAGACAAAAGAGGCCAAAATACATTCTGGTTGGGAGTTAAAGAGTGGAAAAACATGCAGAGAGAGAGAGAGAGAGAGAGAGAGAGAGCGCGCACCAGGCAACCTGCTGTGTAGGAAGGCTCCCAGGTCTGCAGAGGCAGCTGAAGAGACTCAGCCAGCAAACGCCACCTGCCTATTACCAGGCTTAGAAAGGGGCACACCTTTGAAAGCAGCTGGATTTAAGTCCAGTGTGGCACTCAGAGGAAATGGCATCAAAGGTTGGACTATAAATCTTGCTTATTCTCAAGTCACTGGACCTTTAGGAGCAAGGCTATTGATGGCCCTTTTCCTCCTCTTCCTTCTTCTCGGAGCAGATGTGATTCATGGATTGTCCTTTGTGCCTCCCTTCTTATTACGGTTCCTCTGCTTCTGCTTTCTGACAGCTCTGAAAAGCAAGGTGCTAAATTATTTTATGGAATGAGCACAGTGAATTATGTAATTATGCTGAAGTTTAATTAACTGGCTACCCAAATAGGAAAATAGAAGACATGAAAGAATTTACTGTGTAGTAAGCATAAATCCCCGGTGTCCTAACCATGACGACAGGGAAAGAGACAGAGGCCTGATCACGCAAAACCTTTCTGAAGACATCTCTTTAAAAGATGGTTACTACAGATTTAGAACAAGCTGTTCAGGACAGACACGCCCAGAAGTGAGCAGCCACACCAATGGGCTTGTCTCTTTGCTACATTTATGCTGCTCAACTCAGCACTTCCATTTCCAAATCCCTAAATTACTTTTTTTTTTTTAAGAAAGGGATTAATCATGCAGCAGTCAGCAGGGGCAGAGAAATGAAACAGAACAAGAAGAAAAGAAAAAGTGACCACATTAAAGAAGTCCTTTGCTAATGCCTCACTCAAAGCTAATCTCCCTTTCCCTCACAGGTGTAAAAGTGCCAGCTAGCACCTCAAGGGATGCCTGGCTTTTGTGTCCCAAGCTTCTTGAAAACAAGCTTCTAAACAAACACGCTGGATCGGCCCCTCTGCAACCCACCAGAGCAGACAGAACAGATCCTCTGCTCCGCTGCTCTCTGCACCAAGATGCAGCAGTCTATGACGGCACGAGTTCTGACCACTTATTCATTTCTCCACACTAGCAGAATCATACCTCTTGCCCTATCGAGGACTGTGCTGATACACAAACTTGTGCCACTGGGCATACCTGGCAACGGCCCTGACTACCTAGCAGCATCAGTTGTTAAGAGGCAGAAGCCATGACTCCCATGAGCCATAATAAGCTAGGCCCTCCTTGACCTTCCCAGGATAAAACCTAGAGAAAGGCCTTCATGAACAACAGACTACTCCCCAGCTTGTCAAGCCTGGGCCTCATTTTCTGATCCCCTAGCATAGGTTGTATTAGGTGCTGAAATACAAAAAGGAGCGGTCATGGTCTTAAAATTCAATGAACTAGGAAACTACGCTAGGTAGATGTTTCCCTATTTTTTTTTTCAGGTAAAAACCTTGAGGTTCTGAAGTCCTAAAATCATTCAAGGAGAGAGTAGCAGGGCCAGCCTGACTCTAGAATCTGTGTTCAGACTCACCTAATGACTACTCAACTAGAAAAGGGCAGCCCTGCAGGATCATCAATGGACAGCAGCTATTAGCATCTTTACTTGGCTACTCAGCAGAACACTGATTTATATCTTCCATATTTTGTACTATGGACTGAGAATACCCACCAGCTCAAAATAAAACTCACTTTATATTGTTTCTCTGTGTGTTACAGAAACCTCTTCTTTCAACCAGTCATTTCCTTAAGGTAGGAAAATTTCGTGATAAGTAAGGACTTAGCAAACTTAATGAAGTAAAGTATAATCTCTAATAGAAAAGTCAATGAAGCCTCATGTCTCTATTCAAACTTTAAATTTCTCTTTGGTTCATCTATTCCTAAGCAGGATTAAAAATAAACCAGATTTCACTAGGGAATAAGCAGAAAAAAAGAATTTTAAAAGCATTCTGTAGTAATGTAAATAAACAAAACCTTCAAGAGCAAAGAATGTGAACTGTGGTGAGCTGGCTAAGTAAAATTACTCATTTTAGTTTGCCTGAAAATTACACTGACCTAGTATTTGTCCTCTAACTACGATTTATGTAATGGACAGAATGAGCTTTCACCACAAGAGGGAGCTAGCACCATTCCAGTTCACACCTAAAGGAAAATTAACCATGGAAAAACAAACTACAAAAGACAGCTATAAAATGTGTGGAACTGAAAGATACTGCATGCCATGGTATGCACAAATATATCTTTAAAGTTTGCCATTTATGGAGAAGGCTGGGGAGGTGGCTCAACAGTTAAGAGGACTGGATGCTCTTGCAGAGGGTCTGGGCTCGATTCCCAGCACCCATGTGGCAGCTGTAACCATTCACTGTGACTCTAGTTCCAGGACATCTTCTGGCCTCTGCAGACATCAGGCAGGCACATGGTCACACACATATGTAAGGCAAAACACTCATACATATAAAATAAAAATACATTTCTTAAAATATGTTTGTCAATTTCATTATGTAGGGGTATTTTTATTTGTTTCTGTTTTTTATTTATATTTATATACTTTTTTTTTTTTTGCTTTTTTGTTTGTTTATTCTGGAGAGTAACTGAGTCAAGAAGGGTCCTCTGGCTGAAGAAAGCAACACTACCTGAGGATCATAGGCACACTGTACCACAATTGAATAAAAGTTGACAAAATCCAATACTGAAGGACAGTCTCTGCCCACCCCACCCCCCAAACAGAATGTTCCTAAACACTCCAACAAAAGACTAGCTGAAGGAGAAGGAGAAGGAGAAGGAGAAGGAGAAGGAGAAGGAGAAGG
>JADRCH010000175.1:5508042-5531156 GCA_019843965.1 Rhynchomys soricoides
GAAGGAGAAGGAGAAGGAGAAGGAGAAGGAGAAGGAGAAGGAGAAGGAGAAGGAGAAGGAGAAGAAGAAATGGTTCCAGCGTAGGCCTGGCTGGCCTGGAACTCTGACTGCCACTACTTCCCCAGTGCTGTAATTTAAGGCATGTACCACAAAGCCAGGCTAGACTAGCTTTTTCTCAATAGCAAGCCTACAGAGAGCCTACTGAGAGAGCCTATAGTCAGTTAGTAAATGTCACCCCAGGATGGCCTGAGCGCCATGTGGGGGAACTCAATTTCCAGGCCAGCCTGAGCCAGTAGCAAAACTGTCTTAAAATCAAAACTCACAATATGAAGATTCAGTTTTCATATATATTAATTCACAGAATTAAATGCTGGGCATGTTAACCCTTGACTGTATTCAAAATTACACTGTAAATGATGTAACCATCCTAGACCAATAGGTAGATAGGCTGTGTTTTGTTATTGAAGGCTTCTAGGGGGAAATTATAAAATGTATTTATTAATTTTAAAAATTTATTCTTCTACCTTGAACTACTCAGTAGAATAATTACAAAATTTATGAAAACAAAACAACAACAACAACAACAACAAAACAACCAAAATCCAGTCTAAATAGGAAACATAGCTCAATGGCTGGACCTAAATGGAAAATGTCCTACTGGGATTAAACAAACAGATAAATAAAACAGACAATAACTATAACCATAGTAGACGAAGCTTCAAATACCTCTTGAGGTCTCTGTCCATTTCATCACAAATAATATGATAGGGGAATTTTTTTTAACTATAATCTCCATTTTCACATAATGTTAAATTTAGCTATTTAGTAATCTGTAGGTAGTGTGTAACACCTAGGTTCTATTTTTGTTTTTTAGTTTAAATCACTGAAACAAGAAGACATGATCCCTATCATCAATTTTAACTTTTTAAAAAAGGTGTGTTCAGGGGCTAGAGAGATGGCTCAATGGTTTAGAGGATGGGTCGCTGTTTCAGAGGACCCAGGTTCACTTCATGCAAGCTCACAACTATCCGTAAGTCCAGCTCCAGGGGATCCGATGCCCTCAGCTCCTCAGATACCAGGCCCTCAGGTGATGCACAGGCATACACGCAGGCAAATCACCCACACACAGTTAAAGGGGGCTGCTGGGCTGCTCCCTTGCACTAGCCCAGTTGGTTGTTCTTCCTAAAAATGCTATAATCACTGGACTCAGTTTACACTGTGTTATCAATGAAAACATTGATAGAAGATGTGAAAACAATCATTAAAAAGAATAACATTTTAAGTATTTTAAGTGAAAAGCATGTGTAAATGTTGACAGAATTTACAGAACTAACTAGCACTAACATAAATAATGTGTACTTAAAATCTTGTGGCCGGCTTGCTCAGCTCATTTTAATTTGACTAAAAAGTTCAAGGGGCAGCATTTGAATCCCACATTAACCCGTAACTGCTTCCAGTTTTAATGTAACAAATTCAGCCCTTTTCTGCTTTGGAATTCACACTTTGCTGCTACAAAATGGTGTGCTCCTTCCAGTGGAAATGCCTTCACTATCTCCTCCTGCCACCAGGTGTCTGCATCTGATCGCCCCACAGAGCCCAACTTCAGTAAAGTCTCTAAAGATTTCCTATGAAGATAGGGGATGTGAAGGTCCCCACTTCCTCCTGGATCTTGGCTATCTTGTGTGTAACTTGTCAAGGCTGGGATCCTTGATGCACACACTCTTTACTTGCCTTAGTGCCCGCCCTGCAATCCACAGAAATAGCATGTAATGGTGAGAGTAACGACTTAGCACTCCCGAGTCCTCTGAAAGCTTTGTACTTCTGAGGATTGCTCGTAGAAAGCTTGACATGTGCAATCTTTTTTCCAGAAAGCAAAAGAATTCAACTAACTTGTTAGTTCTCCGAGAGGTGCCAATGTTGGGACAACTGCTGCGTTTGTGATCCAATGCACCACAAATAAAGCACCCATCTTTAGGCCCCGAACAGAAATGGTCTGGGAGTGCACAGCGATTGCAGGTGTTACAATGGATCCAGGCTGTAAAAGAAAAACCAAGTTTCAGAAGAGGTTCATTTAATGATATTTTTCATTTTATTGACTTCTGCTGTAGGTTATTATGAATAATGCATACTTCAAATCGTGTAGCTGATTTGCTTAGTTCATCTGAATTTGGCTAAAGAGATCAAGGAGCAGTGTTTAAATCCCACATCAACCTGTGTCTTCTTTTATAACTCAACAAACTCAGCCCTTGCCCAGCATGCCATGACCTGACAGCTGTTGTCACAATATAGGCTGGCTGGGAGGCATAGAGTCTGATGGAAGGAAAGAAGCCAAAAGCCACAATGACTGGCAGTCAGCTCTCCCTAGGAAGGACATACATTGCCCAATATAAAAGTCAATGTCGGTCTCTACATTATTTTATGAAAATAATACAAATCCTATTTACATGAAAAGAACTC
Organism: Rhynchomys soricoides; assembly: GCA_019843965.1. Classification (NCBI taxonomy): domain Eukaryota; kingdom Metazoa; phylum Chordata; class Mammalia; order Rodentia; family Muridae; genus Rhynchomys; species Rhynchomys soricoides. Next base: position 5,510,500 of record JADRCH010000175.1, read on the forward strand.
AAAAATGTTTTCCCCAGGATCCCAAACACCCAGCCAAACACTTACAAGGCTTCACACACTTTTTGCAGAGAAAGCAATGGCTCCATTTCCTGCCGTCCTACAAAAACAAATTTTAAAATGTTCAATTTGTTGTAAAAGCCAAGTTCCACAATTAAAAATTAAAATGTCTTATTAAAATATGTGTAAATTATTCATTCCCTGTTTCTTCCTTTCCTGGGCTTCACAATTAAATACTTTGATTTTAATTTATGCATTTCTCCACTTAACTCAAATGCCTCCTTGATGGGCTTCAATTTCCTTAACTATGAAACTAGATTTACCCAAATGATCTTGAAAACCCACTCTGCTTCAAGCCATCCAATCTTCACAAAGAAGGACGCAAATGAAAATTTCAAGAGAATTAATGATTCCATAATTTTAGGTTATCTATACTACATAGTCCTTAATGAAATTCATATTTGAGAGCTTCGTGTCATTTAGAGAGATAGATTACAGGTTACTATTTGAGTAAATTTTTTTAACTGTGAAATAAAGCACACCTAGAAAAGAACACTGAACACATGTGTGCACTTTCTGAATACTAAAGCAACTGCTGGTCAGGAACTGGGTCCCCTTGAGCCCCCAGTACCCTGGCAGCATGGCCTCTCATTTCAGCCTTCATCTCTCCTTCCACAGGACAGGAGCCCTTCTGATCTGAGGCCCTCGATTCCCTGGTTTATTGTTCCACCCACATGCACATTTCTAAACAAGTTTTGTTTCAGTTTTAAACTTTATATAACCTGGGCATAATACAGACCATATCTAAACGAACAGTCACATGAACATAAACTTTTCTTTGGAAAATAATTTGTGCTGTTTAGCCAAGCTAAACTGCATCTGTTCTTTCTGACAAGGCTCAGTGAAAATGAACAAGAGAGCTGGAAGGTCATCCTGTCTCCTGAAAAATAAGCAGGAAGCTTACTCAGAACTGCCCAAAGTTGGAAGCAAGCAAGATGTCCTTCGGTGAGTGAACAGTTACAAACTGACAATTCCCAGACGATGGGAAATCATTATCAGGAATGAACCATTTAGCCACAGAAAGACAGGAGCTTTAAATGGCAGTTTCAAGTGAGAAAGGCCAGTCTGAAAAGCAGTTACACATGCTGTGTGACTCCAGTATTATGACTTTCTGAAAAAGACAAAACTATAGAGACAGTAAAAATACCATTTTCCTGAGGTTAGGGAAGGGTGACCAAGCAGTACCAGAAGATTTTCAGGGAATGCAGAGAAGTGACTCTGAAGCCCACAGTGGCAGAAGCAGGACATTATACACTCAACCAATCCAAAGAAGACACAGCCCCAAAGTGAACCTCAGAGTAAACTATGAACGCATCAACTGTCACACAAGGTACACTCCAATCCAGGATACTAATGAGAAAAGGCTGTGCACAGGGATGGGGATAGGAAGTCTATCTCAGTACCTTCTGCTTCTCTGTGCTACGAATCTAAAACATTTTCAAAAACAAAGGCTCTTAGGAAAAACACAAGAGCTAAACCCATCAACAGAAGACAGATCCCTTGTTCTGCAGCAGCTGTAAAATAGCCCCATGCCTACCTCAGGGGCTATTTTGAGGACTAAATGTGTTTGTTAATCCATGCAAAGCTCTTAGGAACAAGCCTAGCACATAAAACATGCACAGTACATGTTACTAACCATTACTTCATCAGAACAGCAATGGTATCTAATGGTCCAAAGCCTGATTTGAAACATCACAATTTTACCCTTAGCAGACATACAAATTCAGCACTTAGTGCCTTACTTGAAACACTCTTCCTAAGTACCATATGAAAATGATTGAAATAGCTATTTACGGTGATGAAAGAAATTAAGTACTTTAAAAAGCCTGTTTTAGGGCTGGAGAGATAGCTCCGCAGTAAAGGTATTCATCACCAAGCCTGATGACCCAAATTGGATTCACAGAACCCACATGGTGGAAAGAGAGAACTGTCTCCTGCAAGTTGTCCTCTGACCTCCGTACGTACGCCACGGCTCACATGTGCCTACACACACACACACACACACACACACACACACACACACACGCACACACACAAAAGAAGACTCTTTTTAAAAGCCTGCTGAATCTATAATTAGAATAAAATACTACTGTGTTACGGTTAGGCGGTAATAATCCACATGAATTTAAGAATTAACATAACATTTTAAAAGTTATAAAACTAACAAACTAACATAAAACAATCCTTCCATAAAAATGGATGACATGAGAGAACTATACCTTGGATGTGCAAGAATTACAAGGCACACAGTGCTGGTTCTCATGAGAGACATATCTCTGACAGAGGGAGCAAAATCTAAAGAGAGAAACAGGGAAATGAGCAGCACATGTTCATTGTGATTCACAGAACTGACAAAAGCAAACAAGGTACTTGGTCCAAAAATTGGAGGTAATCAGAATTCAATTAAATATGAAATTATGGACCAAATCTGAAGGTAATATAAGAACCACATGATTCACTATTGAAAGCGTTTTACTGTTAGTTAGGTACATAGACGTGCATTTTCAGGTGACTTGGGAAATTCAAAGTGCTCTCACCGGTATCCTTCCTCTGATGGAAGGATTATTTGGTGGGGTGGAATGTTGGTGAAAATCCGGACTGGAGACTGTTTCCGACCTGTCTTTCCATGTTTATAAAGCGCATGATTATCATAATCTACCTAGGAAGTAAAAAGAAAATTAACTCAAATGAGTCAACATTCACTAAGCTCCTTTAACCAATAAACAAACAAACTGATGCCAAGATACAAGCTGAGGTACTCCAGGAGGGAACAGGAAAGTCCTAAAAGCAAGTTTCCTCGAGGCCAACCTCAGATGTCCCTATGGTAGTGATATCTCATTACAACCAGGGAAGGATGTGTTATGTCACACTCCTGTTGCTGGGTCATGGGAATGACTTTAACTTTATCTAAAAGGCTGCATAACAAAGTCTATTTTGTTACTAAGAGCTTTATTTCTGATGCTAGCCACAGGCCCTGTTTGAAGATGTATGTTAGCATCCCTGAGATGTTCCACTTTCTTAAAGAAAAGCTTGCCATTCAGCTGGCCATGTCAAAGTACAGCCTCCGTCCAGCCCCTACTCACAGTCTGCCCTCACACTCTCCGTGAACAGCCGTTTCGGATCAGACCAGGGCTGTCACTTACCTGTTAAATGACCACAGACAATCTGGAAATGTTTTTTAACTGTAAAAGGGGGTCGTGAGTCCCGACTTTGAGAGTTACAGTGAGGGTCAGCACTTGGTCCAGAGTCTGGCTGACATGAGACAGGAAGATGGAGACGAAGAGGAGTCCACCCTTGGTTCCATATCCGGCAGCGACTCTTCCAAACACTGACCTCCCTCAACATCTGAACTTGTGATTTCAGTGTTTACCTTCAAAGTGAGGCCAACAAGCATTGTCTTATATCCCCTGTCCTCCTTCAGCTGGTCCCCATTCACACTCTCAGTTTGGCCTTCTGTCTGTTGTGAATCCACCTAGCTACTAAACCTGTCTTTCTTTGGATCAATAATACTCAAAAAGTGATCAGCAACACCAACATTACTGGGAAGGATCCTGTTAGAAATGCAAGGTCTTACCCAACCTACATCTACCGTATCAGACACTTTGGAAGTGGGGCTCAGCAATGTGTTTTAGCAAGCCCTCCTCACATGCTCAAGTTTGAGAACCACAGCTTTAGATTCTCCTCAAGAATACCATGACAGTTATGAGCTCAGGACGGGTGGATCCTAACTTCCACATAAGATGCCATGAACTCTTCTGTTGAGAAGCAAAGATACTTAGGAAGCTGGAATGGACGGCTTACAAGCTAATAAGCTAATATTAATACGCTAATAAGCTTACTAAATAATGAAGCACAAACAAGAAGGGAAATCATGACAGGGAGATGGGCTTTTCTTAAAAACATTTTTTAAAATGTATTCTTAGTCCCAGTACTCAGGAAGCAGAGGCAGGCAGATCTCTATGAGTTCGAGGCCACCCTGGCCTACAGAGCAAGTTCCAGGCCAGCCAGGGCTACACAGAGAAACCCTGTTTCAAAACAAAACAGTATTCTTAGACTATACATATACTTATATAATGTATTTTGGTCATGTCCTACCTAAATTCCCTTTCCCAGTCCCTCTGACCTCACCCCAATGCTTCCTCTTCCCACTTTCATATCCTTTAAAAGGAGAACATGGGGGTGGGGGGTGGGGGTCTGAAAACACACACACACACACACACACACACACACACACACACACACACATCCCTCTGAGTCCAACTAGAGTTACCTGCATGTGCACAGGTGTGGGGCTCATTCAGCATAGTCAGCCTACCAGCAACTATACCCTAGAAGAAACCTTGCATTCCCTCTTCCCACAGCTCCTCAGCTAGGGGTGGAGCCTCACTCATCACCTCCCACCCATGGTAGGACAGACGGGCATTGTACAGGGAATTACAGCTGCTGTGAGTCTGTGAATGCTTTGGTTACATCCCGTCCAGAACATGGCATTCACGGCACACCTCCCCATCCTGACTCTTAATTCTTTTTACTCCATCTTCCACAATGTTTCCTGAGCCTTGAAGATGTTGATATAAATATCCTACTTCCGGGGAGTCAGAGAGAAAGTGCAGGAGTGGTTATGACCCAAATACATCGTATCCATGAATGAGATTCTCAAAGAATACATAAAACTATGACATAAAAAAGTTCCACTTAAGGCCGAGCACTCAACAGTCACTCTCCACACTCTATCCAAACTGTTAAGAGCCAAGCTTTTGATGGCAGACAGCTTGGCTCTCCACAGCTCTGGTTTAACCCAGTATTACCAGATTTACAAGTAAATGCGCACTAAGGCTCAAACTGCAGCAGTGAGAGCAAGCTACACAGAGGAGCTGAGGGAAGGCAAGAAACAAGTGAAAAGTCTCAAGGGTGTCAGATGGGCTGCCAGCAGGGGTGTCCTCAGCCATGCCTTGACTGACCCATGTAGGCTGGCTGGAAGCCTCTACACACGCACAGTATCCCAACAAAGGAAGACTTAGTTAAGGTCCCATTTGCAGCCCTTCGTTCAGCCCCCGAATTTTAAGAAAGACACTGATAAAACCTGCTCATTTCTACTGAAAATAATAGCAATGAATAGAATTTATAGTTTAACAAATTGGGGGTGTTTGTTCAGAAAAGACTGGGAGGAACTGACAGCTAGTTCATAACTGAAGGCGTATCATATGGAATAGAAATTAGACTTATCCTTTATTGCCTCGGAGAATAGACCAGGAGCAATGGTTAGAAGTTAATGGGGAGCATATTTTATCTCAATATGAGAAAATTCTCTAACGATTAGAGCTATTAAATAAATTGAGTTGCCTTGTAAGGCTGTAGGACTCTGCCCCGACAGCTTCTGAGTGAGGCTGGATGAGCGCTTGTCATGAATTCAGCAGAGAGGATTATTACACTGGGAAGTCAGCCCAGGTTACCTCCATGTTTCTTTCCAACTTTCAAAACCCTATGAATATATGTTACCTATTAGAGGCAAGACACAAAAATGGATTTTATTAAAAAAAAAAAAAATCAACCTAAAATAGTAGTTTAAGTAGGTTTTCTTTTTAAAGTGATTTCAATTTATAATGTTTCCCTAGTGTACTCCTTCGTGGACTAGAATATATGTGGTACCTTATTAAATTCAACAAAAGATATTTGTACGTAAGTTTACGAGTGTCATAAGAAACGCCATTCTTCCCACGAGAATCTGCTGAAAACTTTGAAAGGCTGGAGAGTTAGAGTGGGAGGCTGCCTACTGTGTGGGGCACTCCGTGCTACAGCAGCAGATGGACGGGCAGCTTCTTTATGGTTTCCCAAGGAGCTGGAGAATGCATGTGTCAGGAAGGTGGCTGATTGCTCAATTTTGCATAACCTAATTGAGATTATTATTATTTTTAAATGCGGGTTTGTTGTGCTAATTAACTATAAACATATGGTATGTAAAACGCATGCTGCTAGAGTAAATTAATGTACCTCTAACATACATCCATATTTCATAGCTTCATCCACACAAATAAACCTCCCGTGGAAGTGCTGTAAAGCAAACACAATTTTGCAAATTGCCTATCGCTACTGCTAGAGCTGATCTACCATGTTCCCGTCATTATCCCTGACATCTCACTCACAATGATGATGAGAGGCATTTTCAAACAGAAAATTTCTCCCACAGAACTGATTAATGTGATGAAGTACTGTATAGAAATGAGGGAAAGCACAAAATCTTTGCAATTCCCAACTTTTAATTTGAGCCATACGCAAATGTCTTCTGCAACATGAGCCTGAACATCGTTAGGTGGAGACCGAGGCATTAGAGCTCGACTTTGTACCTACTATATTCCAGACATCTGCACAACTCTCTGAGGACGTGCTGTGTGGTCATACTAAGGTCTAAAGACTATGCCTCAGCTTTACCAACCAGCCCCCACCACCACAGTCAGCCTCACATCCTTCAAAACCAGATTTAAAATTCCCATGTAGACTGTGTCCCCCTACTCAACACTTACTGAATCTTCATTATACACCAAGTTTCAATAATTTGGTTGCCATCTTTTAATATTCAACAATTTCCCAAAATTCCTATCAAAATATCTTTTCTACTGTAAAAATAAGCTAAAGGGGGGGGGTGTTCCTACACAGGCTGATATAAAATAAGTTAGCTTTGACAAAACAAACAGCTCTACTTTCAACATGCAAGGTGTGTTCCAAGTTAAGAAGACATGAAGTCTGGAGAGAGCACTGTGGGGGAGGGGGATATGCAACCATCTCACCGGGGTGTGCTAACACTGCCACTCCCAGTCCTTGCTCCTAGCCCCTCATCCTGGGGTGGACATCACTTATCCATCCTGTTAGTTTGCCATGTGAGCCTGGCATTCTCTGAACAATTCTTCTAGGAACTCACTAGAATGATTCTTAGCACTTAGAGAGAAGTCTCTGCCACCCCTCTGCTCTTCTAAGCACTTACTTTATAAGTGAGGCAAACAAGAGTTCTGGAAAGACCAGCCAATCACCCCAGGTCACATGGCTCTACAGGCAGTGCTAGGACTCAGACTTCCAACTTGAAATCAGAATGCCCCTCCTTCTTACCTGCCCTTAATAAAGCTGCAGCTGATCACTATTTCATTGCCTGCTTATAAAGCATGCTGTCATTGAAGTCCACATGGTTTATGTGGCATGAAGATCTGCAGCACATGAGCTTTCCTCTCATCTGGACAGTATCCCCCCTGCTACCACAGGAGTCAGTGATTATGGTATTTTTAGCTTTTTTGCTGTACTGTGGCTTGAAGTCTTGTTGAGGCTTTGGTGATGGTTGAGGAAGGGGTTAGAGCCATGCAGAAAGATCTGCATTGGAAGGCAGAGGACATGCAGTTTCATTTTGATTTGTCTGTGGTACTGGGGATTGAACCTAAGACCTCAGGCATGCTAGGTTTGGTCTCCAGATCTTATTCCCTTTCTTCTTCCCAGTGCTGGCTTTTGCTTTGCTCCCAGTCAGACACACATGATCTAACCTCAACACTTTTTTAATAACACAGTGAATTGTACAATCATTTCCAGTAAGCTTAGGCTGTCAACTATTCCCCAAAGCCCTATTCTAACGACACAGGCAGGCCAAGAAAATGACATGTAAGTGCCAACTACAAAAGAGTTGTCTTTTGCCCTAACATCATTTCAAATTCTTGCCACTTCTGTACATGCAGATGCAACTGTCTTCCAGGAAACCTGCACTAACCAATATTAAGTCTGAAAGTACAGGAAAAAAAAAAAAAGATGGAAAAAAAGTTCTGCCCTTCCTTGGAACTACCTGAATGGTGATCATGTGGACAAGAGCCCGAGTTCTACAAGTGTGAAGAACTGGGGACACACTCCATACATTACACCAAGAGACATACATACGTGTTACCACTGCTATAGTCATCATCATCATTATCAACATCATATTCATTTAGCAGATAAGAAGAGCCTCAGAGCCGGGCAGTGGTGGTGCACGCCTTTAATCTCAGCACTTGGGAGGCAGAAGCAGGTGGATTTCTGAGTTCGAGGCCAGCCTGGTCTACAGAGTGAGTTCCAGGACAGCCAGGGCTACACAGAGAAACCCTGTCTCAAAAAACCAAAAAAAAAAAGAGCCTCAGAGAGGTGAAGCAGCTGAGCTGAGACTAAAACCCAGAACTCTCACCACTAGAGTGTGTGCTCTTTCTCATTCATTTCATATGAAATATATGGACACCTACTGTGTGCCGACCATCACACAAGGCACCTCTTCCTCCAAAGAAAGCAGGTGCCACTGAAGACTGGAGCCAGTTTAGTTAGCTAAGATTCTTCAGACAAAGTCAGCTGCATCTGCATTGCAAATACCAATTCTAGAAGCAGCCCTCCCTCAAACAGAACCAAACCCTGCAAGCTTGAAAGGAGGGTAAACAGCTGTGGAAGGAAGGACTCGCCTAGCGTAGGCTATGTCTTACCTAGAAGTCAAAGTTAAAATGGCTTACACTGCCCACTTTTTGAAAAGGACACTGTTAATATGGTTCAACAGTCATAGAAAAGCCATCACAAATGAGAAAATAATCCCAGTTTTCAAAGTCTATACAGTGGAAGCCATGGAAAAGATGCTATGCATTAGAAAAGCTCGGAGCAGTTTCATTAGAGTACCTTAGAGACAGAAGAAACAAAAGGAAGGAAAGGTCAGCACAGCAGCTAAGGAAGTAAACTGAAATTACTAAAGAAAGATTGTGCAGCTACCTTTAAAAGTAGGTACTTAAAGAAAACAGAGAAGAATTTTAAAAAGTCTCTTAAGCTGGCTGAAAACAAAGTAAAAAATTAAAATTGTAATGCTTGCCTTCCGGAGCAGCACCGCAGGTGCTGTCTCCCCTACACTGGCTAACCAACATCACTTCAACATATTCTCCACGATGGCATATGCGTTTGAGAGTAGGCAGATGAGAGCAAGTGCTATCTTGAAACAGCTGGTAAAGACGCTTACAATTTGAGGTCTGAAAAACTCCAGTCACTCAATTACTCAGAAATCACAAAAGGGAAACTGCCTTCGCAAAAAGAAGGAAGAGTATATAGTATCACTTGGTGGCCACAAGGAGTAATGGTGACAACAGGGTTGGTTAACTTTAGAACCCAAGGAAAGAAATAAGTTGAGTGGAATTACCTGGGCCTTGGCCTGTGCCGCATCTGTAGCGGTGCTAGGAAGGATGCTCACTCACACACAGACATGTCTGCCTCCTTTGACACCGCACAACGGGTAGCATGCCCCTTTAAAGCTCTTAGCATCCTTGAGTGACACACAGGAAAGGACACGAGACTTTCCACCAACCAGAAAGGGCAACTTACTTTCCTGTAACCTGTGAGCAGAACAAAGCTACATCCACACTGATGGCCCCAGGGGCTGGTGCTGACAAAAGCCTAGACTGGTTAACCTAAATTTAACCCCGCTGCATCCCACAGTCACCTGGGACACTTGAGAAACTATTTACTCTTGGGGCTTTACTCTCTGATTTTGTTTGGCAAGGGTGGGTTTTTTGTTATTGTTTGGGTTTTTTGTTGTTGTTTTTGAGTGTGTATACTCAAGAATATGTATTTTTAGCAAGTACCCTAGAGGTTGGAGACATTAGGAGCCAAGGACTATTCTTCACACAGTATAATTTAGTTGTTGACACACTTCAAGACACTTTAATTTACTAAAGTCAAAAGTTAGTCTTATCAGAGCATCCCAGCAGCATATCCACTCCCCAACCACAACAGAAGACAGGCTGTTACCATACCTGGTAATCCAGCATGCAGAAGCTCGGGAAAAACTGACAAATCCGTGATTCAAAAAAATAGGGGAAAATCCAGAAAATGGGCAGTTCTTTGTGACTGTCATCTAATGGATTACACGGGAAAAAAATAAAATATAAATAAGGAAAAGAAAATAAGAAAGTGATTCTAAAAACAAAACCAAAATCTTCAGGAGAAATTTCAGTTGTTCCATACAGAAACACTTGTCACACAGAAAGGGATGCTTCGACAGTGCCACCCCACCTTGACCTTTTCCAAAGGTCGACAGAAATACTACATGCCTAAAACAAAGCACAGGCTTTCCTTGTTCTGATTAGTGGTCTTAAGAGCGGGAGTAAATAATGTCTAACAGTGAGCCATGTTTCAGAGCTCCTCTAACTTCTGTCCCTCGAAGCATACTTCTTACATGGCTCAGTTAGTGGAGAAGCCAGGCCACTCATGGAATTTATCAGCTCACAGGCCAGAAGCTGCATCTGAAAGGGAATGTACTGACTAATGGGATAATCGTACCAAACACTCAGAAGTCTCAAGCCACTTCAAACTGAACAAAGTCTCTGTAAGGCTGGCCAGTGGGTATTTTCTTGATTAATGATTGATGTAGGCACAGCCCACTATGGGTAGTGCCACTCCAGGGCTGGTGGCCATGAGCTGTAGAAGAGAGTAGCTGAGGAAGCCATGGGGAGCAAGCCAACAGGCAGCATTCCTCCGTGGCCTCTGCATCAGCTTCTGCCCCCAGGTCCTGCCTTGGCTTCCCTCAGTGGACTGTGATTCAGGACAGTAAGCCAAATAAACCTTTCTTGCCCGAGGTGCTTTTGGTCATGGACTGTATCACAACAATAGAAAGACTTAAGGGACAGGAGACCTAAGGGCCACAAAGCTCACTAATCTATTCTTCCCATCCAAATACACCTGCACACAGCAGCCACGCAGTAAGTATTTTTTAAACAAACGACAGCAGCTCACTGTGGTGCTTCATAGTGCTCCATGATCTCACAACACTGTTCCTGAGAAGCCATTTTCATGACTAGGGTATGAGGAAGGGTCCCATGATCATGAAGTTTGCCATCATCAAATCAAATGTGCTTTTAGAAAAAGCCGGAGAGCTGCATACTCTATCAGTGCTGGGCTTGGCTAGTGTTGACAGGAAGCAGATACATAAACATGCATTCATTTTGCAGTAATTAAAAAAAAAAAAAGAGGCACCTTGGCTTTGACCTTCTTTCCACATAGCAATTAACTTCTTGAATGTAACAGCCAGAGGTTCAACCAAGCCACCAAAGGGAGGGTCTGTCACCATAATCACCCCCTTGCCTTCCTCTTCCTGTAAGAATGCTTTGCACACTTCAAGGGCAGCCTGTAACAAATAAAACGTCATTTCTAAATTAGAAGCAGAGATAGGCCCTTTATCCTATTGGGAAAAATGCATTAAGCCTGGTCTCACTCAGAACTGGAAACGTCACCAAGTCACCCTGCTACTGCAGAGTCCCTCAGTGACATCCTAAGTCTCTCTTAGTCACTCACGTCAGATTTTATCTTTGAGCTCCTTGATAAGCAGGTTTTTAAATTGCAAATTCAAATGCCATCACTATCAGACAACTCCACATTTCAAATAGTTAAATTAAAAAACTAAATTTAGTAACCCAAAAAGGAGAAAGCCATCACCCGTGAAAACAACCTACACATTCAGTCCAACAAACAGGAGCAGAGGCGTGGGGCTGAGCTCTGAGGACACAAGGAGAAACAGGCTGTGGGTTTTGCTGTAAGTCTTGTCCACTGCCACAAGCTCGGCTCAATAAGTGCTGTGAGTCAGCAGGTAAGCATGCACACACATCAGAGTATTAGGTAAGCAGCAGACATATTTGTACATGCATAGCAAGTAAATAAAGGAAGTTTACAAATGGCAAAACCCATCTGGTCCTAGAAACTGTGCCAGTAACACACTTCCCCACCAGGCTGCCAGTGTTCCCAGTCACTGCCAAACTAACAGTGGCCAGGACATCTATCAGTTTCTGCTTCGAATGCAGCTAACAGGAGGAACATCGATCATAGTATATCACTAGTCTACTGACTTGGAAGAAGTTAGCAAATCAACACCTTCGGTATCCAAACAACACAAGATTTTAAAGTTAAGTAGAACTTTAGACTTTACATAACCCACTAATGCAGCATCAAGCATGTAAACCCACTTCCTTCATCATAACCCTAAGCTCACACCCCTGTACCCCCCATCCACCCCGTTTCAAATGCTATGCTGATCTCTTCACATCAGTACCCGCCAGCCCCAGCAACACAGCACTTCTAGACCTCACTCCTCGCCCTGCCCTCTGTTCTACAGAACAGTCCACAGAGCAGGTCGGCCTTGACCTCTAGCTGGGCATGGCTGCAGAGTCCACCTCCTGCCTCCTCCTCCTCCTCCCTCCACTATTCTAGCTGTGAAATGTGCCTGGTCCACTGTCAGGTGACCCCAACCAGTTGTCAAATGCAATGATTCCCAATGATGCCCTGTGGGAAACAGTGGCATGCACCTAACTCTAGCCTCTGTCCATCTCAAGCCTTGGTTTTGGTAGCTCTCCTGCCTGAGATCCACTGCAAACTGATCCATGAATGGAAAAGTAGGTTTGCTACATTACAAGACTCATTTTCAACCCTAACCAATAACTCAGTATTTGTGTTCATTTTCTGAAAGCTCCGTTGTCATCTTGTTTGGTTTTCGTTCTATCATTAGCTAATAACGCAAAGGACACTACAAAGCTACGCATGGGTCACAGTTTGACGACGACTGACTGACAAGCATGCACACACCGCCCAGTAGGTTCTACACCAGTCCTGGTAGTTTCCAAACACCTCTGATCAACCTCCCCATCAGCTGTGACTATCTGACTCCTTGACTAATAACTTCAGCTAGAGACAGACATGTAGGTGGTATGATCCGCTTCTTCTCAGTGACATTTTCAGTATCACCTTGAAAGCTTGTTTTCCCCCAAACAACATCTGCTTTGTTAAAGAGTCTGTTTGTTTAAATTTATTTATTTTGGTTTGCAGCTCTGGCTGCCTGGATCTTGAAGACCAGTCCGGTTTCAAACTCAGAGATCTGCCTACCTCTGCCTCCTGCGTACTAAGATTAAAGGCATGGGCTACCACATGGAGCTCTTACTTATTGTTTGAAGAAAAACTTCAGGTTCAAGGAAAAGGGTAAGGTACAGATTTCACATACAGCCCCTGCCCTGAAATATGCATTTAATTACAGTATGGTAGAAAGCAAAGGAGAATCTGACCTTGTTAGGAGTTCAGGGGAGGCTGGAGGAAGAGATTTGGAACAGAGCTCTGAAAGTTATCAAAGGAAAGAAGCCAGGGGACCAAGAGGGGCAAAGATCCTGTGGTCAGTGGTCTAGCTGAAGGTACACACAAACAGCAAGGCGGAGACAGGTGGGCCAGGAAAGGTTAACAGAGGTCAGACCACATGGAGCCCTGTTGGGGTGCCACGTGGGGTACATAGAAGGCAGAGGCAAGAAGAGCCCCCGATGTCTGAAGCCAAGCGAACCTACTGTACAGAGAGCTCCAGGCTAGCCAGACTACATAGGAGGACCCTGTCTGAAGGAAAACAACAAAAGGAAACAAAGACTCTTCTAGTTGCTCACTAAAACACCCGGAGACGAGATTAACGTAACTCAGCAGTAGAGTGGTTGCCTGGCACACACAAGGCCCTAAATTCAATCCCTAGTACCATTAAACAAAACACACGAAAATGAAAAGTAAACACTAAAAAATGATTTAAAAAAAAAACAACAACAATGGAAAAGGTACTCCTGAACTTGTTCATCAACAATAACAGAAGAAAGAGATGATGGCCATAGTCTTCTTACCTTCCCATCAAAGAAATGATGGTTGAACATGTTATAGCGGCAAAAGCTTTCTTCCAGGTAAAACTGTGAATATCTGTAAAATAATTCATCACCAAGTGACATGCCCAGGCACATACATACAGAAAGTAAACAAACACTAAACTATAAACTCCAAAATCACATTTTGATTAAACAATTTTCATCATCCTTTGCTTTCTTAAAAATAAAGAATAATTTACAATAACTTAAGTGAATCTATAACAGTGCATATTGAATTTATCTTCCCAAGTAGACCAGTACCAAACCCAAAGGATAATCATACATAGAAGATACAGGTTCCAAGTGGGCTGGCGGTACCAGCCTGTAAGCCCAGATATTCGAGAGGTCAAAGGAAGAGGACTGCAAGGTCAAAGGCAGCTTGGGCTACAGAGTGAGTTCAAGGGCAGTTTGCTAAGACCCTGTCTCAAATTCAAAGTCAAGGCTGGGAACAGCTCAGTGAGAGAGCACGTGCCTACGTAGTAACCCTAAGGTCCTATGTTCAACTCTCTAAATTATAATACCAGCAAGCAAAGGACACATTTGTAAAATAATCTGATGTTTCTTTTTCTTTTTAAGATTTATTTATTGTATGTATGTGAGTACAGTGTAGCTGTCTTCAGACACACCAGAAGAGGGCATCAGATCCCATTACAGATGGTTGTGAGCCACCATGTGTTGCTGGGAATTGAACTCAGGACCTCTGGAAGAGCAGTCAGTGCTCTTAACCGCTGAGCTACCTCTCCAGCCCCAAGACACATGTTCTTATGGACCAAAACACCAAACATAAATTGGGATACAAGACATACAGAGTGTTTATAATTTAAGTAAGTCTCTCCTGATTAATAGTTTCTTAAGATCTTATTTTTAGCTTTGATTATATGTATCTGTCTGTGTCTACGTGTGGGTTTATGTACATGAGTGTAAGATGCCTGCAGGGTGTCTAGCCTCTGGAGGTAAAATTATCTGTGTTTGTGAGGTGCCTGATATGGGTGCTAGGAACCAGTCACTCAGTTCTCTGAGGAACAGTACATATTCTCCTGAGCCATCTCTCTAGCCCCTCAGGGTTAGAATTTTAAGGAAATACTAAGTCAACATTTCTGTTCAACAGCTCTTATTTCTCCTGTGATTAAACACACACACACACACACACACACACTCACACACTCACACAAACACATCACACAAAATCACTTAATGCAAGTTTTCCTTCTCTAATGAGAATTAATTTAATAAAATATATTTCTCAATATAATACTGAAAGTAGTATGAACATTTAGTGTTTGCTGAATTTGTGCCAGGAGAGAGGAATATTTATTTACTGAATGAATTATTCTATTTTAACTACTACTTTAAAACACCATCAAAAATGAATGAGAGTGCCAGCTTCAGAAATTAACATTTTATAATCTTTTTTTAAAAACTAATTTGCTATGAAACACTCATACCACACAATGGCTTAAGTTTATATTTACTTGACTATGTAGAAGACTGAAGCCTCCATTTTCCAGCTGAACTGTCTGTCTTCTCATCTATGTACCTGTGCCTTGCTGTCTTTATTGCTGAGTTTCCTGAGTTTTTCACATAGAAACTTTTGAAACTTTAAAAAAGTCTTGAGGTTTGCCTGTCTTATTATAAATAATTTACATATGGACCATGCCATCCTATTGGAAAGATTGAAAATAAAATAAAATAAAAATCAGGGACTCAACCTTACTTCTACAACCTCTTGGAAAAACCATGGTAGTGACGTTCCACCCCGACTCCATCGCTGTTTGTAATGGACAGCCATCCAGGGGAGTTTCTTACAGTGGGCAGCCATGGCCCAGCCTCTTCTCAGTCCGCAATGGTAAGAGCACAGGTTCTATGGTCCAGGTTCAAACTCTAGACTCTTGTGTACTGTATAACCTTAAGAAATAAGTCAGTCAGACTTTCTGAGCCTCAGTTTCTCCAGACTGCAAGGAGAGAATGGCAGCTACACAGCACACATTTAAAATGTGCCTGTGTTTTAACATACGTTAGCCATGACGACTTATGTCCTAGTGCCACCAATACTAGGAAATTATGTCTTCAGTCACCATCATAATCTAAACCCCTTGCTTCTTGCTCTGGAGAGGGAAGAACAGCTGCTCACCATTCCTTAATGATATTTAAGAGGCAGTCGACAATCTCTGCCCGTTTCATACAATATTAACTTGCACTGAAGAAGTAAATGAAGGCTTGAGTACCTTAGGAACAGTCAAACCATATATTGAGGTTAGCAGCTACCCCCAAACTGTGGGGGCAATGACAACTACCATCAGTAAATAAGCAAATTCTCCGATCTAATTAAATTTCAAGGTTCTCCCCCACCTCAAGGATCTTGTTTGCTGCTTATTTGTTTTTATCTTCAAAGACAGGGTGACATTTTTTAGCTCAGGCTACCCTGGAACTTACTTGTAGCCCAGGCTAGCCTTGAACAGTGGTCCTCCTGCTTCCGGCTCCTAAGTGATAGGATTTTATGTATATACCACTGTGCCCTACTTTCTTGTTTTTTAATCAATACTGGTGCAGGCAGTTGTTGACAAATATCATCATTTGAGGATGTTCTGTCTTTTAAAAAAGGAAAATACAATCCTCTTTTAATTTACTCTATTTTTTTTTTCATTGCTTCACAAAGGCAAAGTCACTTTTAAAAACTAAAAGGAAAATTTGATTTACATAAACTCCAGCACAGCACACCTGTCCAAAGCATTCTGGGCAGCAGTGTGCAGAGCCAGAGAGGGGAAAGGCCAAGATTTCAGTTCTAGGTTTCCATCAAACACAAACAAGGGAACATAATTATTCATACTTTAAATTATATTTTTTTAAAAACACCCAATATTGCCCTCTTAAAATGAAATTGGCAACAAAGAATTATTCTCTCCACTGAACAAGGCAAACAAAACCAATCAGGAAAGCATGTACTTGAAAGCCGCTCAAAAGGACACTGGCTTAATTTGGCCATTCATTCTCTTTAAATGAGAGTCAGTCACCAAGTGTGAAGTACGCTCTTCCACAGGAAATGTAATCAAGAGCTGAATAAAATTACTTCATAAATGAACCTAAGAAATTCATTTTTTGCTCTAACTTTATTTGGATAATAGTTTGCCAAATAGAGTCTCACATCTTTCATGCTAAAATTAGAGCACACAGAAACCATCATAGCAAATGTTAACTTCACATCACTCAGCCCCCACTATCTATAGCCCATGAACAGAGAACATGCTGTTGAGATACTCGGACAACCTTAGACAGGCCTTTTACAGGGCAAAAAGAAAGTAGAGTTCCTTGAACTTGTGGCAATCCTCCTGCCTCAGCCTCCAAAGTGGTAGAATTACAGGCTATCCTAATGATAGCCACCAGGCCAGGCTTCTTGTGGGACCAGGCTACCAAATGTGACCTATGAAAACTACCTGCCAAGTGCATACTTTCCCACCAAGGGCCTCCCATTAGGGCCCAACTAACCCTAAAGGTTCAACTACCCCACCACTGGGAGACACTGGAAGCAAGCCTTTAACACATGGGCCACTGGAGGAAATACAGTATGAATAAAATATGCCATAATCCACACTTTGGGATATTACTCACCCATGCAAAACAGGCGTACAAGTGCATGCTCCCACATGGATAGACCTTGACAGGCTGCCTACTCTATGACCCATAAAGAAGTCAGAAAGTGGTGGTTAAAGGCTGGGGGCAGAAAGCAAATGCTCATTGGGAAAATGGTTCTTTTCAAAGGTGATAAAAAAATGTCCTGAAATTATACGGTGAGGTGGTGCTAGAGCCTTATGAACACACCCGGGAACACTGGTATGTGTGAAATACATCTCAATTAAAAAGAAACACACCTGAAATACAGGAATGGGGGGAACCTATTTTTTAAAATGTTTAAATATTTAAAAACATGTTAAAAGATTGGAAAAGCCAAAACTTTGGGTGGCTTCTACAAAACTCGCCTTTACAAAACAAACCTGAGATCCTTGAGATCCTCTGAGTTGTTCAGGAAATACATGCGAATTTTCCAGTTCCTGTCTGCCTGAATCATCCACGGCTACCTTCAAAGAAGCTTCTCTTGGACAAAGTCGGAGTCACCATACAACAATGTAAACTCCAGAAAGTCCCTGCTGTTGAGCACTGGGACTCAGGAAGGAACCCCACTGACTTATCATGAATGACTTGGTTACAGACGCCAGCTTTCTCTCTACAGTTTTCTCTCTAGCACTTCTAAGCTCCCCTTCCCAGTCAAGTTCCCATCCTGGAATACTCCATCTGCCTTGTCAGGGCATCCAGATACTCCATCTGCCTTGTCAGGGCTGCCCATGGCAGTGGCTTCTAGATTGGGGATTGGCTCTGGCTCACAAGTTCATCAAGCTAAACAAAGCACTCTGGAGTCCTACCACCAAGGCTCTCAAGAAAGATGGCCTCTTCCTACACTGGGTAAGGAGGGGAAGGGGTAAGGCAGTTTAACTCTGCTGCCACCAAAGCCCCCCAGCAGTACGAAGGAAGTTAAAGGCACCATCCGATGATAAAAGGCAATACACAGAGAGGTGAAGGTCTAACACCATGGTGTGAGGCCCAGACAGTGACTGGAACAAAGCTGGCGGTGTCCTTGACTCCAGTAATACAAAACAAGAAATGCTTTCATATGAACAGATTGCTGGGACACTAAGGAAGTAATTGCAACCAATAGGAGTGCCTTCTTCTGAACATATAGTTCACTTGGCAAAAGTCACTGGTTCACATGAAATAGTAGGAGGAACACAGAGGGAGGGCTGGCACAGGAGGGAGGAGCGCCTAAGACAGGTTCATGTACAGAAGGCTAAGTATCTCCACTTGGAGTTAAGACTGCCTGGCTTTCAATTCTGGCTTGCTCACTAACAAACTATGATTTTGGCTAAGTTACATCTTTGTACCTCAGTTTTTCCATTTGGAAAATAAGAATGATCACAGAACTATTATATAGGGCTATTATGAAAAGTGAGTTACACAGGGCCTGACATATGCCAAGAACTCAAAAAGTCCTGGGTTCTGTTGATACATGACAAGAATCCCAAAGTTAAACTTCTACATATAAAACAATATATTTGTATTGATAGTAATGCTTTAGGAAACAAAGGAATACAGAATTTTAAAAAGACCGATATATCTATACAGTAGATACTGAACAGTCACAGAGGAAAGAAACGTTGTTGTATGCTGCATGTGTGCATTGACAACACTACACTAACTAAAAGAAGCCAGACACAAAGTCACAGAGTAAATGGGACCATTTATACAAAATGTCCAAAAGAGGCAAACCCATAGGGCCAGAAAGTGGCTGTCAGGAGCAGTGACCATGATATTTCTTCTCTGTGTGACAGGAATGCTCTAACATAAGCACAGTGGCTCACACCTGGAATCCTAGCACTGGATCAGTAAGTCACATGTTCAAGGCCACAGTGAGACCCTATATCAAAAACCCCCAAATTAAAGAAATAGATAAAATGTCTGAGAGTAGATAGTGGTATGTCTGCACAACTTACTGAACAGACTCAAATCTAGGGAAACATACACTTCAAACTGGTAAACGACAATTACAACTCAATTTAAAAATACAGCTGAGGGCTGGAGAGATGGCTCAGCAGTCCTGAGCACATACTCTTGCAGAAAACTCAAGTTCAGTTCCCAGGACCCACATCAGGTGGCTCACAACCACCTCTGACCCCAGCTCTGAGGAATCTGATGCCCTCTTTGAGCCTCTGAGGGAACTTGCAAACACATGCACATACCCACACAAACATGTAATTTTATGTAAATCTTTATAAAAGAAATCTATTATTACGTTGGGAAGGATCACTTCTGTTGAACACAGACAAGTTCTGTCAACAGGGATAAGTGGTTAACAGATCAGTCCTGTTCATAATGGCTGAGAATGTGAAGAGCTAGGAACTGCATACTGTAGACAGTATACAGTTAACTTGGAAGCATAAAGAAAGGCACACAGTATGATCTGTACTTTTGGAGGTGGCCAGTATGTGAGTGTATGAGGAAGTCAGAGGTTAACACTGGCAGTTTTCCTCAGTCATTTCTCCACTTTAGAGATTTGGTCTCTTCCTGAACCTGGAGCTCACCTTTTCAGGGAGGCTAGCTGGCCAGCGATGCTCTCACCTCCAGTCTCAGAGCCGGGGTGAACAGTTCATTCCATCATGCCCACCTCTGACCGGAACTCCAGTCCTTGTGCTTGCAAACCTCCCCACTCCCCACTCTTTACTGCTACAACATTTCCCCAGCCCCAGCTGTTGTGTGGGACATTCTACTCTTTAAAAATCTGCTTTGGGGCTGTCAGTGTTTAAGAACACTTGATGCACTTAACAGAGGACCCAGGTTCAGTCCCCAGCACCCACATGGTGGCTTACAACCATCCTTAACTCCAGCTCCAGGGGATCCAATGCTCTCGTCGGACCTCCACAGGCATCAGGCACACATGTGGTATCCAAATAACATGTAGGTAAAACACTTATACACATAAAATAACTTTTCTAACCCTGACTTAATTGCAGGGAGAAAAAGCATATTTAATGTCTCATACAAATACTGCAGCACTGTTCAAACAGATCTAAATGAAGGACACAAAGCCTGATCCTTTAATAGAGTCAATGATATGTAAAATTGCCAAGAATAATTGTCTTCAAACCATTACAAAGACTAAGGAACGTTTCAGTCTGCACACTCAGGCAGTGGACAGATGTTCGTTTCTTGTATGCTACAAGTCACACTGCAGGTGCATCCCAAAATGAAAAGTGCCCTGCAGTTCCCACATATAGCTATCTCCCACAAATATGCCTACTTTCTAACTCTCAGCCCAAGACCTGCCTGTTGCACTCCCTCACTTCCAGCTGCACTCCTTCCACTTCCTGGCTGCAC
>JADRCH010000175.1:5531166-5558495 GCA_019843965.1 Rhynchomys soricoides
CCCTCACTTCCAGCTGCACTCCTTCCACTTCCTGGCTGCACTCCCTCCACTTCCAGCTGCACCTGGGAAGTGTGCATCATCTGGAAAGATAGTATTTTTAGGACGTCCTATCACATAACTAAGATTTGAAGATGAAACAGAATCCCAAAACTCTGACCACAAATGAGGCAGTTCCATTTCCCTGGAAGCATTAGTATATGAGAAAAAGCACATTTAGTAGGAATCATCTCTAATCTTAAGTCACATGCAAGGACACCCACTCATGAAGGAGAATCTGCGTTCCACAGTAGCAAAAAAAAAAATCCAATGCCAATTCATTGGAAACAAAGGCTATGTGTTGACAAGGTGTTCATAACCTACCACTACTCCTGAATGTTAATTAAAGCATGTGACAGGTCATGAACAGTTCAGAAGAGAACACAGAAAGAAATGAGATAACAAAGAAGAAATGTGCTATTATAAACCTACCGAAAGTCAATATCCAATAAAAGGCTCCTCATGTTGGACTTCTCACCTGATGCTGTTAGCCTGATCTGCTCGTGTAGCCTGAAGCGAGTAATGAAAGCAAATTTAATAAGAACTACAAATGCCACAGACAAGCAGCAAACAAAACACGATGCAGTGGAACACTGCGGAGAATCTCGCTCCGCTTAGTCCTGCAGACTTTTTTTTTTAAAGGGCAGAACTTAACAGAAATCTAACATAAAAATGTCAATCTCAGATCAGAAAGCAACCACCACTTGAGGGGACACGCTTTCCGCGTCTTCTTGAGTCTCCAGCCTCACGCCGCCTCACTCTGCACACAGCACGACGACGGCTTCACAGAAATGTGCGTAAGCGTAGAATGGCGCCGAGGCTAACTTTTTAGGGTGGACTGTACCTTGGTGCTCCAATACACAGCACTCTTCTGAACCCGAGGGTAGCAAGGAGGCCTGCCAGAAACTGGCAGCTCCTATCAGCAAACAGGTACTGGGCGTGTGTCTTCTTGTTCTCCAGTGGATAGAGCAGCTGACTGGGCCTTGCAAGCTGGGCGATGGAAATGTCAGCCGACAGCTGATGCTCGCCATGCTCCCTCCAATCTGCAGGTAACAGCAACTGCTGGCAACTTTGACAGAACTTTCTTTGATTCAAGGGCAACTGAATGAAACTCAGGTACCTTCAAGAAACAGTGAAAGACACGGGAGTGTGTTTTAACTTTTTTTTTTTTTTTTTTTTTAAAGACAATATACTTTTGCTATTTTTAGTGTCCACAAAGTATTCTTACTTCACAAAGAGTAGCGCATAAAGAAGAGAAAATGAGAAGAAGGATCTATGGAATGCTGGCGAGAATTTATGTCTGGCTGTATACCTACAAAGTGGAAAAGAGTCAGCAATTTCATAAGAATTGAGATGCTCCAATTTAGTCACTGAATGAAGATCAATATCCATTTAAAATGTGAATATAATATATTACTCAAACAATTTAGTAGTAATGGCAACTACTAGCACATTTAAATTTATCGACAAACCCATGTGCTCTAGCTGCCACGTTAAACAGTCTGGCTCAGTTGGCAGTCATTTTAAAGCGAGAAATCAAGATCATTCTTCAAGTTCTTATGACATATTTAGCAAGAAAAATTACCTCTTAAAAGGAAAGATGCTTCTACAGCGCTCTCTGTTCTTAGCAGTACTGACAGCGGCTGTCAGCAACCCCTCCCCTAGCCAGCAGGCCAGTACCAAAAGCCTTTTAAATGACTATCTCGAGCTAGGTGTGGCAGCACCCATCTGCAAGCCCAGCACCCACAAACTGAAATAGGAGGATGAAGTCCAGGCCAGCCTGGGCTACAAAGTAAAACAGTCTTAAGAGCAGAAACAAGAATGATATTGGATATTTCATTTGTTTGCTTTCAAATCTGATTTGAGTTACTACAGCTCAATTTTTCTTTTTGCACTTTATTAAAGACTATTGAAGAAAGAAAATACAGTCATTATGTCTTAAAGCGGCGATTCTCAACTTGCGGGTCACAACCTCCTTGGGGGTCAAATGACTCTTTCACAGGGGTCACCTAAGACCATCTGCATATCAGATATTTACATTACAATTCATAACAAGCAAAACTACAATTATGAAGTAGCTATGAAGACTATTTTATGGTTGGGAGTCACCACAACATGAGGAACAGCATTAGGAAGATCGAGAACCACTGTCTTAAAGGCTGGTAACTTTTATATATGGGACACCAGTTACAAAATCAGAGAAGAACACAAAAGGAAAAGAAATAAGCCCACTGAGGACAGACAGAGGTGTGTAAAAGTGCGCATGGCACATGGCACTGCGCTAAGGATTCCTGCAGTCTGGCAGGTCAACAGGTGCAGCCCAGCAAATGTTAGGAGCTGCATGGTAGAAGCTGTAAAGAGGAATCCAGAGAATATTGGGACTTCTAAGTAGTTTCCCTGCAAAGGCCCCAAGGCAGTGACAAATATTCTAGACTATTAGAGCAAGAAATCAGCTGCCTGCCTGCAACTGAAACGTCTCTAGCCCCATTATGAGTGCCACTCTGAGAGCTTTATTCATGACTACAGAGAAAGAGAGAGAAGAGATGAGGGAACTTCACAGTGACACATAGTAAAGTCAGCAAGGAAGGCCCCAAGTCACAGCCAGCCAGTGGGAGAAGCAGCAGCTGTTGGGAGCACTGATGCTCCCCCACTGAGTGTTACGTGTGGGTCATTTCCACACCATATCCAGTTATGGACTCACTGGGTCCACACTTAACCATTCCGACCCTCAAAACCCTGACAAAGCATACAAAGTAAGTTTTCAGATACCGTACAACTGGTAACCCACAACGATGACCAGAGGGAGCAGAGGGACTGGGAAGCTGGCTGTACAAAGCCTGGAAGGAGTGCATGGATCATGACTGAGGCATCCACATGACCCCAGAAGAGATGTGTACCAAAACCAGAGCAGGAAAGCTCATCTATACAAATCCTGGGCTCAGCACTCTGAAAGGACTCATCTCAGTAGTGTGGGGAAACAGCTCCAAGAGCTGGAAAGATGGCTCAACAGGCAAGAGCACACACTCTGCCAGCATGAGGACCTGGTTCAAATCCCCAGAACCCATGTGAAAAGCTGAACATAGCTGCACATGCTATGAACTCTAACAGCGAGGGGGTGGCTGTGGGGTGGAGGCAGGCAGATCCCTTACAAAACCAAAAAGGAGTAAACTTCCACAGCTTTATAAAGCTTTTCTCTAAGGAACCTGAGCAAAGACTCGATGCCTTCACCCTAAGCTTGAAGCAAGCTATACTTATCTTCCTACTGAGCATCTGTTGGAGTTTCTCCTAACCTAATTAGACAAAATAAAGGGCATAGATGGGACAGAGAACATTAAAGTTTATTCACAGTCAACATAGTTATTCATATAAGGTCCTAAGAAAATCTTCAGAAAGGCTGCTAAACCAAGCAAGCAAGCTTAGCAGAGCTTGCAAAGCAAACAGTAATGTAAAAAAATCTATTGTACTGTTACAGACTACAAGGCTGTGAGGTCAGTCTCCAGGGCAGCCAAACAAACAAACAACACAAAAGAACTTAAACACAATCTTGACTTTGTCCCACATGAGGTGCAATGAGACAGCCCACAGTGGATTGTTCTACAATATTCTTTACAAAGCTACAACTCACACATGAACTGAGCAACGATCAGACTCTGCCATCCTTCCTAACCACAAGGCAATGGTCATTCACTATTGCTAAAATCACCAGATGAAAGACTCTTAGGAGATTATATAGGCTAACTAATATTGAACTAATACCATAAAAAGGGAATAACTAGTATCTGCCTTACAGTACACAAAAAGGGTTGGAGAGATGGCTTAGTGGTTAAAAGCATTCACTGCTCTTCCAAAGCTCCTGATTCAATTCCCAGCACCCACGTGGCAGCTCACAACCATCAGATGTTGTCTTCTGGTATGCAGGAGTACATGCAGACAAAGTACCCATATACATAAAATATATAAATAAATCTTTAAATCTGAAAGAAATCATCCAAAAAAGTTGACTATAGCTAGTTCTGGTGGGGCTTCTTTTTGAAGCCTTAAGACTATCTGCTTCGCTGGCAGTGGTGGCGCACGCCTTTAATCCCAGCACTTGGGAGGCAGAGGCAGGCGGATTTCTGAGTTTGAGGCCAACCTGGTCTACAGAGTGAGTTCCAGGACAGCCAGGGCTACACAGAGAGACCCTGTCTCAAAAAACAACAACAAAAAAAGACTATCTGCTTCTATGGCCTCAAACACATCTCTTAAATTGAGATGTAATCCGCACGCCGTACAAATCATGGGTTGTTGAGTGCAAGTCACTGGTGTGTAGGGCAATCACAAGATTGTGCTACATTGCCACAGCTTAATTCCAGATCATTTTTATCACCACAAAAAGCTCATCCCATTGGCAGGTGCTCCCCATTTCCCCAACCCCACCCTCAGACACCATAATCTACCCAAGTCTCCAGGAATTTGTCTACTCTAGACATGAAAGATAAATGGAATAACAGAGTAGCCACATGCAGATTCTTATGTAAAACTTTTAAATAAAAGACTTTTGCTTCAAAATGGAAAGTAATTTGACTTTCAGCCAAATAGATACAGACAGCAAGTGCTACCAAAGGGCTATTCTGGGTGCTGAAGCCTTGCCATAGAATCGGAACAAAGGGGTACATACAGTACAATGCAAGACGGGACAGAAGGGGAGAGAATGTAAGATCCAGCAGGGGCGGGAAGGTTTTGCGCTGGAATAGCATGTAGGCCCACACATATAACCTAAAACTAAGAAAGTCAAGTAAAAGAACTCTAAGACATATTCAAAAGCATTAAAGACAATCAATCTAAAGAAAAAAACTTCTACTAAAATGAAAGTGATAAAACATAAGAAACAGACAGTTCTCATTTTACATGGATGAAGGTCATAGAGAGGGTTATACATGGCATAAAAAGTTACAAATGAGGACTAGCCAGATGACTGTACAGGTAAAGCACTGCCACCATAGCCTTCATGACTTGAGTTCAATCCCCAGGACTCACAAAACCACAGTGATGGAGGTCTGAATCCCAAGAATTGTCCTCAACCTTTATGCCCAGGCTGCAGCCACATCTTGCACCTGCAGTTACATACACATTTCATACATGTAAGAAAGTTGCAAAGATGACAAAAAAATATAAAAGAAACACCACGACCTCCAAACAGGAGAAAATGTAAACTAACTATAAAAAGAACAAAAGAGAAGCAGAAGTAGACGGACACCAAACCCGGGGCAAGTACACCTGTTCTAACAGAACAAGAACAGACTGCTTCGCTGTAAGAATAAAATATAGGAGATTTATTCCCAATGCCAGAGGTGCCTAGACTTCTACTTACCAGAGGCAGTGACCCTGGAGCCTGGGGTCTCCCACTTACCTATAAACCTATAGTGCATCTTGGGGTAGCATAGTTACAGTCTACTTCCTTCCTGGCTGAGAGCATGTATCAGAGTGGAGAGTGCATCTGGAGCTACAAGATGGGAATTTGGGGCATGAAGACTGTGCCCTCCCAAGTACTCCACACTAGCGAGAAACGGGGCATAGAATTTGCACTGTGACTATAAAAACCACTGGTTTGTGCCAAACTGGCATCTGAACATCAGCTGTGTGTGTCAGTTTGTCTGGACTACAATGGGTTCTGGAGAAAGGAACTGCAGGAAGTGCCTACCTTCAATACTTGGAGTATCTTAACCTCATTATCGTAGGGTTTGAAGTTTGTTTCTCCAATCTCTCTTTCAAAGAAAGTACATCACTCTTGATCAAAGCAAAATCCAGACCATTATATCATTACTTCCGAGAAACACAAATTTTCTTTTTTTTTTTTTTTTAGTTTTTTGGTTTTTTTCAAAGATTTATTTACTTATTTTATGTATTCAGACACACCAGAAGAGGGCATCAGACTCTATTACAGATGGTTGTGAGCCACCATGTGGATGCTGGGAATTGAACTCAGGACCTCTAGAAGAGAGGTCGGTGCTCTTAACCGCTGAGCCATCTCTCCAGCCCCAGAAACACATATTTTCATATTTTATCTTAGCAAATATGCTACTGAGGTTGGATGGATAGCTGCTGCCAGCAGAGGTGCAGCTCAGCTGTATGCTCATATGAAAGCATGGTCCCAGTTCCTAATGCCGTCAGGTATTTCAGTCAGTACTGCATATTACTGGGATCACAGAGTTGTCTGCTATGAAGCCATGGCTCAGTATAGAGGCATACTACCACACAGCCAATGGACACATTTGATACTGAAGATGAACATACTTGCCAGCCACAACAAACACAGGCTTTATAAGACCTAAGAAAACAAGGTTAGCAGTGATCTAACTTGACAGCATCTGCAAACAAGCCTCCAGACGGTGCTGAGAAGGGTTACCTTGATTTGGTTAACTGAGATGGGAAAAGCTGCCCAGATAAAGGGCAACACTTTCCCTGGGCTTGTGTCCTACACAGCATAAAAAAGAGACTAATAGAACACACTGTTTCCTGACTACAGACTTAAGTGACCAGCTGTCTCAAGCCCTTGCCACCAGGACATTCTTGCCAAGATACACCACACTCTCATGCTGTGAGCAAAATAAGCCCTTTCTCCTTTAAGATGCTTTTGTCAGAATACTTTACCATGGCAACAGGAAGAATAAAACAATCCCACACACAGATACAGTACTTGAAGCTCATTCAATTCTGATACCCAATGTGGTCAGTCTGACTACCTATCCCACAAAGGAACAGCCGGCTGCAGGCAGAAACCATGAGATCTGTAGAGAGGCAAGTGTGGTGGTCTGAATGGGATGTCCTCCATAAGCCTCAGGTATTTGAATACTTGGTACCTAGTTGGTAGCTGCTTGGGGAGGACTAGGTGTGGCCTTGCTGGAAGTATGTTACTGGGGGTCAGCTTTGAGGTTTCAAAAGACTCATGCCAGTTTAGAGTTAGTATCCTCTACTTCCAGCTTGTGGTTCAAGAGGTGAACTCTTGGCTGTTCCTGCCACCATTTCTTGGATCCACTATCATGGACTCTGTCTTAGTTAGGGTTTCTACTCCTGCACAAACATCATGACCAAGATGCAAGTCGGGGAGGAAAAGGTTCATTCAGCTTACACTTCCACATTGCTGTTTATCACGAAAGGAAGTCAAGACTGGAACTCAAGCAGATCAAGGAGCAAGAGCTGATGCAGAGGCTATGGAAGAATGCTGCTTACTGGCTTGCTTCTCCTGGCTTGCTCAGCTGGCTTTCTTATAGAGCCCAAGACTACCAACCCATAGATGGTACCACTCACAAGGGGCCCTCCCCCCCGATCACTAATTGAGAAAATGCCTTACCGCTGGATCTCATGGAGGTATTTTCTTAACTGAAATTCCTTTCTCTGTGATAACTCCAGCTTGTGGCAAGTTGACACAAAACCAGCCAGTACAGACTCTAACTCTCTGAAACATAAGTCCAATTAAAGGCTTTCTTTTATAAGCTTGCCCTGGCTGTGGTGTTTTATCCCAAGAATAGAAAAGCAACTAATACAGAAGACAATAGTGGGCAGGCAGGACAACTCACCCACCTGAGAGTGACCAATATCCAAAGGAGAAAAGAACACTATTGTCTGACCCTAATCGCTTCCTTCCTTCAAGGCCTTCCAGACTGCTCGGCAGAGGGCCCCAGCACCAGCTCATTAAGCGTTTCTTGATGGAAGATAAACCGAGATCTTACATTCATCCCATATCTTATGAGCACAACATCATCACTCACCTATGCTGCCTTAAATTTAGTATTCAGACAGGCTTTTGAAGTTTGAGGGAAGAAGGAACAGGAGCCGGAAGCGCTCAGATTACTCAGCTCCTGCCTCCTATTTACTGCACATGCCCTGAGGGAGAGGAAATTTCATTCTGCCGCATGGCTCAGCATGATTCACAAATTGCAGGCTAGCATTTTGAAATGTCATTTTTATTGATCTCCATTTGATGTTCCATTTGCCTTTCCTGGAGTACACAAATTATGTTTATGGCATTTGTCTAACAGCAGACCTTGAAAATCTAAGTTTAAATGAGTTCTGGGAAAAAAAAAAAAAAACATAACCAAATGAAATATCAACCAAACAAAATTATCCAGATGCACATAAATTAACACTGATCTCCACATTCAAATTTATCTTCCCCTCAGACTTCACAGGTCACAATAAGGATGGAGGCACACCATATAATAGAATATTAACACATTTTAAAGCATAACAGGCAGCTAAAAACTATAAGGAAAAGCAAATCTGAGGCACAAAATGTAAATCTGTCAGCTGAGCATCTATGAAATATAACACAATTCAAAGACCATGTTAGCAAAAAAATGCTTATCAAATCCTGCTCCATAAACTAGAAATCTGTGCAACATTCCCAGGCCCATAATGAAAACTGGGTAACGAAGGTCTATTAATCTTACTGCATCATTCTTTTGAACACTTTCAGAACAACCCAAGCCAGCTGGAAATCAAGGTTCCTGTGTAGAAGCCAGCACTTGGGAGGTTGAGTCGGAAAGACAGCAAGTTCAAGGCTAGCCCAGACTACCTACCAAGACCTCTAAAAAACAAACAAAACAGTAGAAAGGCGTTCCTATACTAGGTATCAAGGTGTTCCTATACTAGGTATCAAGTTTTAATACAATTTATACTGGCAACATAGTTCTTTAATAAGCTAATTTATAGATGAGCTGACATAATTAAATTACCCAAATTAGAAAACAATTACAAGAATTGTAATTGAAACAAGCTCATCTAAGGATGTATCATCCTTAGGTTCATTCACACACAATGAACTCCTAGTCTCAACATAAAGGCATGTTAAGGGAACAGGTAATCCACTGAGCTGACTCGACCTCAACATGATTTATCTTAAGGTAAAGTTTAGAAGAATGTCCTACCTAGAACTTTCCCTCCACACAGCATATAACAAATTGTAGGAGCACTGTCTAGAAAGCAATGCCGTGAAATCAATTCAGCCTCTGTGGATTTCTCAAAACCTGTTAAGAGGCCTCATCTTTACAGGGTACGTATCAGCTAATGCACAAGTCAGCAATAATGTTCTCACTTTCCTGAGCACATAAACTTTATCAAAGAATTCAGCCGAAGCGCAACATGTTCTCCATACTGTACATCTTTGTGTCTATACATGTTTGTATCTAGATACACATACATCAGTTCCAATGCTAACATTTATGTTTTCTTTGAATTCTCAACAAATACCTGCTGTATGAATAAATGATTGGAAGGATGGATGTTTCTGGAAATAAAACCTAAGGTTATGGGTCATACATGGTTTATGATGTTGAAGATAATTTTATGAAAAAATATTCTCAAGAGATCAGCATAAGACAGATGAAGTTACTGCACCCCGTCCCAAAATATGGCCTTTTGGAAACTCAATACTTCATATTTTAGCCAGTTTTATATATTAATTATGCATTTAGAGAATTATTTAACATGGGCTGGAGAGACGGCTCAGGGTTAAGGACACTCGTTGCTGTTAGAGAGACCAGGGTTTGGCTCCCGGGACTGAAATGATGGCTCACAACCATCCATAACTCCAGTTCCAAGGGATCTAATACCTTCTTCTGGCCTTCCTGGGCATTAGGGACACACATGATGAATATACATACATGCAGGCAAAATACACACATAAAAATAAATGTAAAAACATACTTTAAAACATTATTTATCCACCAGGTTTAGTGTTGCACTCTTTAATCCCAGCACTTGTGAGGTAGAGGCAGGTGGATCAATGTGAGTTTAAGTCCAGCTTGGTCTACCAAGTAAGTTCCCGGGCAGTCTGGGGCTATTACACAGAGAAACCCTGTCTTAAAAAAACAAAATAGATAGATAAATAAATAATATTTTTTATCAGGTCTGGAAATGTAGTTAAATGGTGGGTGCTTGCCTTGAATACATGAGGCATGTGTGAAAAATAACTCCCACACTCTGGTGGCATGGAGACAGAACAGAACTCCACTTCCAGACTAAAGTTTATTATGCAGAGAAAAGGACCACCAAGCTATTCTTAGATTCTAACCGAATCAACAATATCCTCATGTTACATGAAAACACACTTATCAGATAAAAATGGCAACAGAGATAGAGTATAAAACTAAGTACATAGTATGACTACAACTCCATAAAACAAGCAAACTTTAGTGTCAATGTCAACATGCCTCCCCAAAATGGCTATGCTGGTGAGAATGTCCTAAGTTGAAGAACTGTGCCCTGAGTAAGAACTTGTTATTGAGTAAACAGGGCTAAACATGGGTTTCTGTTTACTAGGAGTCTCCTTAAACTACCCTCTTAATCTGCCCCCGAAGGTCAGCTACCTTGGGCAAAGGCAATCAGCCCAAAGATCCCACCCTGCTAACTATCATAAAATCCTCTTGCTTTTCCACCATTTTGCTCTTCTCTCTTCCTCCACTCCCAAAAGTAGCCTTGGCAGATTGATTCCCAATAAACCTCTCTTTCTACCCATGGAGTGGTCCAGTATAAAGAGAAACCTTTGTGCACTGTGTGAAAGCATTCACCTGTCAATAAAAAAAGCTAATAAGCTGAAGGAGGAAATAGGAGATGGGAATCCCAAGAGAGGAGAGCGAGAGAGAGCGAGAGCGAGAGCGAGAGCGAGAGAGAGAGAGAGAGAGAGAGAGAGAGAGAAACAGACAGGAATTTTGGGAAAGAGTCAGATTAAGTTTGCCAAACTCTGAGGAGACAGTCACATGAAACTGTAACCAGCCATGTGGCATGAACTGGATTACTGAGATATGAGCTAGCTGGGGAACAGAGCAAAGCTTAAGGCCTGAGCACTTATTCATGAAATATTAAGTTTGAGTCGTTATTTCAGGGAACAAAGTGGCCAGGTTAGAAAAACCCACAACTACAGTACAGTTCCATGGATTCAATGAACTCTCACACTTAACAGGAAAAAAAGCCAGAAGCAAATCCTACATGTGCAAAGGGGATGGGATGCAGGGCAGGAAGCATGGACCATATGTTTCTATTTCCTAAGCTATCAATATTCTGTTTCCTACAGTTATGATAATCACATCCTGACATCTTTATCTCCTATCTACATACAGTAAATTATTATAGATCACTAATTACTATCTGCTTTCATGTCTAAAACGATCCTTTGAATCAGAGAGGCAGAAAGCATGAGTCACTGTTCAGTCATTCTAACAGCGTGACCTTCAAGTTGCTTCACTGCTCCAAGCTGCCACTTCCCGCCCAAGCCGGCCATCTTGGCAGGACTGACTGTCACCTCAGGCAAAGCATCTTGCACAGTACCAGTCTCACAGAAGCGCTCACTCGGACCCACTCCCTTCTCAACCTTTCTCACTGTTGATTGAATTCCTATACAGGAAAGAGACCTCTCTAGTTAAGTACTAAGTGAAGAGGCAATCAAGTTAGATTTAGAAAAGCATTCCCGCTGGGCAGTAGTGGTGCAGGCCTTTAATCCCAGCACTCGGGAGGCAGAAGCAGGTGGATTTCTGAGTTCAAGGCCAGCCTGGTCTACAGAGTGAGTTCCAGGACAGCCAGGGCTACACAGAGAAACCCGGTCTCAAAAAAACAAAAAACAAAAACAGAAAAGCATTCTCCAGCACAAGCTTCAAAGTCTAAGGAAGCCCAGGCAAAAGATTTTATTTATTCACTCACTTACTGTGCTTTGAGTTGGGTTTGTTGTTTTGTTGGAGGCAGGACCCTCTCTTAGTTCTGGCTGGCCTGAGACTCACAGAGCACCACCATCTTGACTCCCAGTGCTGAGGTTAAAGGTGTTCACAACCACGCCTAGCCTCAGACAAGACATGCCCCAGAACTCCTTTTCCAGGTGGCCAGAATAAGGCCTCACAGTGCTCAATGCTGACACCCAGGAAGCAGAAGGAAGCACCATAAAAGACAACCTGTCTGTCATCTGCAAACTGACAATCAGATGGGGGGTGAGTTTCTCAGGTAGCTTCGTCCAAGACACGAAGCACCATGGCCAAGGGTCAGGGCAGAGTTGAACTTTTGTCACAGGTTTCCTATGGAACTACATCTACGGATTCTAATGCATCCAATAACATTTTGATAACACTGGGTTTTAAGATGTTTACAGCTTGAAAAAGATTTCACCTATACTGCTACACTTAAGAGGCAAAAGCAGAAGGATTGTGAGATCAAATCCAGCCAGAGCTATATAATGATAGCCTACTTAAAAACAAACAAGGGGGTGGAAAGATGGTTCATCCATTAAGAACAGATACTGCTCTTGCAGTGGAGCTGGGTCCGGTTGCTAGCATGAACTGGTGGCTTACAATAATCTCTAACTCCAGGTTCATGGGATTCAATACCCTTTTCTGGCCTCCATAGACACAAGGTGCAAATAGATTGCACAGACATACATGAAGGCAAAATGCTCATAAAGTAACATAGATGCACCTTGGAAACATGCTAAATGTAAAAATCATAGGTATCAAGAACAAATAATATATGAGTAATCAAATTAACAGCCACAAAAAGGTCACCAAGGTTTGGAGGAAGTAGACTAAGGAGTTATGACTTCATTGTGAGAAACTCCTGATTGTCTGATGCAATAAAAATGTTTAGGACACAGAAGTAAAGGTTGACTGGATCATGAATATAATCAATACAGTGAATTGTACACTTGCACATGATTAAAATGAGAATGTTTAAAAATAAATGAAAGTAAGTTTAAAAAGCAACATTACTGCAAAAACAATAAAGTAAAGAAGACACACCAGTACCTTTCTATGCATTGTGCTCGGGATAGAGGAGGCTGGCATCTTTGATTATGAATTTCTCGGGCAGCAAGCCTAGCTTCTGACAACTGAAAGACAGAATAAATGTTTATTTGTTTGTTTGTTTGTTTACTTATCAGAAGGGCAGAACACACCACCAATACCACTCCCTCCTTATCTAGGACTTCCCACTCTCCAGAACTCTTGAGAAATAAATGACTGTTGTTTTTTCAATATTCTTGTTACAAAGTAGAAATTTTGAGGAGTAATGACACACTTGGGAGGCAGAGGCAGGTGGAGATCTGTGAGTTCAAGTCCAACCTGGTCTACATAGCAACCTAGGACAGCTAGAGCTACACAGTAAGATGCCAAACACTAACCAAAAGTAAACCAAAAAGAACCAATAAATGAATAAATAAATAAATAAATAGTAAAATTAAGTTAAAACACTAACACATCACATCTTATACAGAACTAATTTTCTTTTGATATAGTAACACATCTATATCAAAGTTCAGAGGTAAGTATTAATCTCAATGCCCAGAATTTTTTTTTTTTTTTTAAAAATCCAGAGCATGAAATTTTTATCCCTCGTAAGGCGTTTATCTTGAGGTAGAGAGATGGCTCAGTAGTTGAGATCAAATACCACCTTAAGGACCAACTCGGAAATAAACACCCACATCAGGAGGCTCACAACTGCCTATAACTCCAGTTCTAGGGGATCCAAAGACCTCTTCTGACATCTACAGGTACTTGCACTCATGTATACATACTCGTAAATATGCAGACACACATATACACATAATTAAAAATTAAGCTGGGCAGTGGTGGCACACACTTATAATACCAGCACTCAGGATGCAAAGGCAAGCAGATCTCTGTTTGAGGCCAGCATGTTCTTCAGAGTCAGTTTCAGGACAGCCGGGGCTACACAGAGAAACCATGTCTCAAAAAGGGGGGGGGGGGGTCTTTTAAAATGCATTAAAATAAAGAAATCATTTTATATAATGCTTAAATTGCATGTTTACTGGTTCATTCTCAATAAAACTGGCCAAAATGTTACCGTACCTTTTCATCTTCCCATTGAAAAAAATTACAGTCTTTTCTATCTCTACAGGCTGAGCAGGCATAAAACTTTCGTGTTTCTTCCTTCCCTTGGCTCACTTTTACAAAGAGAAGAGTGGGCCCTAGTTCCAGAATAGGAAGAAAAAGTAAGTGTCAAGCAGTAGTCTACACCAAGTTATTTTGCTCTCTCTGCCTTAAATAAAAGTTATTTAGGCATTATGCATAATTTACAATTCGATGTACTATCCTCTTTCTTCAGTTGCAACATTGATGCATTGGAATATTAGGAATTTTTAAAACTGCTCTCTTCAGAAAGAAAATGTTTTCTGTCTACATTACAAAAGTCAACAGCTTTGGTCCATAACGAAAGTAAGCTTAAAGAAACAGACTTGAATAAAACAAAGGGGAAAGCCCAGAGAACAGCAAGGTTTGCCATTACCATTTTCAGTGAAACTCTGAGCTTTACAGTTGGAAAGTTCCAAGAGGTAAATTTAATTAGGCTTCCAGGATTTTTGTTGTTCATTCTAACTCAAAACAACAAACACCCAACAAGTTAACAAATTAAATTCCGCTAGGACCTTGCCAACAGGAATCCTTCAGTCCCGTGCGTTCTACGTTCTGCTTACTCGCTAACCCATCCTCCGTAGTAGAGATGTTAACAGCTCTGGAGACAAAGCTCCAACAGCCAGGTCCTCTCTTGAGGTTTATTGAATATAGTGGAAAACACTTTCTGAAAACGGGTGTTATTCAAGCATCACACAAGGTAAGTAAGGAAGAGGGCAGGAAAAAAAGAAAGAAAGAAAGAAAGAGAGAGAGAGAGAGAGTGAGAGAGAGAGAGGGAGGAAGGAAGGAAGGAAGGAAGGAAGGAAGGAAGGAAGAAAGAAAGAAAGAAAGAAAGAAAGAAAGAAAGAAAGAAAGAAAGAAAAAGAAAGAAAGAAGCCATCTCTTCCAGAGACAAATCCGAAAAGCCCGCAGAACATCCAGCCCAAGCCTCGCCATTGGCGCCAGCCGGCAATGGCTGGGCGCAGACGCCGACCCACCGTGTGGGCACAGCGGGGCGGGAGCCGCAGGGTCCGAGGGAAGCGCCACCTCCACCCCGGAGGCCCTACGCCCCTCGCTGCCTTCACCCTCCAGGGACTCAAGACAGTCCATGGGCGCCGCCATCTTTCCGCCGAGATCCCGAAAGCCTCTGTCCCAACCAAGGATGCAGAGAAAGAGCGCCGCCGAGGCACGCGGGACCCACAGTGCCCCAAGTGTCCAAGAGGAACTACAACGTCGTCAGACCCAGAGCGAGACGGAGCAGGACACACCCCCAGCCCCGTGGGAGTTCTGGGGTGAAACTGGTAAACCAATGCCAAGAGCGCACCTATAACCAGGAGAGGAGATGAATCTTTTTTTTTTTTTTTTTTTTTTTGCTTTCATAGACAGGAGATGAATCTTTAGAACAAAGATCTGATTAGATTATAGATCCAAAAGAGCAACAAAAAGCTAAAACAACAGCTGAACTAGCTGAATAGACAGCTCAGCAGCTCCATTAGGTTTTACAAAGCCATAGAACTGCTGTCTAGACTCCTGGTTTGGTTTGGTTTGGTTTAGTTTGGTTCTGTTCTGTTCTATTCTGTTCTGTGACAGGGTTTCGTGCAGTCCAGGCTGGCCTCCCAACTCCCCAGCAGCAGAGAATGACCTTGAACTCCTGGTCTTTTGCCTCTACCTCCCGAATGCTGGGATTTCAAACATGCATCACCATGCCTGGAGCTCACCTAACATTTACTCTTGCACCTGATTATTGAGTTCTCGTTATCATTTGTACATCATTAAAAGAATGACCCCATTTGCCAGTAGCAGTTGTCTACGTTAAAAAAAATATTGAAGAATGTAGACTTTTTATAACTTCTAGATTACCCTGAGTTTGGTAAGTTTCAGGCTATAAAACTAACATACATAATTAGTCATATTTCCGTACACTAGCAATGATCATCTAAACATAAAATTTAGAATACCACTTAGAATTTCCAAATAAAAGAAGGATGTATTTGTTTAGTGTGCATAGGTCTCACAAGCAGAAAACTAGAAAATGTTGCTGAAAAAAATCAAGAAAGATCTTAATAAGTGTGGAAGCATAGTCTGTTATATGGGAAATGGAATACAGTAAAGATGCCAGCTCCTCCCAGGTTTAGTGCAGACAGATTTAGTGCAATTTTTGCAAAACCTCAGCCGGATATACAAAGTATTATTCTGAATTTTATAGGAAAAGGCAAAGAAATGGCTAAAATAATTTTAAAAGAAAGTAACAGAGTGGGAGAGATCAGTCTATCCAATTCCAAGCAGTGGTAGTAGTAGTCAAATAGTCAAGTAGTAGTCATACACATATCTGTCAATGAAATTGTAAAACATGTCCTTGTAACATCCCTAACACACACACACACAAACACACACATGAGCACACACACACACACACACACACGTGTGCATGTACACAAACACATACTGATTTGAATAAGGTACACAAGGAGACACTGCATAATTATGATAATAAAACAGGCTTCAAACATGATGCAGTCTTCTCTGAGGAAAAACTTTGGTGAGAAAACCCCACACCTTAGATTTAGGCACACGGGTATTCACCAGTTCACAACAGACACGATTCTAGAAACTGTGCCACTGAGGGGAATTTTATTGCATAAATATTAGTGTAAAATCCAAACAACTGGAAAGGCTACAACATCACCAAGATCCTAGGGTTTTGTTTGTTTGTTTGTTTTTGGAACACTTATGTACATATCCCATCATAACTGGAATGTTATGAGGTGTTAACTATGGTTATTAGACATCTGTGTATTTATTTGCTAGCAGAGTTATGATAATCATCAGTAAGTTATGACTGTTTTTATTGCCTAATAATGTCTTTACCTCATACTGGGAAATCCTGGGTGTAGAGATACTCTGAAATCCTTGGGAGAATTCTGATGGAAGCTGAAAATAGACCTGAGCACAGGGGTGGACTCTGGCTGCATGTCCTGTCGCTCAGAGTTTGAATCTAAGACTAAGACCCAATGAATTTGGAAACTTCTCCCACAGAGTCTCTGGACAAATGGGTGAACTCCAGCAAGCACCAGGAAGTCTATCCCATAATCCTCAGAGAACTCCAATCTCCAAATCTCCTTCAAACACTAAGGATAGAGCCAGATATCTTGCAGAGGATGTCTTAGCATTCATTGTCTTTATCTTCTGGTTGAAAAACCTTGGTCCTGCCAATCACAAGCAACAGTGACTGACACTGTGGCATCCTTGCCCTGCGTTCTCTGCCACAAGTAGCTCTCTGCCTGTCAGCCTCCCCCAACTCTTCCAGGTTCTTGGTAGAATATGGTCTCAGCAGCCTTTTGCTTACTCCTTCAGTCGCAGATGTAAAAGTGCTGTTTATTTGTTTATCCAATTGTTGTCTGAGAGGATTATGGTCTCAATCTGCTAACTTAGGCCTGGTTCTGGAAGCTTCTAGCTTCTATATAATCTTATCTGGGCCTAGAATGTTTTCAGCCTCTGAGACTTCTTGGTGAAGAAGTTCATCTGAACTCTGGCTGGCTGGTTCAACTCAGCAGTTCTGGCTCACAAACTCCTTTCCAAGCTGACTGAATCAATCTGGCTTCTCCCTCTTGGCCTCTCCTGAATGGCTCTGCTTGACCTCATACTAACTTTGGCAATCTGTTCTAATCTTCTGACTTCCTCTCCTTCTCTGGCTCATTCTGTCTTCACCTGTGTCTAGCTTGTTCTCTCTCTCTCTCTGTCTCTCTCCACCTGTCTCTGTACAACTGTCCCAGTAAAACTGCCTCTTTCCTCTCTTTTTGTAGTCTTCTACTCTCCCTCTCAAATACCCTGTAACACTCACATCTGGATTCTGATGCCCTGCTGAGCTGGTCAGGAAGCCCCCTAGATGTCCTCTCTCTGCTTTTCCTCCCTAGCCCTGAAAAACCCCAACTGTGAAGCTTGGCTGGGAAGGCATGAGGCCCAAAGGAACCATGGGAGATTTCTGGGACCTTTGAAAAGCAGTGAGAACACTGCAGAGCTACACACCCCAGAACTACCACTTCTGAGCCCTTGAGACTCACTGAGCTCTTATTTTGTTGTGTTTTGATTGTTTTGTTTTTTAGAGACAATGTCTCACTGAGTATCACTGGCAGGCCTAGAATTCACTACTGTAACCCAGTCTGGCCTCAAACTTGTGACCATCTTCTTGCTTCCGCCTCTAAAGTCCGGGGATGACAGGCATGTGCCATCACATCTGGCCTTCACCCTAGCATGTCTGATGTGCTGAGCAAAAGTCCCATGGAGTGGGTCTGTAGAAAGCCAGAACAGCCAGGAATGGGAGGATACAGTTCTGAGTGATTGCCTAGTGTGTAGGAGACCCTGGCTCTCACAAAGCAGAACAAAAAACAGCCCTGCAGATCTGGAAGATTTCAAGACCTTTCATCAAACCTGGAAGAGCAGCCTAGTCCCTTCTTCCTGCTTGCAAAGCCTTTTCTGGTAAGAGAGCTGGGCAGAAGAGTGGGAGGAAATAAGACTCATTTATGGAAGTGATTGTCCCCTGTAGACATTTAAATGGAACCTCAAGACAAAGAAACCTGCTACAAAGGAGAGCTGCACAATGGTGGGCTGAAGGTGTTCTCCAAGACTCCCGTCCATCTGCAGCTCACAGTAACGTCCTTTGAGTTAGTCTTTTCAGAAATACCAGCTTGTTCATCAGCTGAGAATATGGTGGTTAGAGGTAGGTAGACAGCCAATGAGTCTAAGGGTATCTGTGGGGGTCTGAATGAGAATGGCTCTCATAGGTCCATGTATTTGAATACTTGGTCCTCAGTTGGTGGAACTGTTAAGGATTAGGAGATCCTTGGGGAAGATGTATTACTGGGGATGGGCTTTGTGGTTTGACATCATAAAAAAGAGATAATAGTTTCTGGAAACTGTGACAGGGAAAGACAGTGCAGAGACTCCTCCATCTTGTATTCTTGCTGAGGCCATTTTAGGCTCGACTAGCATTTGATCTCCCTGATGGAGAAGCCCCTTGGAAAATTACCCAGCTCTATGCTAGGAACCTGATGTCAAGAGACCCCAGCTAACTTATCTGAGCTTCTGTTGAAATGCTTGCTTGTGCAAAACCTCCCCCTGCAACTTCTAAATGAGATAACAAGATGAGATTCTTGCCCATCTAAACACTGAGCGCTACACTTGGATCTCAAGTATCAGAACGAAGTTCCATCTTGCCGGAATAAAGATTTTCAGTTGGTCATAAATTGTGTCTGAGTGGTCTTCTCTGGTGGGTTCCCTATAACAAAACCAAACAGAAACATTTAAGACAAGGGCAATCCTACAAGGCATGGGGTCTTCAATGGGCTCAGGACATCATTTCAAGCCCTCGGGTCAAAAGCTTTGGGTGAAAACGAATTTAAAATCGGGACACACAGGCACCTGGGTGAGTATTGTTAAAATGTGTGTGCTCTCCAAAGTGGTCTACTGAACCTGGAAGCCCTCACATCTTTCTTCTGCTGTGTCTGCTGTTGGCACAAAGCAACAGAAACTGCGGCATAACCGGGCTTTCAACACTGCCATAATGTCCAGCCAATCAGGCACAGAGCAAGGAAGAAGGGATCTACAGCTACAAGAACAGACCATGTCCTGTCAGGTCTGGAAAACTCTTGCATAGCATCTGGGGAAATAAAAGATCTGCACCAGGTAGCACTTGGAATAGATATGTAAAAGTGAGTTTGTTCACATCCTTGGACACTTACAATCCACATATGATACATACACAGCAAGTCCAAGCTCCCTGGCTCCACTGTGCATGGGCTCCACTGTAGTCTCTTTAGCTTCTTTGCTCAGTCACAGGCCTTCTCCTTGGCAGTCCTCCAAGACTTATATCAAATTCCTGCATCAGTGCTGGCCACTCAGCCTGCACTGTAGGCTTTTGAGATTTGACAAGAAGGTCATCATACCTGCTGAGCAGACAAGTGGAGCAGAAACTGTCCCAGGAAGATGACAGCATTTTAGCTAGAAACCTGGGCCAGTATGCACTCCCATCTCCTCGAAGGCAAAGAGCAAGGGTGGCCAGATGGTAAACCGTTTAGTAACCAAGCTAGGCAGTTGCCACTCTGGCCTGAACCAGCATGTGGTTTCTGTGCGCTCCCCCATTATTCTAAGTAGCAGAGGATGTTCTCTAACCCATCCGAAGATAAAAAGCAGTGTTATTCGCCCTAGTGGCATCAGGCACCTATATCTTGTTAGACCAGTTTCCTAGGCCTTTCACCTGGATGTCTGTGTAACTCTCTCACCCCTGAGGCTGGGGAAACTGTCTGCTCTTTGCTGCTACTGCCTGGAGCTCTAAAACCTTCAGGTGAAACATCTGCAGATGTCAAAGGAAAAAGAAATCCTCTTCCTCTTTAGAGATTAGCTGCCACTCATTGAGATAGTGTGCTCTCAATGTTCAGATCTAAAAGACCAGCAAGAAGACTCCCAGGAGCCGCAGCCACCACAACTGCCAGCCTAGTTTTTCTTTTTCTTTTCTTTTTTTTTTTTTGTTTTTTTCGAGACAGGGTTTCTCTGTGTAGCCCTGGCTGTCCTGGAACTCACTCGGTAGACCAGGCTGGCTTCGAACTCAGAAATCTGCCTGCCTCTGCCTCCCAAGTGCTGGGATTAAAGGCGTGCGCCACCACTGCCCCGGGCCAGCCTAGTTTTTCAAAGACCAGACCCAGGCATGAGGAACCTGAACCAACCAACACCTTTTGAAATGTCACATCATTCCTGATGGGGTCATGTCTGGCTAAATCTCTTCCCAGAGACCACAAAGGCCTTTTCTTCAAAATCCCACATTAACTCTTTGTTGTCAGGTAAGAGAGTAAGTTTACAATACTTTGTTATTTTTTTGTCGTGATAGGCCAAGAAATCTACTTACTCCAAAGAATCTATTTTTGCACATATTCCTCTTACACAATAATGCAGATCTTAAACACGGATGCATTCCTGCCCTGACATTTTTCAGTGATGGACTGTGGATGTGTAAGATGAAATGAGCCCTTTTTTTCCTGAGTTGTGTTTGGTAATGTTTTATCACTGCAATAGAAATCCTAACTAAGATGGTGAACAAGATCCTCTATTTGCTTCTAGAATTTTCAGTTCTCTTTTACTAGTGGTGAGGAAGTCCCAGTACACAGTGCAGGCAGGCCACAGAACTTGCCTCTGGCTCACAAGCGTAATCCCTGTTGGGACTATAGGAATGTTCTGCTGTGCCTGGCATTTACAAATTCTCGTAGGCTGTACACGAGCTGAGGGGCACCTGGATGATGATGCATGCGCCGTCTGTTACCTGGTTACCACTGTTTGTATCCTTGGTTGAAAAGGCTCCTTCCATGCTGAATTACCTTGGTATCTTTATTAAAAATCAGTTTACCAGATAGTTAGGACTTCCTTCTGAATTCTCTGCTGAGAAAGCAGTTCTATCAGCACCACACTGCCTGGCGATAGCTTTCAAAGGTTGAGACCCCGTAAAACATTTCCAACAGCCATTCTGCCATTCTTTTCCAGTTATTTTGGCCAAAACATTTTTTCTTTTTTCTTTTTTTTTTTCTTCTTTTTTTTGGTTTTTCAAGACAGGGTTTCTCTGTGTAGCCTTGGCTGTCCTGGAACTCACTCTGTAGACCAGGCTGGCCTCGAACTCAGAAATCCACCTGCCTCTGCCTCCCGAGTGCTGGGATTAAAGGCACTGCCTGGCTCCAAAACATTTTCATATGCACTTCGAAAACTACCTTTTCAATATTAACCAAAAAGTCACAGTAGTTTGTGCTCAAATGATAAATTCGGGAAGTACCCTTTAAGCCCTCTGTTCATTTGAGTATATCTTATTTTGTGTGAGACTGAGAATTGAATGTAGAGACTTGAGTATGCAAGGCATAGCTCTAGCACTGAGCTATAATCAACTCCTAAATCATTCTTTTCAGTGTTCTTTCATAGCCTGGTGTGGAAATCCAGTGTCTCTTCACTTGGACTTATTCCAAAGATCTAATCTATTTTGATACTACTGACAAACAGTGTTTTTTGAATTTTTATTTTTCTAATCCTGCTTATATATATAAACTTTTCAAACTTAATTTAAAAAATTAGTTTTTAATCCTGATAATTATCTGTACAGATTCTTGAATTTTCTAAATGTATAATTTAAATCATCTTCAAATCATTGTATTTCTTCTCTGATCTTTGTGCCTTTACCTTGGTACCTGATGCTGGGCTCTGCTTGTCAGGCTCTCCAGAACACAGAAAACACAAACAACAAAAAACCATAGAGCAGGTATGCCTCCTTCATTACTGACCCCCCATGAAGAAAGCATGAAGAGATAATGGTGCCCTATGTCTAGGGATTCAAGTTACAGACGGAATGGGAGTTGTTTAACAACTGATTTTAAAATTAGGAGAGGGGGCTCAGGCTAAGAGCACTGGCTCTTTCAAAGGACCTTGGCCTGGTAGCCAATACCAACATGGTAGTTCACAACTGTCTATAACTCCAGTTCCAAGGGACCCGATGGCATCCTCTGTTCCACAGGATCTTACACCCAAGTGGGGCACACAAACTCACACAGCACACACACATACAAATAAAAATAAAAGATAAATAAAACAATTTAAGTAGGAGAGGGAGTAAGGCTGTAGCTCAGTAGAGTGCATTAGCATGTATGAGGACCTGGGTTCAGTCAGCACTACGAAAGGCCTTGGTGGTGAGACAGTGGCTCACTGGGTAAAGTGCCTGCATGTAAAAAGCTGGGCATGGTGGTATACGCTTATAATCCTAACACACAAAGGCAAACACAGGAGAATACCTGGAGTTAGCCGGCCAACTAGTTTTGCCCAATTGGTGAGCTTCAGTTTCAGTGAAAGGTTCTGATTCAAGACAAAGGCAGAGAGCAACTGAGGAAGACATCTGGTGTCAAACTCTGGCCTCTAGATGCGTATCTGAGCACACGTACCTGCACACACCCATGAGCACACACACACAGACACACACAGACACTATTCTAACTAAATGGGCCCTGTGTAGATTGTGCCTGCTGTAGAGCCCCACTCTTGCACACCCATCACTCAGAGACTGAAACAAAAAGGATAGTAAGTGTAAGGCCTGCCTGGGCTATGACAACATGGCAACTTTGTACAAGTAGCCTTAATTCGCCTGAATCAACCGTCCTCGGCTAACTGAGGCCTAGTCCTGGAAGCATCTAGCCTCTGCACAATTTTACCTAGACCTAGAATGTTTTCAGCCTCTGTTACCTACTGCTTCCCTCCCTTTTTTTCTCTGTGCTGTTCTCTCTTTAAGTAGCCTCTCCTTCCTCTCTGGTCTCCTGAGAGTTGGAATGTCTTATTCTGTAAAATCTTTCTCTGATTCATCACTCTGTCTGCCACTCAATTATACATCACTTTCAAATACGGGTACTTCCTTCTACAAACTAACTTTACCTTTATTATTTGGGATTAAAGGTGTGTGCTAAGGCTGAGCCACACAACTAGAAACAGGTTTTTCCACAATCTTGGGGGTTCACAGTGTGATCAAATATCCTGCAACACAACTTAGTACCATCCTGCCAATAATAAAATAAAATGGGCGCTGGAGACATAACTCATGGAAAAGAACTTGCCTAGTGTGCCTAAGGCCCTAGGTTCAAGTCTGAATGCCACAAAACAGTAAAGGAAGGTGACAGACTACAGCTAAGGAATGAGAGGTCCAAGCTAAAAGGAAATGGATTCTCTGAGCCTCCACAAAGGAACACATGAGGCTGATGCTTACTTC
The DNA here is from genome assembly GCA_019843965.1 of Rhynchomys soricoides. Lineage (NCBI taxonomy): Eukaryota > Metazoa > Chordata > Mammalia > Rodentia > Muridae > Rhynchomys > Rhynchomys soricoides. Next base: position 5,554,840 of record JADRCH010000175.1, read on the forward strand.
ACTGAAACAGGACAAAACTTGCAGCTGGAGATGTACAGCTAATAATATAGACATTTCAACACTCAACACTTGCCATGATGTTTTTGCTCATGTTCTGTGTTATTTCTGAAGTAGATCGTTATCCCTAGTATTTCCTTTGAGCCCTGTCAGCTCTCATGTATTGAAAGCTTGCCTCTGTGGCTTCCCCACTTCCTTAAGATCTGATTTTAATGTGATGATGCTTTGATTCTTATAATTTCTTCAGTTATGCTTTTAAGTATTAGCTTGAACTAGATGTGGTGCCATGTACAACTATGGACCTAGCTATTGGGGTGGCTGGAGGGATCACTGAGTGCACAAGGTGGAGACCAACCTGGGAAGCATGGGAAAACACTCCTAAAACACCAGATTACTGTTTGTTCTGCTTTACTGTTCAGTCTGTGATGTTCTCATTGTCTGTGGGTATGTATGTTATCAGATTATTACCTTGTGTTTTTTGAGGCTATGTTGAAAACTGTAGTCATGTTTAACTGAGGTAAAATATTCTACTGATCTTTTTTTCAAGCTTCCTGTGCAGAGAATGAGTGTGGGCCAGGACCGTTTCTTAGCTTCATGGTTTTGGATTCTCTTCTTTATTTACTACAATGCTTCCTTTGTCAGGGTGAATCAGGCTGGCTCATCAGCACTGAAACCTTTTCTTTACCTGCCAGGCCTAGTTTATTGAGACAGTTTCTGTCCAGTGCAATTCCTCCCAGTCACCCAGACATCTGGGTACCCTTGTTCCTTTGTGCAGATCCCTCTGCTAGCTGCCAAGCTACCAACTGAAGGTCAGGCAAGCTTTTCATGACTGGTTACTGACCCTTCCCCATCTGAGACAATGATACTATGAGAGGTTCTTAGGACCATCAAGTTTCTGTCACCTTCTGATTGAAACTGGGATGTTGTCATAGTTTGGGTTCTATGGCTGTGAAGAGACACCAGGATCAAGGCAACTCTTATAAAGGAAAACGTTTAATTGTGGTTGGCTTACAGTTTCAGAGGTTCAGTCCATTCTTGTCATGGTGGGAAGCATGGCAGAGAGGGTGCTGAAGAAGGAGCTGAGATTTCTACATCTTGATCCATAGGCAGTAGGAGGGGACTGTGTGCGACACTGGTCTTAGCTTGAGCATAATCGACCTCAAAGCCCACCCCAACAGTGATAGGCTTCCTCCAACAAGCCACTCCTCCTAAGAGTATCACTGCCAGTGGGCCTATGGGGCCAATTACATTCAAGCTACCACAGATGTAAAGGCTGAATAGTACTAAGAATCTCTTACCCATGTCTGGGCAGGCTCCTCAGGATGTGGTTCAGTGGTCCAGTGATTTAATGTGCAATGTTCCTTCCTAGGCTTGTGTGTTTCAATACTTTGTCCCCAATTAGGAGTTGGTCATGAGAAGTGTCACTGGGGTAGGTCTTGAGGAGAGTTACAAGGACTGGCCTTGAGGTTTTTGCTTTTTGTTTTTGTTGTTGTTGTTTAACTCAGCCCCCTTCCTGCCCAGTCTCTGATTCCTTACCGTGGGTGTGGTATGACCAAGTACCTCCATTTCTGGTGTCCATGCCTTCCTCACAATGAGGACTGTATACCCTCTACCAGGTAAGTCAGAACAAGCCCTTTCACCCTGAATTACCTCTTGTTTATAACATAACTAGAAGCATTCTAAACATTTAATACACAGAAGCAATGCAGCCTCAAGACAATGAGTTTTATTCCTTTTGCTTATCATATTTGACAATATAAATATGCTCATTAAAAAACCCCACAATATTTAAATAAGAATTAAGTTCATCAATTAAGTTTACAAAGTACAGCATAAGTACTTTCACTTGTAATGTTTAAATACCCCGACTATTCTAACATGGTCAGACATTTAAAAATAGTGTTGAACTATGTCAATCTTAGACTATAAAACAGTAGCAGTTTACTAGGTTCTCTGTTATAAAAATTAATACAGCAATTTTCAAAACAATGAAAAGAAAATCGTTTGTGAAAGCCGTACCACAGCAGAGGCAACGATGCTCTCTTGCAGAAGACACAAGGCACAGATCAATGACTAGTATTTACCAACAGGTGGTAGTATACGTTGATCTTCCAGTCAAGCTCCCATTATCTCAGACCCCAGCTAATGGGAGGTCAGCAGAGGTAGGAGGATGCACGTTCCAGCTGACTCTTCAGGGCAGTGGTATGCTTGTTCCTTACATCCACCAAGACACAGGTAAGGATGTGAGAGAGACTGTGTCTGCCCACACCTTAATTTAACCACCTGGATACAGCCACCTTTTCATACAAAAATAGCTCATTAAAAAAAAAAATCATAAGACAGCAACTTAAAAGTGAGCAGTGAGATCAGCCACCAGTTGCCCCAGGTGTGCCTGAGCACAAAGTTGCTGACTTTAGTCAGCGGGGAATGGTTTACTTTGAAGTGATGTTTAACACTAACTGCAGTACTGAACTGATTAAGATTAGTGTTTTGAAGTACAAATTTTCAATTATTTGATAGCATATGAGAAAAAAACATTTAGGACAATGTTGTAATTTTAAAATACTGGAGATCTACCTTAATTTCATATTATTCCATTCAATTCTCAGTTATTTCCTGTTTTAAAAAAAGGAAGGGAGAGGTCTTTAGATTCTTTCCCCTTCACTAAAACAGAATAATTCATCAACAAATATACCAATATTAAAAAATGAATATAGTCACCTGTCATTTAGGGAGACTTGACTTTTGGGTTACCAGCGATGCCCGCCTTTGGGCACTTGATTCCAGTTTAAAGCAGCAGCTTTTAAAATGAAGGTGAAGTCGCTTCACCAGCACTGTCTACTCTACCCACTGGCTACTCTGCCGAGAGCCTACAAGAGCAGCTGCTGGCTTTTGGAATGAATGCAAGAAGATTCTTCTCATGTTTAAAAGTATATAAAATGCTCCTGTCTTCAAAGTCAACAGAGGGATTCCAGCTGGAATTCTATGGAACTACAGCCACGCTAGCATGTGTAAACCAGGAAGTTACCTTTTAAAGTAATAACAACATAAAATACAACTTTGCTATAAAAATACAATATAGGAGATAATAGCACTTCTTCCCTGAAATAGAAATTAATATTTGGACAAAAAATCGTAAACTTTTGATTACATTCAAAATATAGTATTATTTTCTATATATTCAAAGACTTGAGTTATTTGAGGTTTTGGCAACTGGTGCTCTCAGCAGCAGATTTACATCACTGTAATATTTTATCAGCACAGTAACACCACACAGCTGTTCCCTTACATCTGCTACCAGGAGGAAAAGAACGGCTTCCTGCAGTGGACCGTCTGGGTGAAGGAGCTGCCCAGGTGTACAACACGCCCCTGGCCACCACTTTTGCTGCACTCCACAATCACACATGGCATCTGTGCCAGCTGTACCGGACTCTTCCCATCTCTCAGTGCCTGAGTGAGGTTTAAGATCTGTGGAAAGACAGGAGACTCTCATCAACTTGGAGTAAGTGCTATAAATATGTACCATATGCATACACACTTAAATACACACAGATACAAAAGACTAGAATTAAATAGCTTTCACCAACTGGAATTTTAAACTACTGCAGAGTGTGCTGATGCCAGCAGCAGTGAAATCAAAGACTAAGGAAATTAAAAGC
>JADRCH010000175.1:5558595-5598118 GCA_019843965.1 Rhynchomys soricoides
TTTGGTTTTTCGAGACAGGGTTTCTCTGTGTAGCCCTGGCTGTCCTGGAACTCACTCTGTAGACCAGGCTGGCCTCAAACTCAGAAATCCGCCTGCCTCTGCCTCTGCCTCCCGAGTGCTGGGATTAAAGGCGTGTGCCACCACTGCCTGGCATATACTGTTTTAAATGCTTGCCTTACAACTCACTTATTCAACAAAGAAAGTTATTACCTTCCTACCGTTTCCAAGGCTTTTTCTTCTGTGGGCTGGGACATGACTACTGAAATAAATACACATACTTTCTGCCTTCAGCAGAGGACGAGAGGATTAGTAAAGACTAATAGGCAAATTGTGCATTAGAAGGGAAAAACATGAAGCAAGTAAATGAGACATTAAAAAAAAAGTTTTTAAAACCCTACTTTCAAATAGGAAAAATAAAACCAGAAAAAGTAATATATAATATATATGATGTATATATAAGAATTATACTTTTACTGGTTTATTACTGTGTGGATGTGTATGTGGGTGTATATATATGTGTGGGTATGTGTTATATACACACCATATATAATATATACATATAATCTGTGCTCAGTCAAAATATCTTAGAATTTCTACTTTGGGGCATGTAGGTATGTCTATGAACCTCAATTCATAGCTAATAGCTAATTTACCCCTTTGTTCACATATTTGGGGAGGCAGACAGTGTGTCAGTGTCTCATTCTATAGGACTGGCTGACCTAGAACTTGCTACGTAGATGAGGCTGGCTTCAAACTTGGAAAGATCCTCCTTCCTCTGCCTCTGAATCCTAGAATTAAAGGTGTTCGTCACTGTGTGGGCTATATTTTTTTTAGTCTTTTCTTTTATTCTTTATGCAGTTCTTGCTATGCTGGAACTGAGCTATGTAGACTAGACTGGCCTCCAGCTCGGACATCCACCTGCCACTACCTCCAGAGTGCTGTGTCCACACCACAGATAATAACTGTAATAATTCACCTTCCTTTTTCCTGCATAGTAGAAAATGTTCCTTCCATATTTTATATTTTAGGCATGTCATTACCTCCCCTTCAGGTATCTAAAAAAAACCAAACAAACATCTGATATACACATTGTACTGGCTAGTTTTGTGTGTCAACTTGACACAAGCTGGAGTTATCAAAGAGAAAGGAGCTTCAGTTGAGAAAATGCCTCCATGAGATCCAGCAGTAAGGTATTTTCTCAATTAGTGATCAAGGGGGGAGGGCCACTTGTGGGTGGTACCATCTGTGGGCTGGTAGTCTTGGGTTCTATAAGAAAGCAAGCTGAGCAAGCCAGGAGAAGCAAGCAAGCCAGTAATCAGCTTTCCTCCATGACCTCTGCATCAGTTCCTTCTTCTTGATCTGCTTGAGTTCCAGTCCAGACTTCCTTTGGTGATGAAGAGCAGCATGGAAGAGTAAGCTCAATAAACCCTTTCCTCCCTAACTTGCTTCTTGGTCATGTTGTTTGTGCAGGAATAGGAACCTGACTAAGACACACATGCTATGCATTTCTCTGGTTCTTATGAAAAAGTGATAAACAGTAAGCTTCAACAGGAAGCAAACATGTGTTCACATGTGAGCAAACTTGATAGTACTTTGAATAGCATAAATCAGATGTATTTCTAGATTCAACTATTGCATTATTTAACAGATCGGGGAAATAAGTCATCACTAGCGATTTAGATTATATTTTACGGCTTTAAAAGTTCCTGGGCTATTATATAACAACTCACAAAATCTAAGTTTGTAGGCACGTCCACACCATGGACCCAAATGTGGACCGCCATGACTACAGAGGAGAGTTCTGACTAGTCTCTTCTAACAAACTTGGGTTTTTAAAAATTCTATTTCAATTCATGTGCACTGCCACAGTAATCCCAACACTAGGGAGGCAGAGGCAGGTGGAACTCTGAGTTCAAGGCCAGCCTGCTCTACAGAGTGAGTTCCAGGACAGCCAGGCTACAAAGATAAACCTAATCTTGAGAAAAAACAACAACAACAAAAATCTGTCCCAAGCATGCTAATCCAAATATACCATTTTAAGAAATGCATGATATTATTGGACTCTATAAAAAACACAAGAATGTTACAGAGAATCTGGAAGACAGAAAGGTACAAGAAAATGAAATTTATATGATATTAATTTTCAGACTATTATATAGCAGCAGGAAGAATTCAATCCTTACTTGTCTTGACTATTCGTATTCTCTGGGAATCCAGAAGACACTGGATAGTCTTGCATTTATTACTAGGGATGCCTTTACAGAGTAACCTCCTCCCCTGTGTTGGGACAGGAACTGAACAGGAGGGAAAGCCATGTGCACCCTAGAAGAACTCACAACTGAGAACAAAGGTCATGTGAGCAAATGGCTGCAAAGCAGCATGGCATAGCCACCTCCGGGAATGGTGCCCTCCCTGCCTCCAACCAATCTCACCCTGACTAAGCTCCTGCTCTTCTCACTGCTCATCTGGTATACAAATTTATACGATATGCACAAACTCATTTAAAAACATTTATTTAGAGTGTGTGTGTGTGTGTGTGTGTGTGTGTGTGTGTACGCCATGGCACACATGTGGAAACCAGAAGACGACCTATGGGAGTTGGTTCGCTCCACCACACAGGTTCCAAGAATTGAACTTGGGTCATCAGGTTTGGCAGCAAGCACCCTTACTCACTGAGCCATCTATCTCACCAGCCTGGGAGTTATATTTTTTTTAAAAATGGAACATATGCTACAGACAAGAGGAAAAACTAGACTTCTGCACTGATACAATGCCTGGTAAGGTCTCAGTAATGGCAAAGGCAAATAGGTGCAATGATTGGTTTCCTCACAGATATCACAGTTCAGCTAACAAAATAACTACGCTGCATACATAAAACCACAAATATGCTACTTCTGCTTAACTTCACAGTAGTCAACATGTTGATTTTAAAACCAACCTTTTTTTAAAAAAAATGTTAGTTTATTTATCATGTGTGCACTACTACAGGAATGTACTGGAGGTTAGAGGACAACCTGCAGAAGTCAGTTCTCTCCTTCCAACATGTGGGGACCAGAGGATTTAACCCAGATATGAGGTTTGACACCAAGAACCCCCTTTTTTATTCTGAGACACAGTCTCACTAGGTATCCCTAGCTGTCCTGGAACTTGTTATGTAGCCCAGCCAGGCAGGTCTCAAATTCACAGAGATCTATATGCCTGCTTCTGCTGGAAATAAAGAAGTGTGCCACCACACCTAGCCCCTCCCACCATGCCTGGCCCCTCCCACCATGCCTGGCCCCTCCTGCTACTTTTGTTATGTGATTTGTACTGAGCCCACCACTTTGTCATAGTTCCTGGAGGCAGAGGCTGGTGGATCTCCTGTAGGTTTGAGGCCAGTCTGGTCTAAATAATGAGTTACAAGACAATCAGGGCTACATAGAAAGCGTGTCTCAAACAAACGAACAAACACACAAAACACAAGACAAAAACAAAACAAGCACTGAGAGGGAATGAGCTGACAGAAATAGCAGAGGCTTCTTGGATCAGGGCAGTGATGGGAATGATGGTGCTCTGTGTGGAACACATAAAGCCACAGCTATTTTGTTGTTACTGATGAGCACCATTTTCTAGTGTACATTTAGTTTAAAAGACTAATTCCCTTTTAGGACAGTTTTTTTTGTTTGTTTGTTTTTGTTTTTAAGAAAACTAAAATTAGAGAGCTACACAACCAGGTCCATGGTCAAAATACATTACACTTTTTGGCTATCAGAAAGCTCAAAATCAAATGAAAACTAGAAAACTAGGTCTGGGAGATGGTTCACTGGCTAATACACTTTCCATGCAAGCATGAGGACCAGACAGAGACTGGAGTTCCAGAATCCACATAAAGCAGGGTAGGCTCACAGCCCTACCTTCACATTCGAGAAAAGCAAAGGCAGGAGAGCCCCAAAGCTGGCTAGCCAGACTAGGAAAAAAAGCAGGCTCTGGGATCAAGGAGAGGACCCTGTCTCAATATGTAAGGAGGAAAGCAACCGAGGAAGACACCTGATGTCTACCTCAGGCTTCTACACACATGCACACACACATGCCTGTGTACACATATCAACACACATGCATGTACACAAATCATATACATATGCAGAAAAAGAAATAAAATCATGGTATCAAAATTGTGTGATCAAACACTGCCATTTTGTTCTTTTCTTTCTTCGTATACTGACCTGTCCTGTAGCCCTCTCCCCCACCCCCAGAGATAAGATCCTGCTATGTGGTCCATACTGTTCTTAAACTGAGGATCCTTCTGCCTCAGCCTCTGGAGTACTGCGTTGTGAATGTACACTGTTATGTGCAGCTCTGCTGCATCTACTTTTCTAATAGTTAACTCCTTTGTGAATGAGAGGCTATGAATACCTGAACTCAAGATGGCAGCTACCAACTGTCTTATCTAACTTCAGAACTCAATGTCATCACCTTCTCAGGCAGGCAGGCTGGGTTCTTACTATTACTATTAAATTCCTCTTGTTTGAACTTCAATCCATAAATGAAACTTACAAGATTTTTTATAACAACTTGAATTTCAAATGACACTCCTAAAATAAATATACAAAAGTTCCCTCTTATCTACGGGTTTCTGTTACCTATCAGTTTAAATTTCTTCAAAGGAAAATTTAAAGAACAGTTTGTAAGTTTCAGTATACTGTTATAATTGTTTCATTTTCTTACTGTCACTCTGGTCAGATTTCATCCTAGGTTATCTGTCTACAGTGCTTGGTCTCAGGTGCCAGCTTGAGAACTTTGAACAGGTACCCAGAGGATAAGAGCCGACTCTTCTATATGCTCAGGAACAGAAGTCTAGAAGATGAATCCCACTCATATGCCAAGTTAATTTGTCTCAAGCAAAAGGTCAAATCAGGCCTTAACTCTTTCTTACCTGAATGTGTAGCTCCAACCCATTTGGGGATGATAACCCTCTGCTATCTAAGTATAACCACTGGTTCCCCCTCCCCTTCTATTGACATGAAGGCCTCCTAGCTGGGCTCCCTGGCCCTGGCTCACCTCTGAAGGACATCAGCAAGACTGTCCTGCTTCACCCCTCCACAGCCTCTTTACCATCAGGGATCCTGCTGCGGAGACTGACCTGTCCCTCACCCAACACACACATAAACCTCCTCACACCGTTTCAGAGTATGCAGAAGCAGCCCAGGACGAGCGTTCCCTTCAATTATGTCCATTCCATCACCACTCTTCTTTAACACTAAGCTCCTAACTTCTGTGATTTCTTCCACATGGATTCATGCCCTAGCTCTTAAGGGCCTCTGCGCTCTAGCTCACTAGTTATATCTGTAAATACCTGATGAATTACAGTTACCATATACCACTACTTATATCAGATAGCTCTATTATAGTAAATATATGTTTTTAGGATGAGGACATTAGTTTGAAGTTGCTAAAACCAGTTTTCATCTCAAATCGTCCTTCTGGAAATCAGCTGAAGCAGATGGCATTGCTTGTGAGTGAGCACGAGCTTCAGGCCCACGCATCAGACCTATCAGACCAGGACTTTATCTCAGGTCCATGGCTGAGGGAGTGTGCAACACTGAGCTGAAATTACGTAGTTCTCACTGTGGGCACTCAACCCCGAGGGTGTGACTGCTCTAGAAAAGCTATGTGTGCTCCAGATGGAGAATTACCCACTGGCAAAAGAATCTTGTATGGAAATGTTCACGAAAGTGTATCTGAGGAAGAAAACCAGGAATGCACAGAAAATACTCAGTGAAATGGGGACGAATGGGGCTGAGGACATAGCTCAGTGGGAGAATGTTTGCCTACATGCACTGCGCAAGCCAGATTCCATGTGGAGTACTTCACGGGGCAGAAGGAAATTACACTGAGCAAACAACACACAGGAAAAATAGCTCATTCATAGGGCACTAGAGAGGCGATCCTACTTAAATCAACCTCAGCATCATCACCTGAACTATATCGAGGTGCAGCATGACAGGGAGTATTAGGAGCCACACTATGTCCCAGTGGGGAAAGCTGGTAACTGTCTCAACAAACAATATCAAACAGTGACCTACCTGGCCTCTCATCACAGACATCTGATTTTCAAAAGCAGCTCTGTCAAATCCTCTGTCAGTCTGTTACAGGAGGGGAGGAGGTTAATATAGTTCCCAACACCAACGCCTTTAAGACAAATACCAAACTTTAAAACAAACCCGTCTACGTAGTAAATAAGGCCAGAAGAAAGCTTCCCTGTTGAAAACATGAAAAAGACTGTTCTAATCTGATGTAGTTGTGGAAAGGCCCAGAACAAGAAGAGAAATTTTATTCACTTATACCCTCCCCTTACTTTTCCAGAAAGAATTTAATATGAGTCAATGAGTTTAGGCTTTTTATAAGAAATAAATCCTATCAGGTCACAAAACATATATTACAATTTCAAGAGTAATTTTGTAAAAAAAAAAAAAAATCATCTAACTTGAAAAAATGTTTTGATTTTCTACTCAGTAAATACAACTTTACAAATGTATGTATTATAAAAACAAAATTGCTAATCCCTCTCTATTGTGCCAGACTATACTATTAGCACAAGTAAGCAAATGAGGTTTAATGTAGCCTACTTTTAACGACTGCATTTTCTTTGACAATCAAAACTAATTATTGTAAAAATGAACGTATAGAAAAACGTCTGCCTAGCTTTCCTCCTAAGACTATGCACACGTGTGTGCATCTGTAGCCAAGAGTAAGCTATTGGTACTAAATGAAGATCAAGTTCAGGCTGGAGAGATGGCTCAGTGGTTCAGAACACTGGTTGCACCTGCAGTGTGATTCCTAGCTCCAACATGGCTGTCCACAACCTTCTTCCGGCCTCTTCCAGTCTCTGTGCCACCCTCCGTAACCCCCACCCCCACAGACACAGATTCCCATGCAGACTAAACATCCATATATTAAACAGATAAATAATATTGTTTAAGTGCTGATCTAAGACAGATCTTTCTTTACATTCCAAATCTGGGTAATGGACTTGGTCTTCCTCAACATTAATTTCACCAATGGTTAGATGATAAAAAGGGTGCTGCGGGGATGTTGAAAGCATAGCGTTTACTACGGGGAAAAGGCTTATGTGTCTCCAGTGTGAAGAACTCTCATCTCTGATGTCACAGCATTTGGACACGAGGTCTCAGAGCGGCAATCAAGCCATGAAGGTGTACCTCCCAGCAATGGAGCTAAGTCCCTTAGAAGCAGCAGCCCCAGAGCTAGCCTGCTCTCAAACAGCATGTGAGGATGTAATGGATGAGAAGTCAATGGAACACAAGCTGGAAGAAAGCCTCCCGGAAGCTGACCATGCCTCTAGCCTGACCTCAGACTTCTGGCCCTCAAACTGAGGAAGACTTGGGCACTGCATGAGCCTATGGCCCCTTCTTATGGCAGCCTGTCCTAGAGTCCTAATGGCCATTCAAAACAATATGGGAGCTGAGGATGAGCTCAGTGGTCAAATCCTTGTACAGCATGCCAAAGACCCTTAGTTCAATCCTAAGCACCACAGAAAGAAAAATAAAAAGTAAAATTTAACATGGAAAACAATAAATGTATACCTGTGAAGCTGAAACACTGTCCAAATTAAACATGTTTACCTTAAAAAGTTCATAAAGATCTTCACACAAGTCTTGTACAAAGTTCATGTCAGAAATATAGGGAAGAACCAAGTTTCGAGTTTCTTCAGAAAAAGGAACTTTTGCTTGAGGGAGCCAAGCCCAGTGAAATGGATCTAGTGGAAAAATACATGCTAATGAGCAGTGAGTAACAACTTGTTGAGACTTACATTTATCCAGTTCTTTCCTAGAATTCCCAGTTTCTCCTAAATAAAGAAAAAAGAAACTCTTAGAACACAATCACCCTTTACAAGACAAGCTATTCAGACTCCAGGCTCAGATGGCCAGTCAGGCATCAAGGCACACGAAGGTCTTGTCCGGACGTGTTCTGTTTCTAAGCTTCACACAATAAAGAGGTGGGATTTGAATGAGCCTAATTCAAACAGCCCTATCTCAAAAAACCCTCACATGTGGGGTTAAGAAAGTGGTGGGAAACCAAAGAATGCACACGGAGGAACCCATGGTGCTGGCCACATATGCGGCAGAGGAGGGTCTTGTTAGACATCAGTGGGAGGAGAGGCCCTTGGGTCTGAGAGTTTAGATGCCCCAGTGTAGGGGAATGCCAGGGAGGGAAGACAGGAGTTGGTGGGTGGGTGGGGGAGCACCCTTATAGAGGAAGGGGGAGGGGGAATGGGTTAGGGGGTTTCCAAAGGGGAAAACATTTGAAATGTAAATAAAGTATTTTGAAAGAAAGAAAGTGGTGAGAACCTGTAATCATTCACACACCTGGATAAGACCCTGTCTTCCACAACTAAAAATGATCAGGATTTAAGGAACTTGAACACAGAGGAAGCTCCAAAACTTTCAATAATTAGGAGTAGATAAATGGCTTTAAAGGGTAAAAAAAATCGTTTATGAGCCTAGAACTAGGAAGTAGTTTAGCAACAGACTAGGAAGATTAGTAGATCAGTGGAATCTTCTAGAAAGGGAGGAGACATAGGGAGATCCCAGAATCACCAGCAGGGTAACTACTTATTTTAGTTGAATGTGAAATGCCCCTCACAACATCATGTGTTTGAACACCTGGTATGTGATGATGTTTGGGAAGCTGGGGAACCTTCTGGACATGGGGCTTAAGCAGCAGATGTAGGGCTACAGGAGTGGAGCTAGGGAATTATAGTTAAATTAAATGGTTAAACTGTAAAGTATCTGCCGCATGCTTCTGTCCCCTCCCCCACAATAGTTTATTATAGCCCTACCTATCCTGGAACATGCTATACAGACCAGCTGGCCTTGAACTCAGAGATCCACTTGTTTCTGCCTCTCGGATCCTGGATTATAGGAGCACCACAATGTAGGCACAGGCCTGCCTCACACTTTTAATGTCTCCTCCGCTATCCATCCCTATTATAGACGGACTGGGTCCCCTTACCCAGGAGTCAGAATAAATTCCTTCTCCCTTATATTGTTTCAGTAAGGCATCTGGTCATGGCAATGAGAAAAGTCAACTGCCCTTAGGGTCATCCCTTATTTCTATCCACGCCTTCGCCTATCGTGAGCCTTAAACTCTGTGTTTTACATGTATGGCCCACGTTCCTCTAAGCTGTTCTCTCTCCATTCTCTAACAATTTCATCTAAAAGGCCCTTATCCTTGGTCTCTTTCTGCCTCCAACCCCTGTCCTTCAACCTCCACTATCACCACCCACCACCTCCAGCGCCTCCGGGCTGCCTAAGGACCTCTCACAACCCAAGTGCAGTCAGGCTACCTAGCCTCAGGGATGCCCGGCTCATCCCTATTGGGAAGTTCTTCCCCTGTGGCTTTGTGAATACCACTCTCTTAGTTCTCTTTCTGCCTTGTAAGGAAGGTACTCCCATCTCTGTGGCTTTCTCTGCCTTCCTTTAATGTTACTGTCCCCAGGACTTTCTTAGTCCCTTTTCCCTTCATTCATTGGGCACTCAAACTTTTACTGAGTATTTATACTCCTGGCATTTTAGGCCATGGTGTTTGTTCTCCATGATTTCCCTGGGTGACATTAAATAAAGCCATGGCTTTCACTATAAAGATGACAGCTAAAACATCCCTACACCCTTACTACCAATTCTTCTGTAAGCTCCAGACCCTTGTTCCCCAACCGCGTTTGGCAAAACGCCCCAGATGTTTTATGGGAAATTTACAAACCTACCACTTTAAAAAAAGCATTTGCATATAGGTTTCCAATGATTAGTGGGAAAATAAAATGCAACCACAAGACATTTCACATAAGTTCCACAAAACACAGGTGAAGAAAAGCAAACAAATCAGAATTTATGGTAAATTAAAAACCCAGGTAACTCCAAATTTACTGACACTTTAAGTCTTTTAAAAGATTCAGACTGGGTTAAAAGAAATCAGCTGATGCTTTATGTCATATACCTAAAACAGAATGGTGGAAATTAAAAACAACAGTACAGAACAACAACTAGCAAATGCTAACAAAAAAGGTGTTGAAGCAACATTACAACAGAAAAAAAATGCAAAAACCACTGAGAATAAAGTGTATCACATTTTACACAAATTAACCCAGGAATATTAAACACTAGGTCTTTTGCATATGAAACACAAAGTCAAAAGACAGAAAAATTCATTTAAAAAATCAGTTATGGCCTCTCAAAAGCTAACAAATTAAGTTAAAGACAAATTGAGGGCATTCTAGGACTAATAACAAGTTTTAATGAACAAACATAGAAAACTTTATGCCCATATTATTTTAAATTACTTATATTGATTATATTTATAATCACAAAGAAACTACTAACAATGTGAAAAAAATATTCACCTAGGTCATATTCATACATCATATCACAGTCCACTGGAGACAGTACTAAAAGATACTGTGAAAATGCCAAGAATGGCTGGGTGTGGTGGCACCCATCTTAATCCCAGCACTTGAGAGGCAGAGGCAAATGGATCTCTGAGTTCAAGGCCAGCCTTGACTACAAAGTGAGTTCCTGGCCAGCCAGGGCTACAAAGAGAAACCTTGTTAAGAAGGAAGAGGAGGAAATGGAGCAGGAGGGGGAGGGGGAGGGGGAGGAAGAAGGGAGAGGGGGGGAGGGGGAGGGGGAGGAGGAGGAGGAAGAAGAAGATAATAAATTTAAGACATGGACAATTTAAAATACAACAAAAATATCCCATAGTCAGGCAGTGGTCACCCGTGCCTTTAATCCCAGCATTTGTGAGGCAGAGGCAGTGCAGAGGCAGGTGGATCTCTTGAGTTTGTGGCCAGTCAGGTCTACAGAGGGAGTTTCAGGACAGCCAGGGCTACACAAAGAAACCCTGTCTTGAAAAACAAAACAAACAAAAAAAGTCCCAAAACTGGCTCCAAATGTATCAAAAACAATCATTCTGCAGCAGTAGAGACAGGAAGGGTAACTAAACCATCCCAGAAGTGGCATGGAGGTCTGAATCTTGCTAAAGGAAATGAAGCCCAAAACCTCAGCATACAACTCTACCAAGACATTGTGATAAGATCATTCCTATGTTAATACTTTAGAAACTTATTTCCCAAACCAAATAAGGTCATCCAAAAAAAGTATACAAGCAATAGCAAGACCCAAGTTACTTGTATCTTCAAAGCCCCCAAGGGCTAGAATTGAGCCCTAATGAATGACATTATCTAGTTTCCTTTGGTATTTCCATTTTGGTCAGTTCTGTACTCTTCCTACCTGGGAGAATACTTACATGCTCTCCATTCATCAGGATGCTTAAATGGAAATGCTAGCCCATTATCAATTGCAGCTATTTTAATAAGCAATTGCTTATCATCAATCCAGTTTGATTCCTAGAGGGGAGAAAATTGATCTATTGATAATAGATTCTATAAAAATATTTCAAGATGATCAATTTACTCACAATACTTATAGAGGTTCAAGTGCATGCTCTCTTGAAAATCTGTAAAATTAAAATTAGGTTTCTAGAAAGAATACAAAATCATACAAGAAGGGACAGTCTTTATAAATAATAAACATTTCATAATTGTTACTTTTAAAATTGGGATTATATGTTTATTTAGTAAATTATTTAACATTTTTTTCTCTCTGGAGAAAAAAGTTTGAAAATACTCACTTTAGACAGAGTCTATAATACAACCCATCACTTAAATGTTGGCTATTTGCCTACTGTTACTTTTCTTTAAAAAAAAAAAAGATTTGATTTTATGTATCTGGTGTTTTGCCTCCATGTATGCATAGCACACGCAAGGACCAGAAGATGACGACATATTTCTGGAGTTACAAAGAGGACTGTAAGGCACCATGTAGGTGCTGGATGTTGAACAAGGCTAATTGGAAAGGCAGCTGGTGATCTTAACCACTGAGCATCTCTCCAGCCCCCATCGCAGCTTCTTTTGCTAAACATACTTTTAAAGTTTGGCTAAAGTTTGTCTTTCAATATGGCTAAGCACTATGCATACCAGTTTTCAAATTTTCTGTGTAACTACTTAAGAGTACAAACACTGCAAAGTGACGCAACAGCTTGAGTGGTAACTTGAGATCAAATATTGAAGAACTTATTTTAAACAGTCTATAGCATATACATTCTTTTAAACTTATAAACTATCCTAAATATCTGAAATTTGAACTTCTGAATGAGAATGGTCCTCATAGGCTCATGAGTTGAAATACCTGGTCCCCAGCTGGTGGAACTGTTTGGAAAAAATTAGGTGAGGCCTTGTTGGAGCAGGTGTGTCACTGGGGCTGGGTTTTAAAAGTCCATGCCATTCCCAGAAAGCTTCCTCTGTCTTGTGCTTGTGAACCAAGATATGAGCTCTTAGCTACTATTCCAGTATCATGCCTGCTAATCTTATGTCATGGTCCCTGCCATGACAATCATGGACTCTAATCCTCTGGAAGCCCCCAATAAACCCTTTCTTTCTATAAGTTGTTTTGGACATGGAATCTCTTACAGCAGTGGAAAAGTAACTGAGACAGGTACCTAAAGTTGATAGCAATAAACCTGAGATCTGATCCGAGAGTGTGGACCATCTATACAACCTATCATGTAAGTTTAAACCAGTTTGTTAAAAGTAGAAGCACTTTCTTAAAGTTCAGAGGATATAATTCACAAGTAAAACACATATTCCATTTTAGTATATCATGTCATTATTAACTAACACTGCATGGAAATACTCAGAAGAAACGAAATTAGTAAATACTCACATGTCCCTAGATATCAAAGGTCTTTACTGTATAAAAAGAGGGTAAAGATGGTATTTCTAAAAGTATCCAAAGTTTTACCAAAGTACTGAGTGGATACCATACTTTGGTCTCCAATGCACATATGAAAGAGATAGGAAGGAAGGAAAGGAAGGAGGAAAGGGGGTGGTCTTTGTTCTGGGAATACAGTCTACTGGAGATAAGGCTCTGTTGGCAAAATGCTTGCAGCACACGCCCGAGACCCCAAGTTTTATCCTCAGACCCCATGAAAAAGCCAGGTATGGCAGTGCACACCTGTAATCCTAGTGTTAAGGAGGTGCGACAGGTCCCAGGAATTCAATAACCAGCCAGCTCAGCTTATGGGGCAAGCTCCAATGAGATATCCTGTCTCAAACGCAAGGTGGATGGCTTCTGAGGAATGACGCCCCAAGTTGACCCCTGGCCTTCACATATATTTGCACACAAATGCAATGTGAATAAATACTAGGAGAAAGAGGAGGACAGGGAAAAGGGATCAGAAACCAAGACTCTAGCTGGGTGGGCAGTGTACCATCCATCACTTGGGAGACAAGTGGAGTTCAAGGTCAACATGGCTACAGAGCAAGTTTGAGGCCAGCTCGGGAGGGCTATGTGAGACCTGAGTTAAAAAAAAATAAGTAAAACCAAGCAACACAAATAAACCCCCATCACCAGCAGCAACAAGGTAAAGAACAACTTCCAGAAATCTGCTATAGAAACTGAACACACACTTTTACGTAGTACAGGTTCCTTACCTCACTTTCGATTTTCTTCGCATACTTCATCTCATCATATTTGACTAGCCAATTATCATTTCCCCTGTCTTCCAAAAGAAATAAAAGTCTGTTGTTAGTTGATACTTACAGATAGTGTGGTTTCATACTAAGGAGAGAAATCTAATCCCCCAGTTTTTGAGATTTTCCTTGGTTTTCTGTAGCAGATTCTCCATAGATATGCTGACTAGTCTTATGTCAATTTGACACACAGACTTGTGTTATCTGAAAGGAGGGAACCTCAGTTGAGAAAATGCCTACATAAGATCAAGCTGGAAGGTATTTTCTTAGTGATTGTCGGGGGAGGACCCAACCCACTGTGGGTGGTTTGTCCCTGGACTGATGGTCCTGGGTTTTCCATACGAAAGCAGGCTGAGTGTCTTAGTCAGGGTTTCTATTCCTGCACAAACATCATGACCAAGATGCAAGTTGGGGAGAAAAGGGTTTATTGAGTTTACACTTCTATGCTGCTGTTCATCACCAAAGAAGTCAGGACTGGAACTCAGGCAGATCAAGGAGCAGGAGCTGATGCAGAGGCCATGGAGGGATGTTTCTTACTGATTTTCTTGCTTCCCCTGGCTTGCTCAGCCTGCTTTCTTATAGAACCCAAGACTACCAACCCACAGATGGTACTACTCACAAATGGCTCTCCCCCCTTGATCACTAATTGAGAAAATGCCTTACCGCTGGATCTCATGGAGGCATTTTCTCAACTGAAACTCCTTTCTCTGTGATAACTCCAGCTTGTGTCAAGTTGACACACAAAACTAGCCAGTACACTGAGTAAGCCATGGAGAGCAAGCCAGTGAGCAGCACCCTTCCACTGCCTCTGTAGCAGATCTTGCCTCCAGGTTCCTGCTTCATTTGATGACTTTCTTTGATGATTAACAGCAATATGGAAGTATAAGCCAAAAAACCTTTTCCTCTCCAAGTTGTTTTTTGGTCATGGTGTTTCATTGCAGCAATAAAAACCCTAACTAAGAACAGTAAAGTTCTGATTTAACACAATTAAAAACACGGTCAATGTAAGCTGACATTTACTAAACTTTTCTCTGAGCCAGATTATTGTTCTAAGTGTTTTTACCTATATTAACTGATCTGACCCTCAGAACCACCCTGTAAGGTAAAGGCAATGGCTAGATCAAGGTTAATTCAATCAAAGATAATGTCTTTTCACTTGAGTAAGAAAGCACATTCACCCTGGCTGGTAGGCACATTCAAAGCAGCCTCACACAATGTCAACATTTGAGTATTCTGGACCGGTTTTAATATTAACTTAAGACCATTTAATTAAGAAAGTCAAATTGAGAAAACTATATGATGCTTTTGAGAAGCTAATGTAAAGAGATGAAAAACAAACTTGAAGCAGTAGTTCCCAAGCTTCAGGATGCATACGAATCACCAGGAGGCCTTTGAAGCACAGGCCTGGACCCACTTGGGTGATATCTGAGAAGATATATGTTGAATAAGTTCTCATGAATTACTACCTGAGTGTCTTGGGAACTGAAGCTTTGACATATCTACATCATGGTTCCCTCACATCACAGCACAAACAAAAAGCTTAATGTTTCACAAATGACATAATAGTTATGCAATATCAAAATAAGAATCTTTTCATAAACATAGATGCCATTTCTAGTTTCTGGCTTTGTCCTGCTTTTAGGCAACTCTACCTGAGGGGACAGGAAGTATTTCCTGTGTCTTGGTATGAATCAGGTTCTCAGCACAGGACTACCTGCCCAGGAAGGTCAGTGTTTCCTCTTTTTCCAAGACCAAAGAGGACTGGGCCTTGGGACTCTCTTAAACCAACATTTATGGTTTTGATTTTAGTAACAAGAAGCTGGCTTACAGCTGAAGAGATGGGAGCAAGTGAGAGAAGTCCATACCTGTGTTTCTGATGATATAATCCAGAATCACTAATCTTTCAAACTGTGACTGAAACTGTTTCCTAATGTTCTCTGGTAGAGGCTCGGCTTCAAATCTCCTAAGCCAATATTCAGCCTCCTTGTAATCTTTCACAAACAGTTGAAAGGAACCAATCTATAATTTCAAGAACTATGGTTAGAAAGGAAAAGCATGATCACAAAGGCATTACTTTTCAAGTTTCTTAGCAGTAGCATCACAAAATGGTACGTAAGCACAGCAAGAAAAATAGCATTTAACACTAATCTAGATAAGCCACGTTTATCATTTAACATATTAGCTTAAACACACAGCAACTAAAAAAAGCTCAACCCAAGACTTTTAGGAGCTACTGTAGGAAATTAAAAGAGAGACTAAATGTGCCCTAAAGGTGACACCCCTAAGAAGGCTACTTCCTAAAATAGGCATCAATGGGACTTTAACTGAAAGACCAACTGTACACTGTCTTGGTTATTTCATGACAGCACAATTTTCTCACTGAAGCAGCGTTTCTGTATTCTTTTCATAATATCAAGTAAAAAAAAATGTAAAATACAATGGATTCTTTAGGCAGTTAAAGATCGTGTCACATATTTTAAAGATTTAATCAACTGACTGTGGCCTTTCTTTTTTTTTTTTTGTTTCTCTGTGTAGCCCTAGCTGTCCTGGAACTCACTCTGTAGACCAGGCTGGCCCCGAACTCAGAAATCAACCTGCTTCTGCCTCCCGAGTGCTGGGATTAAAGGCGTGCACCACCACTGCTCGGCTGACTGTGGCCTTTCTAATGGCTTAAAGACTAGCCTTTCCTTGAAGATGTGCCCATTTGAAGATGCATTTTTATTATTAAAATTACAAGTTTAATGCTAAATAAGTTGATGTCAGAATACAAATTTCCTCAACAGATGATACATGATACCATCCTGCCTCACAAATGCAAGGAAACAAATTGCCATGAAGAAGCCTGCTCACTGGCTCACTTGCTTGTCAGAAATTTTAATTTCCTAAAGGTTTTCCTTTAGTCACGCTTATTTTAGCTCACCCAAGAAAATGGCAAAAATGTTCAAAACTTCCTGCCTGGAATGTAATTAAATAGAAAAATACATCAGCTATCAATTTTTACTCAAAATCTTTAGACACTTGGCATAGAAACAATAAGGTTAGAAGCCAAGTATATTAAAAAATAAATGCTAAAGATTTTTCTAGAATGCTCTTTTCATTAGCTCTCTGCATCCTTCCTTAGCTAGCTGCCAAAAGACCCTTAGGTTTAGTTGAAAATGGTAAATAAATAATAAATCTGGCTAGCAGTGAATGCACAGAAATACCACTTACTGAGTCTTTCTAGTGCCAACTACTTGATGGGAATGACTTCAGTTTATCCTAGCAACCTAAAAGGCAGCATGGTTTTCATCTCACTTTATAAAAACTGCAACTCTTTTTGGGAAGGCTGAGACTGGAACCTAGTTCTAAGTCTAACCCTGTACTTTTCACAGTAACTTTAGGAAGCCTTTTAACCCACGTCTCCTTCACTCTTCCTAATTCAGGAAGCTCCCTCCCAGAAAAGACTGGACACAGAACCTTGCACATGCATGCCAGGAAGTGCTCGACTGGGAACTGCAACTCTATTCTAGGCATCTTTTTTCTACACCGCCCCCCTCCCCCCAGCTCCTTCTAAACATCTTTATTCAACTGCACTGAAACTCTGTGTTACTATGAGCTCAAGAGGAGAAAGGCTTTTCTTTTTTATAAATTCCACGGTCTACAGCAGGAAGCCCGACGTCTAGCCACATGCCTCATCCCAGCAGCTTAGGAAACACTGCTCTGAAAGCAACGCTTATTATAGAGTAACTCACCTTAGGAGGAAGTCCTATCCGATGGAACTTTCTACCTACTTTTGGCACTTTCTCTAAGGCATACTTTTTGCCTCTTGATTTTGCACGGTCAATTGCACTGTAGTTAAATGTTTCACTGACAAGCCAAACCACCTAGAAAAATGGTTAAGAGTTTGGATCATGGTATTTCTATTCACATCGACCATCAAATTCACTCTAAAACTGTAATTGAGCAAGGTCTAAGCCTGGAACAAAGCTCCTAGAGAATCTAAAACACAAAGGTGAGAGAATTTTAAATGGCATATATTTCTTTCAAAAAATGTATAAAAAGCAGTCTAAAGTTTCCAATGGAAAAAATAAGAGCCTTAAAATATAGAACTAAGAACAAACATTTTAGAGAAGACATCAAATAAAATTATATAAAGCCCCCAAAGAAGACAAGGGCAGTATTGTGGCCACATTAGTAAGCTAACAACATTAGCAGGATCAAAGGGATCTCTAGACCCACCCCTGATCCTTTTCTGCTTTCTAAATACCAGTCCTCTCTCCTTTCTGCTAGCATCT
The DNA here is from genome assembly GCA_019843965.1 of Rhynchomys soricoides. Classification (NCBI taxonomy): domain Eukaryota; kingdom Metazoa; phylum Chordata; class Mammalia; order Rodentia; family Muridae; genus Rhynchomys; species Rhynchomys soricoides. Next base: position 5,576,449 of record JADRCH010000175.1, read on the forward strand.
TGATCTCCCAGGAACAAAAGACAGTCCCTTCACTACTGTACAGAGCTATTCCCAAGTGCAAGTAAGCAGCTGCTCCCGATCTCTGAGTTATGACAAAGGGATTCTACTCTAGGCTCTATCACTGGGGTTCTCACTCAAGGGTCCACAAGTAAGTGAGCTAAGTACAGGTCCTCAGACCTGTAAAGCAAGCTCTCATTTACCTTTGTTTTAGGTACAATGCCCAGCTGAAGCTTGACATCCACCAGGTAGGCACCAGCTTCAGAAAGGTAGCCCTGGTTAGGAAGCAGGCAGCCTCGGCCAAAACAGCAGGGACAGCAAACCTTATGGACATACTTGGTCCACTTGGGGTTCAGCTGGCCATAAGGCTCTTCTGATTTGGGTTTAAACACACCAATAATATTCTATGGGGAAAAAAAGTAGAAATCCTATTAGTCTTTAAAGGACAGATGGAAAACAATCTACAAAATGCATGGCAATAAATCAGATTTATGTATAACTCTCCCAAGTATAAGATGACTGATGCCAATCACATTCTAAGAATTAATTGCATTTAAAATCAACAATCCCATGTATCAGTGTTTTTAAAAATTTGCTCGGACAAACCTTAGAAAGCAAGGCAAGGCTTCAATGCCATTTAACCATATTAATTTCAGATCTTCTGTTACTGCTCTTACAAAATAACATGAGATTATGCGCCCCTCCCCAACTCCACCGGCCCCCTTCTCTTTATGGCTAGCTTGTCCAGGCTAATTTCAAACTCACAAGCTTAAGGATTTCTCCTGCCTCAGACTGCACTTTATGAAAGCAAGCAGTGCTGTGTATTACTTATGATCTACTAAGTATCCAATTATACACTCACTCACTATCTCCTCTCCCTGCTGTGCTAAATATTCTAAACTAGAGAAGGCATCCATTAGAGTTTATCTCCAGTACTCAGAACAGTTCCTGATACATAGTATGTACTCAAGTAAGTCTTTAAAAAAGCTAACAAATAACAAACTGAATGTCTACACTGTCAGCAGCTCTCACCTAAGGTTTTCCTAGATATGCTTTTCATGAACCCATCTTAACTCTCTCCCAGCAAGAAAAACTTTGGCCATGGATGGTGGCACATACTTGTAATCCAAGAACTTAAAGAGGATAGTGAGTTCTGGGCTAGCCTGAGACATGTAACAAAACTCTTATTGTAAGAGAAAAAAAATAAAGAAGAAAAAAAAGGTTTATGGGTGTCCAAATGTTTCTACAATCGTTAGTACTAATCTAATAAAATATATTCATTCATTAAATTCATGGCACAAATATCTTAGACAATAAAAATATAATTTAAACATAATTTCTTTAATTAACTTTAAAAAAAAAAAAAAGAACACTGTAAGAAGTCAAGCCGGGAAGTAAGGTTTGTGGCTCCACATCTATGACTGCTAGCACTTAGGAGGCTGAGACATTCTGCTGCTACAGCATGAACTACAGAGGAAGACTGTCTCAAAACCAATAGCCAGCATCAGCATCAGCATCAGCATCAGCATCAACAACAAAACTTGAAATAATGACAGTTCCTACAGTAAGAAATGGGGTGGGGGACTGGGCTAGGTATAACCCGGCTGGCAGAGGGCTTGCCCAGCATGCATGAAGCCTTGGGTTCTATCCTTAGAATCACTTAAAACCAGCCAATATATGTACACCCGTGAGCCCAGCACTCATAAGGCAGGCAGAGGTGGTGTTCACCAGCCCAGGACACACAAGATCCTGTCTCTAAAATTCCTACTCCCCTATAAAGCAAACAACAACAACAAAAATGTAGATCTGACCATGGCACATATGCTATACCTAGCTGTGTTTATTTTTTACAAACAGGATTCTGCTTTAAAAATCACTTTTAAAATATAACTTCAATTATTGGGAGGAGGGTTGAAATGATAAACTTTCCCCTCATGATGAAGGGACTGTGTGTTATGTACCACACAGAAAGCTTTTAGAAAGGACAGCACCATTTCTGGAAACCTCTGTACTCAGTGGAGAAAGTGCACATCGACTTCTCTTTTCCATTCCAGAGTCAGATTCACGTCAAGTTGCTGCACTCCAAGGCCCTCAGGCTTCAGCATGCCTCTTTTCCTTGGCATAATGCCAGGAAAATATCCCTGGGGTACTGAACTATACCTTAAAAACTAAATCAAGCATTGGCAAATGACATTAGACAGGTTTTCAAAGTTCCAACTTGCATTGTACTTGGTTAATATGGCAGCAGGGCTATAAAAGGAGGAACTATGAATATGAATTTAACAAATCCTCAAGTAAATACTTGAAAGTAAGCAAAATATGAGAACAAAAAGCTACAAATGGATGCTACTAGCTCCACTTCCTTAACAGTAACCACTGGCCTTTATTTTAGAAAAGAGGGAACAAACAGATGCAATAGAAAAATAATTTCAGAAACTCAGACATTTCAGATTTAAAGTAGTGTCTCCCAAAAATTTGTTTAATATATGAGAAGTTCTCACCCTTTTAGAATCCTTTACAAAGTAACTTCCACTTGACCCTTGAGAGATTCTTTCTGGGAAAACTCCAATTTCTATTGCTTGCTCTGCTTTCAATACAATATCAGCGAATTCTGGATCTTCCAAGAATGTATTTGTTTCTGAAATAACAGGAGTTACTGCATTAGACCAGTTGTGTGGATGCTCTTACTATGGGCCTGTGTGAGTGGCTTCAGGACAGTAAGGTACAGAAAAAGGAACTCAAACATCAGATAGTCAGCTATGATCCCCTTAGCTGACCTTAAGTGCCTGTGTGTTCCTGTGTACATGTATGTGTTCACACACAGAGGTCAAAGGTCAACACTGCAGTGTTTCTCAGGATGGGTTCCTCAGGAGTGATCCTTTAAAAAAAATCCCCCCCCCCTCGGTATTTTGCTGACAAATATGTCTGTGCCTGCTACCCTGGGATACTACAGATCTCCTGGGACTAGAGCTACACAACTCAGGTTTTCTGGAAGGTCAGTCAGTGCTCCTACTGCTGAGCCATCTCTCCAACTCCCTCCCCTTAAACATTTACTTAGTCATTCATTTACTTATTTATTGTTTGTATGTGTGCCGTTCTCATGAATGGAAGCCAGAGGACAACTTTAGGAATCTTTTCAGTTTCCACCACATGGGTCCTGGGGATCAGACTCTGGTGGTCAAGCATGGCAGCAAGCTCCTTTACCTCCCTGACCTGAACCACCTCCCCAACCCCAACTTTTTTAGGAGAAAGGACAGGGGTCACTTGAGGGAACTGGGGCCTGTCAATTAGCCTAGGCTGACTAGCCAGTGAGCCCTGGACATCTGTCTCTGCCTAAACAGCACTGGGATTACAGGTGCATTTTTACACCAAGCTGCCCCCTATTCTCTGTAGCCCTTTCCCACACTCCTTCAGCAGACTTTACCTCTTCCAACACACTGACTTAGCATGTATCACCCAGGCCTCGTTCATGCTCTCCTCGTTCATCAGCACTCACCACTCCCAGCTTCCACCCTCAACTCCCACTACTGTACCCAACCTCTTTTCTTGGCTGCTAAAAGACTGCTCAGACTTACTACCCTCAGGACCTAATTCCGCATCTCTACCACCTCTCCCAAACACAGCCACTCTGCCCTGTTCCAGGTGTTGCCTGCTGATGCTGTATCTTCCAATTGCTTGGATCAAAAACCTTGGATTCAGCAATGACCTCACCCTCTCAATCTCCACATCTAATGAGGAGCCTTAAGTATCCAAAACACAAACTCTTATAACCTCTGCTCCCACAATGAAATCAACCCTATCAACCCCTCCCTAAATTACATTCAGCCAATTCCTAACCATAGCCCTCCTTTGTACCGAACAGCCTAAGGGTTTCCCAAGCAAAGGCCTTGTCCTCGAGCTTCTACTTCCCCTTACCCAACAGCTGCTAATCTCTGCTTTATTGGAGCATATCACCTGATTTGTTTTGTCAGCTCTGAGCAGACAAGGATTTCTTTTACTGGTGTGTCCTCAGAACTTGCAGTTTCCAGAACATAATAAGCACTCAATAATCACCTGCTGATGAATTAATAATGGATCATTTAGAATGCAAAGACAAACCAAAAGCCACTTCTATTTTAATTTGGAAGGTACTTCAACTCTCTATGTACATTATTATGAAACTTCAAAACATAATCAACTTTAATTCACACAGAAATAAAAATGTTACTTACTTTTTTAAAAAAGTCTTTGCTGACAAAAATATTACAAAAAGAACTATTTGGACATAACTTTACTTACTAAAAATAACAAAGTATTTAAATCATGTTTATACAACTGTGATGCTCATTCCAAACAACCCTTGTTTGTCCCTTAAAAATAATAATTAAGTGAAGAACTCTAACCTTAGTGACTCTGGACAGGGATCAGTATATAGTGGGCATTTATATGTATTTGAATAATACAGGCACTAGTAACCATTATCATTAGTCAAATGATATTTCTTAAATGTCAGAGATTTATAGGCTCCTTTAAAAATATTGATATTTCCTGTGCATGTGTGTTTGACTACATGTATGTATGTTTAACATGTGCAGGCCTGGCCCTCGACTTGGAACTGGATGTATAGATGGTTGTGAACAGCTATGTGGGTGCTGGGAACTGACATCTCTTGTAAGAGCAGAACTGTCTCTGTAGCCCCAGTGAATGGGTTCTTAGTGAAAATGATCTTGAAAAGTTACTTATTTTAACCTTGTTCCAAGTGCTGGGGTACCTTCCAAAATGCATCACCAGCAAGTGATCTTAAGAGGGGAAGTAACAAAATGCTCTCAAAGAGATATCATTTTTCCTTACTAATATTGTTTTCTATGCATGAAAACAAACTTCTTTTTCCAGAAATGAAGTCTCTTGCAGCTTGACTCTCTATCCTAGACCTGCCATCTGGAGCAAATCCAAAGTCTACTTACCACTGTCTTTCTGTGACACTTCTTCACACAGACGAGAGTCACTTCATGTTCTCCAGTCTGTCACTGTCCACTTCCTCTCACATCAAAGTGTTCAGGATTTCCAGAGCCTTGTTCCCTGCCCATTTCATGCCCCCAATTTTATTTTGAGATTTAAAAAAAAAAAAGACTATTTTTATTTTATATGTATTGCTTGTATGTACATATGTGCACCAAGTACCTGGTGCCTATGGAAGCCCAAAGAGGGCCTGGAGGCCCTGGAACAGGAATCACAGATGGCAGTGAGTCTGACACGCACCAAGCATGAGGAGAGCAGTAAATGCTCTTAACCATGGAGCCATGTCTCCAGCCCCATGCTTCAGTTTTCCACAGTTTCTCCATAGAACAAGGCTTCCATAACCAAGAAACCCATTGCAGAACAGAATCTTGTCTTGATATCAACTCAAAAGAAGAGGCCTTTTAATACTGTACTAGTTACTAAGGATCCTGCCATATATTATATTAAGATGACTCAACTCTGAGACCACTGTGGCCTCTCCCACCTGCAACAGTTCCTTAGGATAGTCCATGCACACGGTTACTATTAAATGTTACTGAACTGACATGACACGTGGGTTACACGTTAAAGCTTATCACACCTACTCTCTTCCTTGCTGTCATGGAACCCACAACCACTCTCTGAACATTTAGTAATTCAGCTTCAACCAAAATCAGATCAACTAAGAGGTATTTCTGTACAGTAAGCCAGGATGTTCTCAGCCTCTTGATGAAACACATCTTCCCTAACGGAAATGTCCTTTCTCTTATTTGAAGACGGCCTGGATTTATCAACACAATCTACAAAGCACTTATATGTAAAATAAATAAGTGAGTGAGTAAATAAATAAATAAGTGGTCCTAATTATCATGAGAGAAAGACAGCTTCAACTATTTTCAAATCAAAGCAATTAGTTTTCAGTAGCTAATTTTTCATTAACTGTATCCTTAGCAATTACATTCTACAGTTCCTCACATTCAGGTAATTTAAATACACACTGGAAATGGGTTTAACTTGAAGAACACTCGCAGATATCATACTGCTTTGTGCCTAATGTGCTATGGATAACTTTAAGACTTGTTGTTGGCATCTGGTCTGAGTTTCGGTAGCAGAAGACATAGTTAATTGTATGAGAGGGACTGAACTTAAAGCCCCTTGAGTACCACTGTAGCTCTACACTACACTCCTGGCTGGCCCTTGTTGACTTTTTTTTTTTTTTTTTTAGTTTAAGTTATGTTCATACTTTTAAGGAATAAACTGTTATTTTGATTTGTGTACATGTCAGAAAATTCTCAAATTTTTCTTTCTTCTTCTAAAAAAAGTGATTTTTTAATTAAGTATATATGTGCATGGTGGTAGAAGGTTCTGTGTATGTGTGAGTGGAGGTACCTCTGGAGTTCACATGAGGACATCAGGCCCTTAGTGTTGTGAACTGCCCTTCCTGAGTGCCAGGAACTAAACTTGGGTCCACTACAAGAGCAGTGGCTGCCTTAGTCACCACTTCAGTCCTCAAAAAATATTTTCTAAGGAGAATCCAATTTTGCAACATTACTTGGGTCACCTCTAAGAGGTGCTGGCCTTACAGGCAAGTTCCAGTCTTATTCAGGTTTCTGATTTTCAAAGATGTCCACCCAGCTTACTTTCTGAATTGTCTTTACTATTCCCATAGAAAACTAACCTTCCTTCCCACAACTCCCATTCGCTGTTCACATTTAAAACTGTAACAAAATGACCTAAAATCTGGGAAAGCACGGAACTTTGTTCTGATTTCTGATGTATCACCTGTACCTAGCACATGGATGGACCTCAAGAAATCTGTCTAAAAAGTGAACAAAGTATCCATTTGATCACACCAAAAGCTGTTATGGGTGCTCTGGAAAATACAGCTTCTAAAAAGCTATAGTGTTACCCTTTATGGTTAGATGGATGTAAACGGGCATGGTAACTTAACATACTTTCATTTAAATAAACCAACAAGAACTCCTCCTCTCTTCAAGATCAGAACTACATTTTACTCATCTCTCCTACATCTTACAAGAATACTTTCTAGAAAAGGGGCTAATGAGTTTGGTGATTAAACATGCCTCAAGGGTTTCAACTAATGCCACTCCCCTGGTCCTTTCATCTAAGACCTGGCTCAGAGGCTTCCCAGAAACTCGGCTTTCCCGGTCAGGTCACATATCTAGCCCATCAGAATTATGTTAAGTGACTATGACCTCCATTGGGCTACAAAGCTATGAGGCTACCAAGCAGTTAACCACAGGCCACCATTTGATATAGGTTACTAATTATCAGTTCCTCAAGACTTACTTTCTACTGGTGCTCAGGAGAAAATCAAATATTTGATGAATGATATCCATTTCTGTAATAAATGGATAAGATTGGTGGCAAATTTTGTTTGTTTTGTAGATACTAGAGTCTCATCAAATTAGGCTGGCCTGGCCTTGAACTCACTATATAACCCAGACTGGCCTTAAACCCAAGCTTGATCCTCCTTGCCTCAGCCTTCTACTCCTGCTAGAATTCCAGGAATGAGCCAGCAAGCTCAGCTTGTAATAGCTAAATTTTGAGCACTGGCAGGCTAAGCAATAGTTTTTAGTTCCATGATTGTTTACTTTCAAAGCTCAGGTGTGGTGGGCTGTCAAGACAAAGGAAACATGTATCCTTTTTTTTTTTTTTTTTTCCGTTTTTTCGAGACAGGGTTTCTCTGTGTAGCCTTGGCTGTCCTGGAACTCACTCTGTAGACCAGGCTGGCCTCGAACTCTGAAATCCGCCTGCCTCTGCCTCCCAAGTGCTAGGATTAAAGGCATGCGCCACCACTGCCCGGCTGGAAACATGTATTTTTAAAAACCTGCCCTAAAATAGTCAAGATTATTGGCCTCTTGATCCCTGATCAGGCAACAGCTATCACCAGTTATGAGATTCCTCCCACTGAAATAGACTTCGGGAAGTTATATTTACATCTTGGATTCATTTATTTTACGGTGTGAATGTTTTGCCTGTGTGTATGTATGTGCATCATGTATATGCCTGGTGTCCATAAAGGTGAAAAGACTTCATCAGATGCCACGGAACTGGAGTTATAGAAAGCTGGGAATCACCATGTGAGTGTTGGGTCCTCTGCTAACTGCTGAGTCACCTCCCTACCCCTACTTCTTTCTAAAACCCTTTATTTATTTTTGGGGTTGTTTTGTTTTGCTTTCTGAGAGTTTTTTGAGAGTTTTGTTATGCAACCCTAGCTAGCCTGGTACTCACTATATATAGTCTAGGCTAGCCTTAAATTCAAGGCTGTCCTTCTGTTTCACCCACCTAAGTGTTGGGATTACAGGTATGCACTGTCAAGCCAACCTTGCTTTTTTATCTGGGAATCCAAAGTAGTGCTTGTTTCACGGGGCTAATTACGACCTGTTACGTGTGTGAAGTACAGAGAACTCTGCCCAGTATGTACAACTAGTATACCAGTATTAGCTATCATCTTTATTACAACTTCATTCGCTGATTACGATACTGACTTAATAACACTATAGTTTATGAGACTTCTAGACTTGGCCGACTACATTGTTAATATAAAGACCATAGATGATCTTCTATGCATGGCATTCTCCATTGGCTGAAGGACATAAAGCTCTTGTTTGTATAAATAAAATAGTTAAACACCAGAAATATCAGTATTCATCTAAAAGCATATCTTAAAATTAAGGTGTTCTCACCACAACTGAATGGTAAGTAGATTAAAAAAACAAAAGAGCTAATGGACACTTTTGATAAATTAAACTTAAAAATAGTTAAAATTATCCAATCATAAACCTTTTACTAGTTTTAAACACTTTAAGTAGCTTCTAATAGTTTGAAACTGTTTTTAAAATCCTATTAAAAATTAAAAATAAAGACTCAGAAAAAAATACCCTGTTAAAAAGGAGAACCTACATAATAACCCAAAGTGGTAGTTCTTTTGTAACACAGACTCCTCTGGTAAAACGGACAAAGTTCAGGACCCAGAAGAGAAAAGAAGTGGTTCGGACTTAACCTGACCACTTCCTGGATACGTGACTGCGCAAACTACTTACTCCTAAGTATAGGGGCCACCAGCCATTACAGTTTTACTCATTTTCAGTTCTCACAAAGAGGGACAGTGACAACAAACCTATTGTGCTGCGGTGAGAACCAACGTCAAAAATCATCTTAACAAACTCTAAACTGCTCTAGATCACCACCGAGAAGCTAATAAGTTCTGATAATCCATTTGCGTTCTAACTACCACACTCTTTCCCTTTTCCCTTTTTTTAGCCTTAATATAAGTGTTGACAACAAACAAACCCAACCCAGTCAAACAGTAAAGGTTTTTCAATCCATCCTATCATTAACAAGTAGTTAAAAAAAAAAAAAAAAAGCCAGTCTAGATCCAGATGGATCTCATACAAATCTACTTCATTTCAGCCGAACTCCACGAAACCGGTCCAAACTCACCACACAGACACCCAAGCCTGCAATAGCATGCCTTAATTTTAAACCTCTCTTTCAAAGGTCCACTTAAAATCAGCCCACACGATACTGAAAAGGTGTTTTTCTGTTTAAGCGCACAAATATACTTTGCAGAGAGCTGGCGGCAAGATTTCACCCGCCTCTGCCCCCTCTGGCTAACGTCACAATAGCAACATTTAATAGAAAGTTTTGAAACTTGTCCCAGCGGCAAATGGTCATTCTTTCCTTACATCTCTCAGCTTATCTTCCGCCCTGTAAACTCATGACTCCGAGGAGAACTTTCTGGATCGTTGTAAGTTCTTAATTCAGAACTTAAGTCCAAACTTGAACAAACAACTTACGTCACAGTCCTGGATGAAGTTTCCCTCAGTGTTTGGTTCCCACTTGGACTGATTCTTTTGAGAAGCCTACAGAGCTAGATTGTAGTGGTCCCCGTTCGCCTGCCACAGGAGGAAAGGTGAGAGGAAGCTGAGGCAGGGAGGAACGGGATTCGCGCGCACACGGGTCGCACCTGAGCCCGCGCTGCGGGTCCGGTCCAGCTCGGTGGACAAGCTCGCGGAGATCGACCCGTCCCCGGACATCACCGGCGGCTCGTCGGTGGCGGGCTCGCAGAGGACGGCCGCGCCCTCGTCTGCCAGCAGCCTCACGGCGCTCCCGGGCGCGCCCCTCCGCGGCTGGGCCCAGGCAACGCGAGGCAGCAGGGGCTCCCGCTCCTCGTCTTCGTCCTCCAAGGGGCGGGTGGGCTCGCAGGCCTCCGCCATGATGTCCCGGGGCGGCTCGGGCGCTCAGAGTCGCCGGGCTCCGGACTGGGGCCCCAGCATCACGCCTAACCGCGACAGCCCGCTCCCACCGACGCCACCTCACCAGTCCACCAGCCCGCGCCCGCCCCGCCCAGCCGCCGGCCCCGCCCCGCTCCTCGAGCCCTGGGACGACCTCCTCACGCCTGCGTAGAAGGACCGGGGGTGGGGCAAGAGAGGGCGGGGCGGGGCAAGGCAGAGCGGGCCACCTGTGTCTTGGCTCGCGGAGGTGCTGCTTGTCACTGTTGTGGATCCAGCAGAGAGCCAGGACCAGCATCCCTTCCAACCTAAATAGTCCTCCATATTACTATATACATTATATACATTGATTTCACTAACTTTTCTCTAAAAGTTCATGAAGGCTGGGGGCCTCTCCTATTACTATAGTCTATATGTTATATATATACGTTTATTTGACTAACATCTTGGAATAGAAGTCCACGAGAGCAGAGAGCATCTCTTTAGACATAACCTAAGTTTCTAACCATAATCTGTACATTATATACATTTGTTGATACTAACATCAAGAAAGGAGTTTCTGTTTAGACATTCTTGATAGTGGTAATTTATAGTTTTCTTTTGCTTTGATATATCTAAGGTATTATCAACATTTAGAAATCTTTCAAAGGCTGTACTTTGGCTGTACTAATTTTTTCCTACTTTGCTGACTTTTTTATTTTTATTTTTATTTATTTATTTATTTCTTACTACTCATTTGGTTCACTTTTCTTTTTCTAGTTGTTTAGTAAAAATTAAAATATCGAGGAGTCTCCTACCTTCTAAATATAATGCCTTTATAGCTATGAGTTACCCTCAGAGCTTTGCTTTAGCTGTAGTTCCACTGATTTTGATGTAGTGTGCTTCACTTTTGACTCAGCTGATAATAGTTTCTAATTACTTTTAGGATTTTCTTCTTTGAGCAACTACTTAGAAATGTATTGATTTTCAAATATTGAAGGTCTTTCCAGAAATTGTTATTTCTAGTTTAAGTATTGTGCTGGTTAGTTTTTGTCAACTGGACACAAAATAGACTTTCTGGGGGAGAAGGACACTCAGTTGAGGAATTGGCTCCATTAGAGGAGTTTGTGGGCATATCTGTGGGGAATTTCTTGATAATGATTGATATGGAAGAGCCCCACCCACTATGAGTGATGCCATCCACTGAGCAGGTGATCCTGGGTTGTATAATCAAGCTGAGCAAGCCATAGAGAGCAAGCCAGTAGGCAGTGTTCCTCCATGGTCTTGAATTCCTGCCTTCAGTTTCCTGTTTGAGTTTCTACCCTGACTTCTCTCAGTGGTATATTTCGATGTGGAAATGGAAGCCAGATAAACCCAATTTTCTTTGGGGCATGGTATTTATCACATCAACAAAAAGCAAACTAGGACAAGTATGCTGTGAACAACACAGATGCTAAAATATGACATTTCATAGCCCAGCATGTTATATGACTTAGCAAATGTTCTATGTGAATTTTTATAAAGAACATAGATTCTATAGTTCAGTGGGTTTTGTTTGTTTTGTTTTGTTTTTTGTTTTTTTTCATGATGGGGTTTTTCTGAGTTGCCCTGGCCATCCTGGAACTCATTCTGTAGACCAGGCTGGCCTCAAACTCAGAGATCTGCCTGCTTCTGCCTCTCAAGTACTGAGATTAAAGGCGTGTGCCACCACCACATGGCAGTTAAATGGTTTTTATCTCTCAGTTGATTCTATAAATAATTAAGTATTGACAGTGTTGTGCAGGTTACCCATTTAACCACAGACTTTTTAATCTATCACTGAGAGGAGGTTATTACAATCTTTATTACTGTGGATTTGTACTTTTTGCTTGGTTGGCTTTTATGACTTCCTAATAATTTTACCTTTTTAATTACAAAATCACGTGTGTGTGAAGGTAAGAGAACAACTTGCAAAAGTTAGTGTTCTCTTTCCAGCCTGTAGGTCCTGCAGAATAAAACAAACACAAGGCCAGTAGCCAGCTCTGCACCAGTCCTGGTTTGTCCTTCTTAACAATTATTATGAACTATTTTTCTTATCTCTAGTTAGTCTCTGGCTTTGAAGTCTGTCTTGTCTGATATTGGTATAACTTTACCTTTTTTCAGCTTACTGTTTGTCCTAGGTAAATATTTTTCCGCTCTTCATTCTATAAGTGTCTTTATATTTAATTTTTCTATGTCTCACATATAGTTTACAGTGTGGAGTTTTAAAATCTAGTTTGGTAGTCTCTATATTTCAGTTGGTGTTTTTAGTCCATTTACATATAATGTAATGATAACATGGATGGATTTAAATCCACCATTTTGAAATTTTTATCTTGTTTCATCCTTTTTTATTGATATTTTTTGTTTCTTTGGTGTTAATCAAGTATTTTTAATTAGTTCATTCTACTCTCACCACTGGCTTTCTGCTAATACTTCTTTTAAATAAATTTTTAATGGTTGCTCTGGGGCTTATGGTATACAACCTTAAAATATTCTAATGTACTAAGAGTTTATATTATACTAATTGTCATAAAATACAAGAACCTTGAAAAACTGTAGCTCATTTCTCTGCCACCTTTAATTTTTTTATTGCCATGTAAAAGAGACCTGCATACATTAAATACAACATAAATTTTTGGCTTTAAACAGTCATATTTTAATCAAATTAATAATTTCTGGTATTTAATATTTACCATTTCTAGTATTCTTAATTTCTTCTTTTTTAATTTTCTTTATTATTTAATGTGAAAAAGAGTGAATCAACTTTTTAAGGCAAACATACCATAACAATATGGCATTGTTTCCATGATTAATGTCCATAGAATGGCATCAGTACAAAAATCTAATCAAATCTTAAAAGAAACCAGCTATAAAAGTAGATAATTTTTATAATTTGTAAATTTGAATTGCATGCTTGAATTAGGTCATATGCTCCTTCTTTTACCTGAGAAGCTTCTTCCTAAAATCAACATTGCATGATGCTCTAATTACTAATCTATTCTTTTACTCCTTCTTATGGGTCTGATTTTCTTTCTTTTTGGTTTTTTTTGAGACAGGGTTTCTCTGTATAGCCCTGGCTGTCCTGGAACTCACTCTGTAGACCAGGCTGGCTCGAACTCAGAAATCTGCCTGCCTCTGCCTCCCAAGTGCTGGGATCAAAGGCATGTGCCACCACTGCCCGGCCTGGGTCTGATTTTCTATCTAGTACCATCCCTTCCCAGTGAAGAACTTAACACAATTAGTTATAAAGCAGGTCTGGGGATAGTGTCTACTGTTTTATTTATTTGGGGTGACTTATTTCACCAGCATTTTCAAATGGTATTTTCTATAGATAGTGGGTTGCAAGTTGCCCACCTTTCTTACCACCATGACCCAAACACCCAATGAAAACAACTTAAGAGAGAGAGGAAAGGACCCTTTAAATTGTGATTCCAGAAGTTTCAAGTCATCAAAGTGGGGAAGGCCTTAAAGGAGGTGTGTGAGGCACAGACCCCCCCATTAGGGGAGACATGGAGCACAAGCTATGTCCCATATCAAAGGCACTATCACCTCCAGAGGCAACCACTTCTGTCCACCAGGCCCAGCCTCTTAAAGGCTATACCACCTCTCAAATCAGCAGCCTAGGAACAAAATGTGATCCTGAGGAGGGCATTCCAGATGCTAACCACAACAGCTAATGTCGATGTCCATATCCAAATATCTTCTGTGGCCTGCTTATCTCTGAGTCCACCTATCTGTCCCATTTGTACTATGACACTATTTTTCTGGTTGACATTAAGACTTTATCTTTGTCTTTGGTTTTAAATAACTACACTATGGTATGATTTCTCTTTAGAGATATCCTGCTTGGATTTTGTGAGCCACAGTGTGGGTGCTGGGAGTCAAACCCAGGTCCTTTGTAAGAGCACCTAATACTCTTAAAACCACTGAGCCATCTCTGCAGCCCTGGCTGAGATTTTTTTTTTTTAAGCTGTATATTTGTGTCTTTAAAAAACTGGGGGACTGGAGAGATGGCTCAGTGGTTAAGAGCACTGACTGCTCTTCCAGAGGTCCTGAGTTCAATTCCCAGCAACCACATGGTGCCTCACAACCATCTGTAATGGGATCCAATGCCCTATTCTGGTGTGTCTGAAGAGAGTGACAGTGTACTCACATAAAAATAAACAAATAAATCTTTAAAAAAATAAAAAATGGGGGGGGAATGTTGATCTCATTTGTTTCTTCAATTTTTTTTTCTGTCTCCTTTTTTCTTTCTAAAACACCTATTGCATGTATGTCAGACTTCTTCATATTGTCCCAAGGCTCTGTTTCCTTTTAAAATAGTTTTTTTTTTTAAATCACTTTTCTTTATGTTGGAAACGTCTCTTAATCGGTTTCACATTCCCTGACCTTTTAGCTGTCTAATAAAATAACTCTTCAACTCACTCGGTAAATTTTTTAAAAGTCGAAACCTTACTTTTAGTTAGTTGAGGTTTAGTCTTTTACTCTGTATTTTAATGCTAAATACTGGCTCCCCAAGGCCTGGTTGCTCCCAGGAACAGGAAAATCTGCTTGTATAATGTGAACTTGCTTCTTAATTTAAAACTATTGGTTAAATAAAAATACCTACAGCTTATAGCTGGGCAGATTCGAGATAGGCAGTGCTTGAGGTTCCTGGGCTTGGGGTCTGAGGAGAGAGGAGGAAACCATCATGGAGCAGGTGAGTCCTAAAAATATGGCCGTGAGGGTGAGCCATTTAAAGTTAAGAGCTGCCCAGATGGAACATGGGAAATTATAAAATGGGGCTATCGACAGGGGAATAAAGTCTCATAACATAGAGGGTTGATTTCCCCAGTTCTAGTGCTGATTATTATAAACATAAAAGTTGTGTGTATATAAAAGCTGGGGCCGAAGCCCCCAATTGAGGTTAAATATTTCCACAACCTTAGTTCTAGGGTTCCCACGCATTTCTCTGCTGAGAGTCCCAAATATCATTAATTTATCACAGCCATGTATTATCTTCAGTCCTTGAAAACATACTCACTTTCTAAATGAAACTGGGCCAGATCGAAGTCAGTTTCTACTCCTATTTACAGACTATAAGCCAAAATCTTATATCTCATATTCTTCTATATATCTAAGATGTGTATGTATATATGTATGTGTATATATATATATGGTCCAATGGGTGATATGCTACTGAGCCTCTAAATTCTGTCATCTCCTGTAATGAGTGTTTTTCTTGTAAGTAATTGACTTATCGGGAGTCAGACTTCTGACAATGTCTCTGAACAATGCAGCTGTTGTCTTCCTGGCCTCCTTGCATAGTCTCTCCTATGCAGCAAGGATTGGGTAGTGTACACGTGTAGATTTGGGAGTACTGTACCTCGGCGAGTCCTTTTCAGAACTCCCCTGGATTTCCAGTTTCTTTGAGGCTGCTCCTTAACCAAGTAAGACGGTGGCTTTTTTCCTGATTGCCAGCTGCCTTGCACAGTATGTACGAGGAAGTGCCCTCAAGCGAAATGCTTGAACATAAATCTCATCCCTTGAAAAGTAGCCATCCCTTCAGTTTCTGCCTGCCTGCTCTGGCTGGCCACCAGCATCTTCAAATAATTGCTTTTAGATTTTTTTCCAAAGTTTATAATTTTGATCCATAAAAGGGTTAGTCTGATATAATCTCCTATGACATATTTTATTACAAATGCATTTTTAGTGAAATGAATAGTGTTATAGTTTTCTCAGTTCATGAGTTAGTAAAGAAATATTGCCTCTTACATGAGACAAGATTCAGTATCAATTTTGCTCATCATCTTATTATTTTTTTTTTTTTTAGAGATTTATACACTGAAGAAAAAGTCTTTCCAAGTAAATAGATGAATTATGGAAAATATTTTTACTAGCAAAATCATGACAATCAGCTGAGTGGCAGTAGTGCATGCCTTTGTTCCCAGCATTTGGGAGGCAGAAGCAGGAGGATTCGTTGAGTTTGAGGCTAGCCTAGTCTACAGAGTGAGCTCCAGGGCAGCCAGGGCTACACAGAAAAACTGACTGGAAGAAAACAAAAAACAAAACCCAAATAAATAAATATATAAATAAATGGTTAATTAATCATGGCAAATCAAGTAAAAACTCTAAGATAACTACTAAAAATTATAATGATTTGTTATCAAAAAAAGTTTTATGATTTATCATCAGACACTTCATTTACATCCTGTTTCATTTATTTACTTGGTTAATTTGTGGGATGTATACCAAGGGGCTTACAAACTACTTCTCAAACAATAAAACTTATCAAATTATTAATAGCTATAACTTTTTTCAAGATAACTTATTTTTTAACTCAGTTGAGAAACCAGAAATTTTAATGTTTCTGTGAGACTCATGCTCATTCAATGTTTTTTAAACATGTATTTATGTATGTGGTGTTTAGCATGCCTGCTTGTATGTTTGTGTACCACATGTGTGCCTGGTACTCAGGGAGCCCAAAAAAGAGTTCCAGTCGTGATCGTCCATGTGGGTGGGTGCTGGAAACAGGCCCAGGTCCTCCGGAAGAGCAGCCAGTACTGCTGAGCCATCCTCCTGTCCCTTATTCAAAAATATACTCAAAGCAGAAGTGATTTTCCATTATAATGAGCTTTACACACATTTTGTTAAAGCCTTTGGAATTGAAGATCTGTCTCATTCCCTGTAGGTAAAACATTTAATTTGTGAGTAAATTAGCAGTGCCAGTCTCTGCTGTCAAACCAGTCAGCCAGGACAGACTTGCTTTCTGCTCAGTGAACATGTTAAGTCTATCCCAGTGTCAGGCTAAGGATATATCCTGGTGGTAGGGCAGTTGCTTAGGTTTTGAGAATCCAAGCTCAATCTTTAGCAACATACACACATGCAACACCGACATGCACAGACACACAAGCCCTTGTGTGTACACACATGTGCACAGGGCTGTCGATTCCACTGCTTCAACATCTCATGTTTGAACGCTAGAGATTCTAACCCTTTAGTAATTCACACTGATACTTTCACTGCTTTGGTCCCATGGAACACCACCTAGAAAGGAATGCACTCTTTACCCCAGCCTTTAAATGAGCTCGGCCACTCCTGAAACCTCACTTTGCAATGCATTATAATGTGTATTAGTTACTTTTGCATTGCTATAACCAAAATACCAGACAGAAACAACCTATAAATCAGCATCAACAAAAATTGGGGGCTCATGGTTTCAGAGGAACGATAATAACAAAAATTTCAGTTCATGAATGCTTGGTCCCATGAGCCTGAGCAGAGCATGAGGGTGGCCGGACCGTATGACAGAGGGGAGCTGTTCACACAAGCAGGAGAGAGGGAAAGGTGAGCAACAGGAACAGCCAGGGTAATATACTCCTCAAGGATCTGCCCCCATTTCCCCACTTCTTCCAATTAGGCCACACTTCTGAAAACTCCAGAGCTTTCCAAAATAATGCTACCATCTGGGGAGTGTCTAAAACATAAGCTTGTTTTAGATTAAAACACCATAGCACAGAAAACTGCTGCCTTAAACATGGTAGTGTCCATAAGGAGAAAGGGCAAGGTTAGAATTCATTCAGATTGGAAGGTGGTTTAAGGTAATATAAGGCATAGAGAGGACTAAAGTAAGAGTGGTAGACACAGCAGGTGAGGAGTGCGAGATAAGACATCCAGAGATCTAAAGGCTCCAACTAGCATCAGATGGGTTCTGTTGAAGGGTCAGAGGATCTGTTACAGTCCAAAATGGACCAGAGTTTGTTGAAACAAGAAAACAATGACAATGGGATAGTAAAGTTAATGATACAGATATGGGAGAATAGAGCATTTCTTTTCTCAGCAAGTGACTCACATTTAAAATCTACAATATTTTAGTTGGAAAAGCACAAATTTCAGATGTAAAGATAGTTTATACCTGGGGTTTTTAGCAAAAATGAGCAGTCATACTACATACTTCAAAATCTCACTGAAACTGGATTAAGCTCTTCCAGATACTTGATCTCTAGTCTTCCACTATTGTTTTCTGGGAATGACATTTGAAACTAGGTGAAAGTATTCTGATAGGAAAGGAGATTTGAGGAATAGGATCAATGAGCAGGGTCCATAATTAGGCATTCACAGAATACTGTAGTATAACTGGTCCATTCTTGGTTCACGTCGCGTCTGTCCTCACCCCAGCCCTGAAAGATTTTCAACACCATAGCTTTACAACTATGAGGATCCTGAGATTCCAGAAGCTAAATGACTCACCCGTCTTTCTGGAGTTGATGAGAAGAGTTGGCATTTGGACTAGTTTTCTTGGCCTCCAGAGCCCATCCTACATGTTTGCTTTCTATCACCTGAGAAAACAAAGTTTCATTATTGCACTGTTTAGTTTTTATTGACACAAACTAGAGTCATCTGGAAAGAAAGACCCTTACTTGCCTTCATCTGATTGTCCTGCGGGCATGTCATGATGGTCGATGATTGATGTGGGAAGGCCCAGCCTACTGTGAGCAGCGCCTCAGCACCTTATCTAGGTGCCTACAGAACCCAGACAGATAAACCTGGGCTGTATAGGAAGCCAAGCTGAGCATTCCTCCATGGCTTTTACTTCAGTTCTACCTCTTCTTGCAATGATGAACCGTGACTGGAAAGTATAAGCCAGTAAAACACTTATGTCTGTGTTGCTTCTGGTCAGAGGTCTTATCATAGGAAACAATCTGGAACACAAAGGTAAGCATAGAGGTTGCATTTCTTGGGTAACTTTTCTCCACTTGAAGTTGAGGAGACAGGAAGAAGAGTGGGTCTAGGAAGAATTAGGGAGTGAAGAAAGAATATAAATATAATCAAAATATGATATGTTGTACGCATGTATACAATTCTCAGAGAGCTAATACAATTATTTAAAATACTTTTATAGGGCCTGGAGAGATGGCTCAGTAGTTAAGAGCACTGGTTGCTATTTCAGAAGCCATGGGTTCGAATCACAGGATCCACATAGTGGTTCACAGCCATCCCTAACACACCAGTTCCAGGGGGAATCTGTGCTCAGACACATATGTGGGCAAACCACTCACACATAATATAAAATGAATAAATCTAATAAAATATTTTAAATTGTAATTTCATAACCTCATTTAAAAGAAAGAAAATTCCTCACTGGCATGCCCACAAGCCAACCTAAGGTAAACAAATCTTCATTAAGACTCTCTTCCCAGATGGTTCTATATTGTGTCAAGTTAACAGAAGACACCATCACAGTGACAGAATGCTGAAAAGGAGAAGCTGTGTGGCACTGAACTAACTGTACCGTCAGCTAATACTGTGTGCCAGGGATTTTGCCAGGCACAGTTCTTATCTGACTTGGTCATGGGTTCAGGAAACACAAGGCAGTGGTTAAAAGTTCATAGTTTGAAGTTCACTAGTGGCAACTGTAAAGATGACAGGCTGCTTGCCATGCTATCTGACTGATCTATATAGTAAGAGTTCTGAAAACACATACATACACCCCTAATTAAAATGTAATGTCACCTTTGGTCTATGCCATTTACATTTGTTACATTATTTGTGTTCCACTGCATGTGTGGAGAGGTAAGAGGACTGCCTGTGGGAATTGGCTTTCTTCTACCATGCGAGTCTCAGGAATTGAACTCAAGTCTCCAGGCTTGGTGGCAGGCTCCTCCACCCCTCTTAGCCAAAGAGCCTTGAAGGCCTATTTGCAATATTTTGAAGAAAAGGCTTCTTAAAATCTGTAGCTACAGAAATCTTTCAAATTTTGCCGTGCATGATGCCTTCTTGGACTTGCTTCTTTGCTAACCTTCCTCAAGGTTGAAGTACCTCGTTGGTCCAGGGAAGTTCTACCCATTGGAAGGTATCAGTTCTGACTCTGGAGCATGAGCCAATCGTAGTTCCTGGTTCCTAAGTTTGACCTTGTGATTCTAATATAGCATAATAACTTTTGAAAGCGCTCACATGAGGATGCTATTTTTAACTTCTAATCTCAGAGCTGGGCTTATTGGGCAATAAATGAGATGCAAAAGAGCACCAGAAGCACAGCCACGGGCCTTCCTGCCTGAAGAGAAAATTGCAAATGTCATGTTAGTCTATTAAGTAATTGTCAATGTGTACTTGACTTTGCTAATGATTTAGTCTACACATCCTTACATTACTCTACCCTCTACTTCATTAGTTCTACTTCTGAAGTGGCTCTTAAATCATCCACTTCTCTTCCTTTGTACCACTCTCACCAGAATCCACACTGCCATGGAGCCCTAAGAATCCTTCATTGTCATTATAAAAGTACTTACAGCCATTCACTCTCCCCTCAGTGTGTGTGTGGGGGGGGGAGACTCTTGTAGCCAAATTGGCCTTGAACTTCTGATCTTTCTGCTTTCACCTCCCAAGTGCTAGGATCATATGATGCACCACCATGCCCTGGTTCTTCATCTTATGAAGAAAGTATTTAAGCCTCAGCCATATGGCTCTTCCATGTGAGTTTTGTGTCTTCCGTAGCTCCCGTGCATATGTGCCTGTTACCACATTTGTGTGCCTTTCAGCATGCTTTGTTCTCCAAATTCTCAGAAGGAGGCTGAACTTCCTACACTTACTTACACATACGAGGCCCTGTGGCCCTTGCTCCTCACCGGTGCAGCCAGTCCCTCTGCCCTCTTCGTCATCTTAGGACTTGAATATACTTCTGCACCTAGATTGCATCAGTCAAATTCTCCAAAGAAACAGAACAGTAAGATAAGAGTAATTTTTAAAACTTGGGTATTGTGATAGGGCCTGGAAAGTTTAGAAGTTCTAGGAAAGGCCTGTAGGATGGACATTCATGAAGAAGGAGATGCCTCAGCTAGAGGCAGAATTGTTTCCATGCGAAATCTCAATTTCTCCTTTGAATTTTCAACTTATGGCATGAGGCCCATTTACTTTATTGAGAGCAGTTGCCATTACTTAAAGTTAACTGATTGCAGATGGTAACCCTATGTACAGAGTAGCTTCATAGTAACAACTGTATTGTCCCTTTATCAATGTGAGCTGTATAGCAAGGAGGCATATAAACTAACCATTACTGGAGCACCTTTCTCTTCCCTTCTTCAGCTAGAACACACCTACTCTCAACATGATGCAACAACCTTACTCATCCAGGTCTCAGTATCCTCTGGGAGCCTTAATGAGGCTACCTTTCCTGTTCATTGATAGCAATTGGTTTAGGGCAGGAAGCAGGAAGATCTTTCTTTCTTTCTTTCATCTTGTTTTGTTTGTTCCTGAAAAATTTAGCCAGAGATTTTGGGAATAGTCATTCTTAGGTCATGTTCCATTTCCGTAACAGAATACCATAGACTGATTAATGCATGAAGAATAGGGGTTTGGCTTATGTATGGTTCGAGAGATTGGGCAGTTAAAGAGCATTAGGTGATGACTTTCTTGCTACTCCATAGCATGGTCGAGGATGCGATCTGTGACAGCACAAGTTA
>JADRCH010000175.1:5598128-5684710 GCA_019843965.1 Rhynchomys soricoides
TTATCAAGCCACTGATATGTCATAGGACCTCCTTCATCATGACCTCATCTAATCCTATCTTCCAAAATCTCCAAATCCACATACCATTAACATGAAGTTAAGGATTAAATTTCTAACACACGAACCTTGGAAGACACATTTAATCCACAGTGGTGATGTCCAAAGCAATATCTTAGACGTGGTGATTTTTTTAAAGAACTCTCATTCTGCCTTGTGGTAGTTCCCTAGTGTCCTCTACATGTTAAAGAGTTTGGGGTAAACCATGCTTGAGTAGGATGAAGGAAATAGAAAAGACCTGAAAATGAAATCAAATAACACCAAAGGTGCAGTCTAACCTGACGTGGACACCGACAAGCAATGAACAAGAGGCTGGCTCTCAAGTGAGATCTATGAAAACAGACAACTAAGTTTTTCTTTCTCTCCTTGTTCTTAAAAAGATTTTAATCTAATCTCATAGAATAGAAGAAAATAACTCGATGTTCTGAAAATAAATTTCCCCAAGGAGGCCATTAAGGCAGCCCCCTGTCATACTCTGAATCAGTTACAAGGACAAACTCTATTTGTTTGGGTACATTAATTTTGCTCAGTGGCCTTTCTATAAAATGAGCATCAAATTGATGGGACCGGACCTCAGTAAAGAAGTAGTTCCAATTTTCTCTGGATGGATTGTTCTGGACGTGCAGTGGAAAATTATTATTAATGGTGATTCATGTTTACTACCCAGTGAGCAGGAGAGAAAGATGGAACTTAAAAATGCATCTATGTCGCAGTCAGCACAGAGTACCATGAACAAATTAGAGCAGCGCCTGATCTTTGACTCCTGCTCTAGGAGTCCCCTTGGGCCTTATTTGGTGACTTGTATCTAGTTTTTCTCAGACTGTATTGGGTTAGAGACTTCAGAGGAAACAAGAAGTTTTTCATTATGAGCCAGTCAGAGTTGTGTTCCCACAAGTATCTTGTGCTTATGAGCTGGCTAGATGCATCTTGGTATTTATTTCAACCCTTCCTTTGGACACATAGTGAGCAGGTCAGCATATCCCTCACCTAGTAGAGCTTATGGAGAATCTGGCCACTCCCAGTTCCTGATACATACTGAGATTTAAAAGGGCAAACAAAACAGATGTATGTATGGGAGTCTCCTCTTCAGGATGAAAGGTTGAGCGCAGTATACAGGAAGAGGTAATGATGAAGGAAACAAGTGGCAAAATTACCTGATCTTCCAGCGGCTCCTCCAGAACCCTGCCCTGCCATTAGTGGACGGGGCTCTGCAGGGCTGCCTCCACCAGCAGTTCTCAGAGATGAAATTGTCTTAGCACTTGAATTCTTTGTGTGTATCTCATCCCTTAGTTGTTTTCTTCTTCTTCTTCTTCTTCTTCTTCTTCTTCTTCTTCTTCTTCTTCTTCTTCTTCTTCTCTTCTTCTTCTTCCTCTTCTTCTCCTCTTCTTTCTCCTCCTCTTCCTCCTCTTCCTCCTCTTCTTCCTTTTCTTCCTCTTCCTCCTCCTCCTCCTCTTCCTCCTCTTCTTCTGTGGAGACAAGACCAATCAATGCAAATAAAACAGGACTGCCTACTAACTGCTGCTAAGCAAGAGAGTGTGACACAGTCACTTAGGCTTGATGGAGACTGGGTGGCACCCTAGAGCTGGAAAGCTTCATGGGGGCAGAAGGGCGCATAAGAAGCCAGCTACCAGAGCTCTTAGGGGTGTTGTGTGTGTGTGTGTGTGTGTGTGTGTGTGTGTGTGCGCGTTCTGAGACAAGATCTCACTTTGTAGCCTTGGCTGGCCTGGAACTTACTATGGAGACCAGGCTGGCCTCAAACTCACAGAACTCCTTTGCCTTTGCCTCCCTAATGCTGGGATTTAAAGTATGTACCACCACACTTGGCCCCCAAATAATTATTTAATGCTGATAAATATAGTGTTGGTCTCAACACTGAGTACCCCTGACAGGGAAGGAGTGAATCTCCTATTAGAGTCATTTTCCAATTAGAAACCTGGACCACAGCTGAATGTGAGCAAAGCATCAGCCCCAGGGAGGGAGCAACAGTGTCCACTGGCCTGACCCCTCGATGCTCCCGGAGACTGGATCACCAACCATAGAATACACATGGAGGGACCCATGGTGCTGGCCACATATGTGGCAGAGGAGGGTCTTGTTAGCCATCGGGGGGAACAGAGGCCCTTGGGCCTGAGGGTGTTAGATGCCCAAGTGTAAGGAAATGCTAGGGAGGGAAGATGGGAGTGGGAGGGTGGGTGGGGGAGCAACCTCATAGAGGCAGGGGGAGGGGCATAGGATAGGGAGGTTCCAAAGGGGAGACCTGGAAAGGGGGAAAACATTTGAAATGTAAAGTTAAAAAAAAGAAGAAGAAGAAGCAGCAGCCAGGCTGGAAGGTGCTGGCCAGTGGAAGCTGGAGGTGGCTGAGTCCAAGCAGGACATCCTATGTAATTGGTTTAGGGAACATAACTGGTTTTCTCTTAATTGGGAACAAAAATCAGGGTAGATATCCATTATTAGTAAAATCCCAGCTGTTTATCTGCAATGGTGGTTTGGCTTTGACGGATATTTGCGAGATATAATGAGCTGTTCTCTGCGGGCTGAGGGCCAGAGTTTGTTGTTTCCTGTGGTCTGGTCATTGTCTGATTGCATAGTTAGTGTCTCACTTGTATTCCCTAGGTAGTTCTGGATGTGTTTGTCTTGAAGTCCTCTATTTTATACATGTTTACTAAAAGCCATTAATTCTTCAAAGGTTGTGGTACATCGTCATGAACTTTTCATCCCAAACGACTGCACATGCATTAATAAAACATTGAGGTGCTGGGCCATGGTGGCGCACACCTTTAATCCCAGCACTGGGGAGGCAGAGGCAGGCGGATTTCTGAGTTCGAGGCCAGCCTGGTCTACAGAGTGAGTTCCAGGACAGCCAGGGCTACACAGAGAAACCCTGTCTCAAAAAAACAAAAACCAACCAAACAAACAAAAAAATAAAACATTGAGGCCTTGGATATACGAGTGTGGTATACAGGCATATATGCATGTTCATATATGTGTGGGTGCATGTATGTGTGTGCACGCACTCATATGAAGGTCAGGTGTTGATGCCTATGTCTTCTTCCACCATTCTCTACCTTATATATCAAGGCAGAATTATCTCTTGATGAACCCAGAGCTCACCAGTTTGGCTACTCTATCTAACCAGCTTGCCCCATAGGGATCCCTCTTCACCAACTCTCCCATGCTGGGCAATTAAATAGGTGAACTCTGGTCTTCTCATTTGCATAGCAAGCTTGTGAAGCCATCTCCCCAGCCAGCCATTATTATATAAAATGTGTAAGTTAGAGGATGCAGACTCATAAGCTCCCACCAGCCACGTCCCTGCTGATAAGTCGCTGTTTTCTATGCATAGATGACAGTATGATCCCAAAGTGCTTTGTACATTCAGAATGCTCATGAACAGTGTCAGTATGTGTTTTTCCCATCAAGGGTTTGCAGAAAGGGAAAGCATTTTTCATCCAACCCTTAGTCCCCTAAGCTCACATGGTGTGTTTAGCATATCAGCTTGATTAATCATTAATTGAATATTTTATATTAGATCACAGGAAGCTACCTTTTATGAAGGTCAAAATGATCAAATAATGGGCATTTTGTAACGTTAAACCTAGTGAGGGAATGGGAGGGAAGGAGAGGATGGGAGAGGGACTGTAATGCCTTAAACCGTTGTTACTTTGTAACTGTAAAGATTTAAGCATCAAGGCTTTGAGTAAAGCATGTGGCCTCTTCACTACAGGGAGAGAATTCTGACTTTTTCTCTCAACTTAGTTATGACTTCCATTCTCTCATGACTTATTTAGCCACTTGGCACATGGCACTGTGGACCCTTTCCACTCATGTGTCTGTCATCTATTTTATAAAATGACAGTCTCTGCCATGCGTGGATGATGGGTCATTGTCATTTTCCAATCATGTGAGAGTCAGTTTAGGACAGTAGCAGTTTAGTCTATAGCAGGGCACTATTGACAGTTCTTTCTTTCCTGATTAAAAACACATATGAGATCTTCTCCTCAGCTCTTTTTGCATTCATAGCTAGTAATTGTTGATCTAAATATGTAACTATGGTGATCTGTCATTTGCTACATTGTGTGGATTTTTCAGGAAGAAAAACAGCTTTTAAAAAGTCATTTCAGAAAGTTGTGATTAGTAGACTAATCATTTTTCAAGTGAATCTTGTTAAAACATTTTCAATAAACTACATAATAGCAAATCACTTGTGTTAGGTCCTATCAATATGCCTCCTATGAGCATTTGTGTGTATAATATCAAAAACGTTGATACATAAATCTTTTTTAAAGCTATGACCTCATGTCTTGGTCTTTAAGAACTACAGCTGGCAGTGTAGGATGCAGGATGGGAATACAGTCAGCCACCCTGGCTTCCCTTGGTTTCCAGGCCTGTCTTTGTAAGTTCTGGGGACTCACATGCATTACCTTCTCTGCTGACACCTCAGTTAACTGCTCTGTAAAATGGGAATGGAGTGCTTCTGCATAGTCATCTATTGTTTCATTCAGCATTCTTTCATTCATTCAACACTTACAGATGTCCTCGGAGGCTCTATTAAAGACAGTGCTTGCTGTTGGGTGATATAGGCCCATGCACAGAATGTTCCCTTGCCTTTGAGGCTCTGCGGTTGCGGTGGGAAAGACAGCAGTCAAGGCTTTGCTAAATCTTCTTTGTGACAATATGGGAGACCGAAAGATATAGGCTGCTTCCTAATACTGATGTTGTATAGTTAGAGAAAGAATCACCTGGGTTTAAGGCTGTCCTAATCTGCTTTGGGGCAATTCTGAACTGTTCTTTCTCAATTACCTCTTAAGGAGAATGTAGATGCAGACATGCGTTGAAGTTGGGGCTGTGTTCTGAGGAATGTGATGTTGGTGATTTCACTGTTGTACAAACTATCATAGGCCTGGATGGTAAGACTACTACACACAGGCTTTACAGCTTGTTGCTCTTCAGCCTTTGTGATAGTTTTCATTGTTACTGTGACTGGAGTGAGAGAAGCCTAGGACATATTACTAATGTAGACCTCTGGGTGTGTCTGTGAGGCCATCTCCAGAGACAGTCGCATCTGGACGGTTCTGACGAGAAAGGGTTGATAGATTCATAACAAGAGAGTGTAAGTGGGAGGCTGTATGGGTAGGAATGGGCCTGCTCCGAGGGAATATCACTGAGGACATGACCCGGAGCCTGTTTCTCACCCTGGGCCCTTTCGGGGTTTCCCTTTTCTCTCTCTGCTTCTTGGCTGTCATGAGATGGACACTTTGGCTCCTTCACCTGCTCTTCTCCATGATGGACAACCACCTCTGAAACCACAAATGAACTCTTTCTTTCCCTAAGTTGTTTCTGTGAAATATTGCCATACTATCCAACCACTGATTAGCACAGGGAAAAGTATGCAAAAAAAAAAAAAGATAGAAGAGACAGCCAAGCATGGAGCCAGCCACAGTGGTACACATCTTTAAACCCAGTCCTCAGCCAGCAAAAGCAGGCCTGGTCTACATAACGAGTTTCAGTCTATGGCTACACGGTGAGACCCTGCTGCCAGTATACCATGACATGCTATTTTATAGGAAACTTTTTTTTTTGATAACTGAGAGACCACCAGAAAATGCTATTAAAACAAATAGCAAACACATAAACCAGTAGCATCGTAAATTATCGTTTGCAGTGTTAGGTACCCTACAGAAGTATATGTGCTGTCCTTTTACACGATTAGCAGTGCAGTAGGTTTGTTTACTCCGACATCAGCACAGATACATGGGACATTACCATAACTAATACATCACTAGGTAGGGAATTTTCAGCTTCGTTTTAATATTCTGAGACATCCATGGTATACAGGGTCCTCTTGATAAATGTCACAATATGGTACCTAAGTAAAATGCTTTCTGTATAGCTTTCTGTCCAGAAATGTCTGGGCCAGTAGCTCTCAACCTGTGGGTCAAGACCTCTTTGGGAGTCGAACAACCCTTTCAGGGGTGTCCCCTAAGACCATTGGAAAACACAGGTATTTACATTATGATTCATAACAGCAAAATTACAGTTATGAAGTAGCAACAAAAATAATTTTATGATTGGGAGTCATCACAAGAGGGACTGTATCAAAGGGTTGCAGCATTAGGAAGGTTGAGAACCCCTGATTTAGGCAGTAACAACTGCTCACACTTTATGTCCATTATCTCAATTAAGTGAAATCATCAAAAGGCATTATCTCCTGAGTACCTTTTATAAGCTGCAAATACATCATTGTGTGGGGCTGGGGAGCTGTGGAAGCCATGAGGAGATGGCCTGGAGCAAGAGTGGGGTGGAGGAAATGTCCAAACCCTGAAATCTTGTCCTGGGGTCAGCAGGAGCATGATTGCTCTCCCCCTGCCCCTGGCCTGCAAATCCCAGCCCATGCATTCCAGAGCCCCCACCTTTGCCCCTTGGAGGAGGTCATGCAGCCTAGAATCAGGATGTCCAGCAATATCTGAAATTCCTCCCTATGTATATGAGGCATCCTCAGCCTGAAACTGGCCAATAATGCACACTCTTCCAGAAGACCCCCTATTCACTCCCCAAAGGTTTAAATAGCCTTTGTTCTTCCAATTAAACGAGCCCTCTTGCTGAAGCCTGCCTCTGTTCTTGCGGAGCTTACTTGCTGCCTGAGGTCCCCAATCCCCCACCCCCAGCCCCATCCCCGTGTGTGTTTCCTGTCATGTTGCTTCCCTGCTCAGGATCCACTGGTTGTGACACGGTCTCTTTCTATAGCTCTGGCTGTCTTTTCCAGATTGGCCAGGAACTGCCTCCCAAGTGCTGAGATTAAAGGTGTTCACCACCTTACTCCGCAAAATTCTATTTAAAAGAAAGAAAAAGGGGAAGGAAGAAAGAAGAGGAGGTTGCGGAGATGAAGAAACAACCTAGGCTAATTCAAGGAGATGAAAAAATGATTTTTTTTTTTTTTTTTTTTTTAGTTAGAGAGTTAAACTTTCTCAGAGAATTTTAGTAACTCTTCTCTTGCCGCCTAGATCATTTATCCACCACACCAACCTAAGTCTTCACATCCCACCAGGCTGAAGTACTGGCACTGAGAAGCCTTTAAAATGAACCCACCTACGCATGGGTCTCACCTGAGGTAATTGTAATCGCTGGGGTGGGGCTTTAAAGAATGAAACTCCCTCGAGGATTCTGAAGTACAGCCAGGGCCAAAAAGTGAAGCCTCAAGAAATGCTTTTTCCAGCTCAGCACCTGGAGTTCTGCCAGGTAAGCATGACGGTTGGTTGCTCTGCGTGGGTAGTAGTGGTTCACGGGGCTTCCCTCCCACTTTCTGGAAGGTGCTGCTGGCGAGTGAGTTGAGTACTTTGGCAGGTAGCTAGCGGAGCCACCCTCTGCCACTGTGAAATGGCACGGCCAGCATTTAATATCTTTTAGGGTTGTAATAAAATCACTTTTATACTTGAGTGCTTCACAGGGTACAGAGTGCCTTCAAGAGCATCATCTCCTTGAAATAAGTGTACGTGCGACTGCAGATTAAAACAAACATGCTTATCATGGGGATAGTGAAAAGCATAGGGGCTAGGAAGGCCGGCAATATCCCAGCAGAAGGCTGAGGAAGAAGGATCACTAAGCCCAGGAGTTCAGGGCCAGCCTAAACGATGTACAAAGAACCGTGGCTCTTAAAAATAACACTAACTTGAGTTCAAGGCCAGTCTGGTCTACACATAGAATTTCAGGACAGCCAGGGCTACACAGAGAAACCCTGTCTCAATACCCCCCACAAAAAAAAAAACAACACCAATCCTCACTAATTAAAAAAAACTCAAATTCTTTTACCCAAAACACAATCATATTTTAAACAATTCCAGTTGTTTATAATTTATTAAAAATTATCATAAAATATGTGTTCATAAATATTAAAAATATTAAAATAAATTAAAAATTTTAAAAATCCAAGTACACATTACTGAAGACCAACATACTTGAGTTGCAGAACATAGAGAAATCAAGCTGAAACTAACATGGAAACTTTCTCCTGGCTTGGCAGTTGGTGCTGGATGGTGCTATGTAGACCACTTCGGGAGAAAAGTCATCCATGGTCTTGCCCTGAAGTTGACCCTGAACGGTACAATACTGTCCAGTCAAGCAAGTTGATCCCACTGGTTCAATATTGTCATGAAGGTCATGGGAGTAACCAACCACTTTCTAATTAGATTAGAGGCTTGTTAAACAGTAGGGAATTCTTGCCTGGTACTGTGAAAGGTGCATGGTTAAAAAGATTGACAGTCCTCGAGGGGAACCTATTACTGTTGTTTTGCCAAGTGGACATTTTTCAAACTGCCTTATACCTATGTGTATGTCTATGTCTATACACTAGGGCTGCTTTCAACGTTGGTCAGAGAAACGTCTTCTACAGTAGGGTGACAATCAGTGCAGAGATTCATAACTGGTAGAAGTGCTGGGATGAAGGGCGTATCCCTAAAAGGGACATCTATGTCAAACTCTGGGAGCTTGGGGGACATCTTAGAATACAGGACAGAATATAGGAGCTGGTGGATGGGGAAGGTGCTTCTGGATAAGACATGCCTCTTAGAAATTCATAGTAGCTATTACTTTCATAAAACCTCTGCAAAATCAAGCCAGTCAACATTCTAGCGTTGGTAGAGCAGGGGCTCATGAAGTCACACCCCTAGCTGAGAAGATTGATGGCTGCTTGGGGGAGGGACGTTTTTCTTTGAGGGTTTGTCTGCTGGCAGGTTGCAATGTTGTTGCACCTAGCCAACAACTGGACTCAGTTGGATTCAGTGGGTTAAAAATGACACGAAGGTGGGAAGTAGTTCACAGTTCAAGATACATTGTATACCTCAATGAGCTTCTCAAAGAATAAACAAAATATCCAAAAATAAGCAATGAAATAGAAATGAAATCAGATAAGGAGTTTGCAAAGCAAAATCATGAAAGTTCCTGTCCTTCTCTGCCTCTGCTCCTTCACCAACCTTTCTTCCCTCCTGCCAGATTACCTCCATCAGAGAGATAAACACTGCTGGAAGGTTTCTTTATGCAGACCTTGAACTTTAGACTTTTCATATTGATGTAAAAGGTTCAAGTGTTGTTTTTCAGGGGTGTGTTCTATTCTGTTTTGTTTTGTTGAGACAGAGTGTCTTAGAGTTTCTGTTCCTAGGATAAAACACCATAACCAAAAGCAACTTGGAGAGGAAAGGGTTTATTTCACTTACACTTCCATATCACAGTTCATTATTGAAGCTGTAAGGGCAGGAAATCAAACAGGGCAGGAACCTGGAGGTAGAAGCTGATGCAAAGGCCATGGAGGGGTGCTGCTTAGTGGAATTATTCCTTATGGATTGCTTTTCCTGCTTGCTTTGCTTTGCTCCTCCCCTCTCTCCTTCCTTCCTTTTTCCCTCAGGATCTGTCTATGTATTCCTGGTTGTCTTGGAGCTTGCTATATAGACCAGGCTTCCTCATAATTAGCCTGCATCCTGCTTTCTTATAGTACCCAAGACCACCAGCCCAGAGGTGGCTCCACCTCCATTGGACTGGGTCCTTCCACATCTATCAATAATTAAGAAAGTGCCAATCTAGATGATGGTGGAGGCGAATGCCTTTAACCTCAGCACTTGTGAGGCAGAGGCAGGCAGATCTCTGAGTTCAAGGCCAGCCTGGTCTATAAAGTGAGTTCTATGACAGCCAAGGCTATCCAACAAACTGTTTCAAAAAACAAAAAGAAAAGAAAAACATAAAATAAGTTAAAATAAAATGCCCTTATAAAGTTTGCTTCAACCAAATCTTATGGAAGCATTTTCTCAATTGAATAAGGCTCCTTTCTCTCAGATGACTAGAAGTTTATGTCAAATTGAAATAAACACTCACCACTGCACAGAATCTCACTTAGTCCAAGATGGCCTTGAACTGCCTATGTATCCAAAATCAGACTTCTGATTGCCTTGTCTCAGCCTCTGGGTGCTGGGATTTCAAGATATACATCGAAAGCCTGGGTCCAGCTTTTCACTGTTATGAATCCTGCAATTACTACTTTGGCATGTCAATTCTTGTCTACTAGACAAGTTCTGTGCATAAATGCACACTGCAGGAGAGGATGTTCGTGAAATCGTGAGCTTCCTCTAGGCTCTCTTACAGACTTTCTGTATGAGAAGTCTTCTTACTCTCCACGGGCTTCGTGTGCTTCTAACTCAGGATGTCCAAAATGCTGGTCTGCTGTCTCAGACATTCGTTTTGCTGGGGTCTGAACTGATCACTCCACCTAGCCAATGAGCATAGAAGGCTTTCAGTTACTTCAGGTATTGTTGCACATGTCTCTAGTGGACACAGAATTTATTTCTCTTGAGTGTGTATACTTAGTGTTGGTACTGTGTCCTTTCTCTTCTAGAAAGACAGATTTTGAAAGTCATTGCTACAGTTTGGATGTGGTTTGTTTGTGTGCTAGAAGCTTGTTCCCAGTGAGACAGTTGTCAGGAGGTGGCAGGCCCTAGAAGTCGGAGCAAGTGGGAGATAGACTCTTGAGGGCATTACCATCACATAGATTAAGGTTGTTATCTTGGAATCCAGTGAGTTTCTGAGAGAACGAGAGTTACCCTGAATGGCTCTGGCTTCCTTTTTCACCACGTGACCTTTCTCATGCACATGCTCCCTCCATGTTGTCGTCCACTATGACGTAACACAGCTTACAGGAGACTTTTTCAAAGGCTGCATAGTTGGCCTACTCAACCTTCAACTCTCTGCCTACAAAACAGTAAAATGAGTAAACCTCCCTCCTTTACAAAACAATAGTCTCTCCCATTTTGTGATAGAAACTGAGAAGACAGCTCAGGAACTTTGAGATATTCCACCAGGGTCCCCTCCCCTTGTGGAAGAAACAGGATCACATAGGCTGGAAGGAAGGGGCTAATTAAGCACCTGTTACCTCATTCCCTAAAGACCAATCAGTTTAAAAGTCACACTGTTCTGCCAATCACATTGTGCCTAATGGCTGTTGCTCTGAAATTCATATATAAGGTCCCTGAACAGGCTCCAAGTGGTCACTTTCCCATCTTGGTATGCAGAGCGACCCCAGCTGAATTAATAAATTCCTCTTGCATTTTTCATCAGTCCCCGACTCCATGTGTTTGTTCACTGGGAGGGTCTTGGGTAAGTTAAGGCTTGCTAGAGTCTTACACAACAGACAATGGATTAATACAGTAATTTACTTATCCAATAAAAACTAGGTGTGTGATGATTTAGAATGGGGGAAAGCACCATCTCGTCAGCTAAGGGATCTGGACCATTTGAAAAGGTGAGAGTGAGCTCTCCACCAGCTGAGCAAGATGACCAAAGGAAAGAAGGCCAAGGGGAAGAAGGTGGCCCCAGCCCCGCCGTTGTAAAGAAACAGCAGGCCAAAACGGTGGTCAATCCTTTGTTTGAGAAAAAGGCCTTGGACAGGACATCCAGCCCAAAAGAGATCTAACACACTTTGTCAAATGGCCCCACTACATCAGGCTGCAGCGGCAAAGAGCCATCCTTTATAAACAGCTCAAAGTACCTCCTGCCATTAACCAGTTCACCCAGACCCTGGACAGGCAAACAGCTACTCAGCTGCTTAAGCTTGCCCACTAGTACAGGCCAGAGACAAAGCAAAAGAAGAACCAAAGGCTACTAGCCCGTGCTGAGAAGAAAGCTGCTGGCAAAGGGATGTCCCAATTAAGAGACCACCAGTCCTCCAAGCAGGAATCAATACAGTCATCACCTAGTGAAGAACAAGAAGGCTCAGCTGGTGGTGATTGACCATGATGTAGACCCCATTGAGTTGGTGGTTTTCCTACCTACCCTGTGTCAAAAGATGGGGGTGCCCTACTGCATCAAGGGAAAGGCCAGGCTGTGGCTCCTGGTGCACAGGAAGACATGCACCACTGTTGCCTTCACACAGGTTAACTTGGAAGACAAGGGTGCTCTGGCTAAGCTGATGGAAGCTATTAGGACCAATTATAATGACAGATATGAGATCCACCCCCACTGGGGAGGCAACATCCTGGGTCCTAAGTCTGTGGCTCGAATTGCCAAACTGGAAATGGCAAAGGCTAAAGAACTCGCCACTAAACTGGGTTAAATGTACACTAAGTTTTCTGTACATAAATATAATTACAAAATTTAAAAAAAATTAAAAAAGAAAAGGCGAGAGTGAGCTGAGCAACTGTTTGCAAACATTTATTGGGCCCTCCCTCTGCCTTCAGACTTGATATGTCAGCTGCCTCATGTTCCTGCCAAGCAACTGTTCTACAGTGATTGCTCATAATCTGGAACCCTGAGCCAAACGAACCCCTTCACTCTCACATTGTTTTTTGTCAGGATGTTTTATCACAGCATCGGGAATAAAACTAAGAGCATGCCGGGCATTCTCTTAAGTCCCGAGGTTAGTTAACTCAGAGGATCAAAGGTGCCATAAGCATTCACTTCTCATGGTCTTTAGTGCAATATTGACCTTTCTCTTGAGGCATGCATCCTTGTGGTCTTAAGATGGCTCCTGTATGTGATTAGTGACTGCATTTGAAAACAAGAGAAAGGAGAGTGAGGAGGTCCTCCTAGTGCACATCCTAGTGTTTGTTTTGTTGCTTACAGAAGAAAGCATTTCCCAGATTGCCAGCATGCTTATCCTCTGTGCCCATTGGCTGGGTGGAGTGACGTTTAGGACCCAGCAGCAAGGATGTCTGAGACAGCAGACCAGCATTTTGGACATCCTGAGTTAGAAGCACATGAAGCCTGTAGAGAGTAAGAAAAATTGCTATCAATCCACAACTACATGCCTGCCATAGCTGTTGACAGCATTTTAAACTTGGCTAAGTAATTTTCTCCTGTTGAGGCCTTCCTATCAGAAAACCAGAGATGGTTTCCATTTGCTTTGAAGACTAGAGTCGGTATTAAATGAAATGACTAACACTGGGTGTGGGGGCACATAATAGGCATTAGTAAATGCCAATTCTTTCTTGATACTCATCCTACACCCACCGTGTGTCATCTTTGTAGAGATTTCACTAAGAACCACTTAAGCAAGAGGTCAGTGGAAAAAAGCAAAAGGAGACAGAGAATGCATTTACGGAGAATGCATGTTACGTTACAAGGCTGTGCAATCTATCACTGATGTGGCTGAGGAGATCATAGTTTATTCATTCAGGATGCCAGAGAGAATTCATATGAGTCGGTTATAGGGAGATGGATTGCACTTAGCCAAACTGTGCTGTTCCACACATACACAAAAAAATATAATTGGGCAAAGGATATTGGATAGCAAATGGGCTTTGTTTTTAACTGTTTTAATAGTTCGTGAGAATATGGTACTGCTTTTTATGGCTGTAATGAATTGGAGACACATGAGACTTCATGGTGGCTTTCTAGTGCAAAATCTCTTTAGTGGAGCAATAGGAGACTTAGTGTGCAGTTGTCTCTCTGTCCCTCCTGCTTGCTGATTTCTCCTGCTTCTGAAAAGTGCGGGTGTGAGCGTGGGTGGAAGGGGTGATTGGTTCAGGATTTAGGGCCTGGGGAATTAGTTGCATCCCTAATGAGTTTAATTTGCCTTCTTTGAGACTCATTTCTTCTATACAAATCTTTTCTCCTGTGTAAGGTACATGGTGATTATTTTTGGTATGGGAACATTAAAAGGGCAGATGATATGTGGGTCACAGAACATATGACTATTTAGCACTTGTAGCTAAGTCCTTTATCTTCTAGGAAGACACAGATTTGAAAGGTTACAGTCATTGATCTGGTTTATGGAGTGGAGTTTCATGTGCTGGAAGCTTGGTGGTGACTGGCTCTTTAAAAAGTGAAGCTTTGTGGGAGGCAGTTAGGTCACTGGGAGCACTGCCTCTGGGGTTTCAACATTAGAAACTCAGCTTAACTTCTTTACTATAAAAAGACAATTGATTGGCCTCAACAACCAAAATGTCTATCTAGGTCATGTTAACTTTAGACATGGCTAGGTCTAGAGCAGTGGGTCTCAACTTCCCCGATGCTACAGCTTGTTAATACAATTCCTCAAGTTATGATTACCCCAACCATAAAAATATTTCCTTGTTACTTCATAACTGTAATTTTGCTACTGTTAAGAATTGTAAAGTAGTGGCTTCCAGATGACCCGAGTTCAATTCCCAGTAACCACATGGTGGCTCATAACCATCTATGGTGTGTTATAATGCCCTCTTCTAGAGTGCAAGTGTACGAACAGATAGAGTACTCATTGATAAAATAAATAAATCTTTTTAAAAAAAAAATCATAATGTAAGTATCTGTGTTTTCTGAGGGTCTTAGGTGACATCTATGAAAGGATCATTAGATCCCCCCCACCAGGGGTCTCGATCCACAAGTTAAGAACCACTGATCTAGCTGGATTAGTTTGCATATACCTACCTTGACTGCTTTCCTCTATTTTGGCCCCATTCTCAGATAAGCCAATCCCTAGTTCCAACAGGATACCGATGAGCACTTAGTCTTAGCAAATTCAGTAGGAATAAAACAAACATAAACACACATACAGAAAACAAACACCATATTGGAACTTTTTCAGTATTTGCTGGAAAAGATATCCACTCTGGATGAAAATAGTGAGGACAGAGCTAACACTGAGCCAGCCAGTACCGGTGCCGGGGGACAATGATTGACAGGTGGCATCAGGTTGGCAATGCTACATCCCACTCTTGCTAACTATTTGGAGGGAAGAAGTGGCAAATGACAACCGTCTTTTGTAGCATCTTTTGTTCCTTCTCACCTTCGTTTCCCCTCTTTGCCCCTGAAAACTTTCTGGCTGGGTGAGAGATGATGCCGGTTGATTGGGGTGAGTAAGGTCGGTGGAGTCACAGAAAATGAACACTGTACTTGATGCAACAGAGGAGAATGTGTGATGTTGCTCATTCTGTCTAGTCGGTTCTTTGTCAGAGACCGTGCTGAGTTGCCTGGATGTTTCCCTTTGAAAACGGAGGGAACAAAGATATCCCTGTGTTTCCTAGGTGAGAGAAGAGAACAGAGGGGTGATGAAGTTCAGTTTCACCCTGGAGGGAAGTCCCTGGAAGAAGTAAAGAGGTTCCCATATCAAAGGAAAGGCCAGCCCCCAAGGTCTTCCAAAACAGACCTGCAGAACATCAGTTTTCCCCACACT
This sequence comes from Rhynchomys soricoides, assembly GCA_019843965.1. NCBI lineage: Eukaryota > Metazoa > Chordata > Mammalia > Rodentia > Muridae > Rhynchomys > Rhynchomys soricoides. The sequence goes on from JADRCH010000175.1 coordinate 5,613,313, forward strand.
GAAAACACACCCAAATCACTGGGAGAAAAGGTATTGAGTCAAGTGCTTGGAGATCTTCTGGACTGAACAATGTTGTTATCCTTCTTAGAACTGAGTATTGTTGCCTTCCGAGCCTTTCTACTTTGAAACAAGTCTAAGGAAAACACAGGGTTATGGTGAGTGTAGATGTGGCCAGGCTAATATGGCCATGCTATTGAAAGGTTCATGATGCTGGAAACTTGTCTCTGGGGTAACAGTGAGGAGCTGGTGAGACCTTTAGGAGATGGGTCAGAGTGAGGGTAAGTCGGGGCTTCTACCCTCAAGAGAGGAATAATGCTTTCTCATGGAACTGGGTTAGTCTCTGTGGGTCTGGATTTTACTTACTGATAAGATGGACTGTTAGAAGCAAGCCTGGTACCTCCCTAGAATACTTCTAATGTGTCTCTGCTATGTGGTGCTATCCTCCCTGTGATCCCCACCAGAGTCAAATAAACGTTGGTGCATGTTTTTGGACCTACAGATTCTTTTTTATTCAAAGTACCTAGCTTCTGGTAGTTTGTTATAGCAACACCAAGTAGACTAACTCAAAGTGTTTGTAGAAAGGTAAAGATGTCTGTAGTAAGTATAACAATAAGGAGATGCATGGTGTTAATTTGCTTGATTATAGAAATTATTTTGCTATGTTTTGTGTTAAAACATTAAACTGTACATCTAAAATATTTACAACTCAAAGAGCTAAAAATACTATATACTGCATATGAGCCCCAGGTTAACTGTAAATGTGACCCAACATAAAATTGTAAACTTATCAAAAACACTGGAATTTTGTTTTGTTTTGATTTGATTTGTTTTTTGTTCTGTTTTTTTCTGTTTTGTTTTTCTGTTGTGTCTATTTTACAGTTCTTATGCATGAATTTTGTAAATGATGTTATATTGCAATGTCAATACTTTGGAGGAATCTGGTTTACTTCTAACGGTAGGTAAATAAGCATATAAGTAAAAAGGTAAGTAAAGAGCATGTAAATAAGAAAGAAGGACAGGACTGAGTTGGATGTTACAGCGAGGAGCAGTTAGCTCATGTCCACTGTATGTAGTAGATAAGAGCTAGAGGAGCAGCCAGTTCATGTCAGCTTCGTGTGACAGATAAGAATGAAGTACTATGTAATGATGTAATGTAATGCCAGGGTGTGATTGGCTGGAGAGTGACTGCCCCTTGTAAATAATAAAAGCAGAGGCTCACAGCAGGCAGGCAGAGGTCCTGATGCTGCAACAGTGAAAATGGCTGTGCTGTCTTGCTCTCCAACCAGAAGACAACTGACCATGCAGCCCTAGTTGCATCAAGATAGAAGATCTAGAGGAAGGAGCCACCGCCCAAGACATATCTAGTGATGGACAGATTGTGAGCCTTGCTTGCAAGCCTCTCTGCCACTTGCTTTTGAGTCAGGTAGCATGTGTGTATGTTATGGACTGATGCTTGTCATTGCAGTGAATAAACCTTGAGATCAAATGGTATCTGGACTCTCAAAACAAGGTACAAGTATTTGCATAGAAAAAAACATTTTGATGGCTCTATATAAAGGGTACTAACAGAGGATATTATTCACTGTGTAGTGCTTTCCAAGATATTTATTTTCTTTTATATACATTATTTAATATTTAATTTTCTGCAATGGCATGTATTAATTTTATGAACAGAAGAAAGAAATGTTTTTAATGATGATTTGAAAATATGCAGAAATATCATCAGTCTCAAGAGATGGACTTTGGAGCCTGGTAGTAGGTTATACATGACAAAGGCAAATCATGTAGCACAAAGGTTATCTCAGATAGCAGGGCTGACCATGCTTACTTCCTGCTCTGATTGACCTAGCTAGTTAGATCCTGGTGCTGAGATCTCCTATGTTACATAGAAGCTGTGGGGATTCCTAAACCTCACTTGTCTCATGGATTGTTATGGACTCCTAGAATATGATTCTATATGGAGAGAGGTATTTATTTTTATTTGTGTGTGTGTGTGTGTGTGTGTGTGTGTGTGTATACATGTGTACTTATGTACCAGAGACGTGAGTGCAGGAGCCTGAGGAGATCAGAGGGGAGTCGGATTTCCTCTAGAGTTAAGGCAGTTGTAAACTGCCTAATGACTCTTCTAGGAGAGCACTCAATGTGTTTTTATTTGTTTGTTTTTGAAATAGGATTTCTTTGTTCAGACCAGGCTAGCCTTAAACTCAAGGATCATCTGTCTCTGCCTGCCCCACCTTGTCCCATGCTTGCTCTTAATTGTGAGCCATCTCTCCTGCTCAGGAGACAGCCTATCATCATCATCATCATCATCATCATCATCATCATCATCATCTTTATTAATATATATTTAGACAGGGTTTCTCTGTTTCACTCTGGCCCTCCTAGAACCTACTCTGTAGACCAGGCTGGCCCACACCCATTGAGACAGACTTTAAAGAGGTATTAATCATTAGAACAATCCCCCATCCAATCTGGCAGTACTTTTATAAGTTCAGATAAACAAAAACACCCAATACGGAACAAAAGCCATTGCAGACCATGAGGATAAGACAGCCATCTACTAGCCAAGAGAGAAGACATCAAACAGGCGGATACCTTGACCTTGGCCCCCAAGCCTGGAGAACTTGAGGAAGTGTATTCCTCTTGTTAAAGCCACCTGGGCTGTGATATTTTGATACAGTTGTTCTAGGACATAGGACACAAGTACATAGATATTCACTATCTTCGACTTTTGTCTGTTGAAATGTGGAGATGTTTCAGCCAAGTCATTGTCACAATGGTGTCTCTTCTTCTCCATTCCAAATACCTTTCTTTAACAAGTATCTTTAGGGTTGGGGAGATGGCTGAGTGGTTTAAGAGCACTGGCTGCTGTTCCAGAGGACCTGGGTTCAATTCCCAACACCCACATGGCCGCTCATAACTGTCTGTAACTCCAGTTCCAGGGGGTCTAACACCCCCACACCATATTATATCATATATATCACATATATAATATATAGTATTATATATACATAAAATACAATTAAATTGTTATGAAAACAAGTATCTTCTAGGCAAAACTATCTTTGTTTATGACTTCATGTAATTATATGCCTCCATTCCATTTCAGAACATACATTTGTTCAATAGAAAATAGGTGCTTAAGTCAGTGAGTCAATGATTCAGCCTTGAAGTTGAGATAGGCCATGATGCCACCATTATATGCACCAGCTAAAGAATCATCCTTTAATTTGTTTCATATTTTCTGTACCTATATTGGGCAAGCCTGGGCTTATTTCTTTTGTTTTTATTTTTGGGTGATTTTAGGTAATCACTGTAGCCTTGAGCTATACCACCAGGATGCAGCTTGTTTTCCTGGTTACAAATCATGTTTGATTGGCTATTTTGGCATCTTGTTTTCTGAGTAATTGACTAAGAAAAGATGTCAGATCTGTTACTTATCAGGAAAATGACAATTTAGACTCACAATATCACTACACAGTAATGGACAAGTCATGAAGACTGACACTTCTGACAAGGATATAGTACAACTGAAATCTGTCACACATTGCTGGTGAGAACACAGAAATGGCAGTGACTATCAAACTGGATGACATTGGTTTTGTTTGCTGGGTTTGGCCTGGGGATTGAACCCAGAGCCTCGTATGTGGTAAGTTAACACCGAGCTACATCCCCAGCCCAGACATTATCTTTAAAAGTTAGATTTGTTGCTATGCAGTTCCTGAAATTCTACTTCTAGGTATCTACACATGGGAGATGAAAACACATGTCCAAACAGGCATGTATGCATAGCAACTTAATCAAAACAGCCCCAAGTAGAAACAATCAAATATCCATCACTGTTGAACGGGTAAACCAAGTGTAATAGATCCACACCATGGAAGACCACCCATCAGAAGCAGAGAGCAGCTCCGTGGCTGAGCAGGTGCCTAGCTAATTCAAAGCCAGGCTCCAAGGCCAGAACTGCAAACAAACTTACAGCAAGAAGCCTTCCCAGAAATAAATAAATAAATAAATAAATAAATAAATAAATAGCTGTATTGACATAGATAAAACCAATACATCTTAAAGGTATGATTTTTAAGGAAAAATGCAATCACACAAAAACCTCTATACAGTATAAGTCTATATGTAAAACTACAGTAGCTGGATATGGTGATCCATTGGAGGTAGAAGCAGGAGAATTAGGAGTTCAAGGTTATCTTCAGCTACACAGTGACTTTGAGAACTGCTTGGGCTACATAAGACCCTGTCTCAAAATTAAATTAAGCCCTCGAATAAACAAATAAAAACCTATGATACCAAAAGGCAGATCAGTGGTTGCCCATAGCCAAGGGAGGGGGAGACTAACTATCTTTTAGTCAGCTTTTTGTCACGTTACAGGTGCCTGAAATAAATTATCAGGAGCAAACACATAAGGCTCACATTATTGGAGGGTCCAGTCTATATGATCAGCCATTGTGCATGGCTGGGTGCAAGAGAACAAAGATGAAGGGATGATATCCCACAATTCCCTTTGAGAGCATTTCCCCAATGACCTAAAACCTTTTACAAGGCTTCATATTTTTTTAAAAGGATTCTGAGGAAAATAAAAGGCCAAAAATAAGAAACAAACCCCTCCACTCTCTGGTAATCTGACCCTGACTGGGCCTGACCCAGTGACTTGTGATAGCCTATATGATCAATTAAAACCAAACTTCCAATCATTCCTAGTGACTCACCCCAAATGGCCAACCTCAAGAAAGACAAATGGTGTCAGAAAATTTACTACCTGACAAGAGAAGCTGCCTACTTCAAGTAGAAAGCCTGGGAGTCAATGCCAGGTGACTTCATTTAGCTGCTATAAAAAGGACTCCCTTCCCCTCCAGCAGGATTCTTTCTCTCTCTAGCATCTTCCAATAGCTATGGACCAAGCATTTAATACATGGACCTTTGAGGGACTGACTAAATCCATATATAAGATCTATATCCACAGATATGAGCAAAGTATCTTCCAATTTTGAATTTTTGCTGAAGTACTAATCAAAAGTGTGTGTGTGAGCCCTTTCAGTCTTTAAGCTTTGGATTGCAAAGTCGTGAAGAAAGGAAAGTGAGGTGGTAAGGCCATTTTTTCTGCCTTCTGTCTCTGCATTACTAGCAGAATTTCCAGCAGTGTCATGTTGGGCCAGAGTATCCAGAGGTTCACCACCTCTGTGGTCCATTGCAGTCACTATGAGGGTGGTCCGGGGAAGAATTTGCCATTTTCAGTGGAAAACAAGTGACAGTTATTGGCTATGATGACTGTGTGCTTTGGATCTGGATTTGCTGCTCCTTTCTTTATAGTACTTAAAAAATAAGAATATTTAAACATCCCTTTAACAGAATGAAGAAAGTTTAAGAGATATGATCTGAAAATTGGATTAAACTCTTGAACTCTTATACTAGAAAAAACTGTAAATAAACTAATGACTTAAAAAAGATTTTTAAAAAAGTGTGTGTGTGTGTGTGTGTGTGTGTGTATGTGTGTATTCATAAATGTGTGGAGGTCAGACGATTAGGTTCTCTCCTTCCACTGCGTGGGTTTTAGAGATTAAACTCTGCTGATCTGTCTTGGTGGCAAGTGATCTTACCTGTTTGATCCATCTTCCTGGCCCTGAAGTTTATTTTTGTATGCAACATCAGCACTGTCACAAGAGTTTCTGATTCAGTTATTCTGCATATGTATAAAAACATTTTCAAATTCTGGCAAGTACAGTTTGTTTTGGGAAGCTAAAATTATGGTTTTTAACAGAATGTAGTTATGTTAGGTATGTACCACATTTAATTACAGGCCTATCTTTTCAGTAAAATCACCAAATTTTTCAAACTTTGTATTTGTGTTAGAACCCCCCAAATCCCTCATTTTCTTCAATCTTGATTCCACATATTTAACCTTCAGGAAAACAAATTTAAAAAAAAAAAAACTTTGATTTTGTGGACTAGATGGGAAAACCACAAACAGTAATCAAGATGAGCTGGTTTTTTATCTGAGGCAAAGGACAGTGACAAACATCTGACACCACGGACCTATAGGAATTTTTGTTGTGCTTGTTGTTTTCGGATAGGATCTTGCCATGTAGCCTAGGTTGGCTTTGAACTCATGATCCTCCTGCTCCTGCCCCCAAGCGCTGGCATGTGCCACCATGCCCTCTAGGTTTTTCTTCTTCTCCATCGCTTTTTCTATATACCCGCCAGTGAGAGGGAGAGAAGAACAAAACCATCACCGACTGACAGACAGGTTCTTCCGCTGTAGCTACCCATTCTGAATGCTACACTGGAGCTCTTTATATTTCTGCATACAAGTCTTTGTTAGATATATGTGTTAGAAAATGTTCTCCAGACTATGGCTTCCTGTTCATTTCCTTAGTTGTGTGGGTTTTTGTTTTGTTTTGTTTTGAGAGTAGGAGTGTAGAATAGTGATACAAGCAAATATATCAGGTTACTTTTACACTTAACACTTTTGGTGTCCTGTTGAAAATGAGTTATTTTCTTTAAGAGAAATATTTACTCTTTATGTGTGTTTGTGTGCGCACCATCAGATCTCCTAGAGCCACAGGTGGTTGTAAGCTGCCTGACATGGGTGTTAGGAACTGAATTCAGGGCATCCAGAAAGAGTAGGAAGCACTCTTGAGCCATTCTTAAACCCCCAAAGGAAGACACGTTCTTAAAAGCACTTGGTGATCAGAGTGTTAATTTTGATGGAGTCTAAAGTATAATTTTTTCCTTTAAAGTTAGTGCTTTATGTTTTTGGTAAGAAATTTTGCCTATTCCAAGGCTAGAAAGCCATTGTCCTATCTTATTTTTCTAAAAGTATTAGAACTCTGTTTGGGTATATGTTTAATCGCCAATTACTATCGGTGACTAATGTGAAATAGGGGTTGGAATAGTTAATTCTAACCTCTTCCAAGCACTTTATTTACTGCCTGTGTTTCATTTACATTATCTGCAAAGGATTGTAAGTCTGCCTCCAAGAGTAAACATTGAGTTAAATAAGTCAATAGAATTTGTCACATAGTAGGCTTTAACTAAGCGGTTCAATCAAGATCATCTTTGATTTTAGTGCTTCCCTGGAAACTGATGGAAAATCATGCTCCTGCCCATTTTTCTCATGTTCCAACTATGAGGCAAGCCCACCAGTTATTATTAACACAAATCCTCAAGCTGCCCTCTGTGTACCATGATGGCACTTGTACGCACTGCACTGGCTCTTGCAGGCAGTACAGTCTGTATTGTTAAGATAAAGCTTAATGTGAGTATAGGACCAATGTGCCCAAAGGCGTGGCCAGCAAGTGCCGAGATTTGGGTTGTTAGATGGAGTTCCGCGCTCACTGCCTTTCCTAACTTCATAGTTGGACTTGACATTTAACCTGGACTTTTGGAGTCCTTTGAATGTGCAATGATCTGTGCCTCTCTCTACCTGGAAAGTGATGCTTCATTGGTGGTGGTGTGCGAGCCTCAGGTGCCTCCTCTGATTTCTTGAGCTCCTCAGTTACATCATTCATCACTTTCCCCCTTTTCTCTCCATTAGTGGTTCACCTCTTGAAGTACAGACCTTCAGGAGGATTTGAAAATGCATGGGTGGAGAGGTACAGTTTATACCAACTGGTACTGGGTGGGCAAGACTCAATGAAGCTAAAAAACAAAACAAAACAAACCACCATGCAAGACCCTTAGGATAAATCTTCCAGCTCTGGGTGCCAAGAGTTTTTCATTCAAAATGTTGACTGAATCCTGATTATCTCTAGACCCATTTCAACTTGCCTCCTCCTCCAGACTTTGTGGGGTCCGAAAGCCGTTAGACTAGGGGAGTCAGTCTGGAGCAAGAATGATGTTCGACATGTCCAATCCCAGAAAATCTCATCCGCAGGAGTAGGACTGCTTCTTCCTTGCTCTGGGCCTGCATGACCCAAGGCACATAAGCCTGATGACCCCCATCTCTGCCACCCTTGAGGTGGTCACATAGCCTGGTGGCCAAATTACAGGCCAAACTTCCTCTTTCCCTATAAGGACATGTCTAACAAGAACTTAGAATTCCTCTTCATGCAAATGAAGCATTCCCAGCACCTGAGCCCCAGCCAATAATGTATGCTCAAGTCAAAACCCCCTACCCACTCCCCAGGGTTTGTATAGCTCTTGTTTACCACCAATAAAGAAAACTGTTTCAGTGAAAACCATCTTCAGAGAAGGCTGTTTTTTCTGCACTCACACAGACTGAGTTCCTATCTCACTCACCTGCCCAGCTAAGCTTCATTCCTTTGAGTCCAGCCTAGTGTACAATGGTGCCTGGACACCCGGAGTTGGCAAGACTCAAGGTGCCCCAACCTCAAGTCACCTCTCTGTAGAAGGCAGTCCTGTTTTCCTGCCTTCCTTCTCTTCTTGGTATAAATCCTGCCAAGAACACTGGAAGCAAGGGAAGCAAGTCTTCAAGTGAACTTTATCCAGCATTCCAAGAGCACAGTGCTACATTTGCTGAGCCACCCAGTCAAAACAAACAAAAAGATTTAGAAAGGCTCAGTCAGTCTAGCTGTTGAGTTTCCTTTAGAGGTTGTATCAAGAGAAATCAACAGTGGCTTTTCTGTAAGTGTGTGTGTGTGTGTGTGTGTGTGTGTGTATGCTACCGATGCCTGTGACAGAGCTGCAAGCAGGGGAGGTGATATTTGTGATTTCACTGGTATCTGACCCTTGCCTGGAGCTCAGAATAACAGAGTCTGTAGAGAGCAAAAACAAACCTCCAGTTAGCACTCCATTCTGCTCTGACAGTCACTGTGATTCATGTACCAGGCCATTAATCCAGTAAGAAGCCACTAAACAGGCAGCCGAACAAAACCAGGAATGCCCTGTGAGAGCTGTCAGTCATCCCCCCTAGCACCTTTATATACTTGCAAGTGAAGGGGATTCCAGGAGTATGTGGAAGGTGCCCAGGACTCCAGTCTCCAACAGCAACCTGGGAAATTTGATTCAACTGCTAATAAATTGAGGACTTTCTTTATACAAGTGGCTAGGCTGGAGCAGATGAGTGGAAAGACTGGGGTTGATCTTTAGGAGATCAAAACTGGAGAGAAGTCTCCAGCTCTGCTTTTCCTTGCTTTGTTCTCAGCCAGTTCTGAAAAGCAACCTTTAATGAATCCTCCAGACCTCTTTTTCAGCTCCAGGCTGATGCCTCTTTCCTGATACCTGGACTAATCCTGCCCCATTTTCTGTTTTTTAGCATCGGGGATGGAATCAGGGCCTTGCAGACACTGGGTACACACACTACAGCTGAACTGCACCCCAGGTCTTCCTGTCTCATTCTTATCTAGAAGTGAATACCAGCATATTTTCTTTCCTAAAAGCAATATGATCATATCATGTTAATCAGTAGGAAGACTTTTCCTCTGATTATAGGAAGAAACTCAAGCTCCTTACTAAGTAAGGCCCTTCACCTTCATTACCCTGCAGGCTGCCCCAGTCTGCCCATGGTGGAATTCTCTAATCCAGGCATCCTCTTGCTGGTTTCTAGGTGTCTTAGCACTTTTTCCTGTTGCCATGATAAAATAGCCTGACAAAAACAACTTAAGGGAAAATGGGTTCACAGTTCAACTTCACAGTCCACCATAGTGGGGAAGTCACATCATCAGGAGCTCCAGGCAGCTATTCATATCAAGAAGCAGAGAACAATAAATGTTTGTGTTCAGCTCACTTTCTGGTTTGTATGAAGCCTAGGGAATGGAACCACCTGTGGTGGCAGTGAGCAGATCTTATTTCAATGAACCTAATCAAGATAATCCTCCAATGCATGTCTGGATGCTTGCCTCCCAGGTGATTCCAGACCTCATTTAGTTGACAATGGAGACTAAAGATCACACTGGACCTCTATGTTCCAAGCAGCTGTTCCTCCTACACTATACCCCCAGCCTTCATCCTGCTTGATAAGATTTCAAGGCACATACCCCAGCCCCATCTTCTCTTACTGCACCCTGGGTGAAGGTGTCTCCTACCTGTGCTTTCTCCTCTATCACATGCACTATGCCTGAGTCCTACTTGTCTCAGTGAACCAGACTGCAAGAACTTGGATTCCTCTTTGCCCTGGTGGAGTCCCAGACACCAGCTACATGCCCAGTGTTTGCTGACTGGACTTGAACGAGTGATCCTGCAAGGTCATAATACATAAGACAAGAATGGTTTATTCAGGGCAGCTGTAATGTGCATTTATCTATGTAATCCCTGCTTTGCCTCTAATACTGCACTTAGAAAAACTGTCATGGGCAATTGAACACCTCATTGTTCCTGACTGATATATGGGAGTGGTACATTCTCAGAAAGGAGACAAGGTTTATTATCTGTGAGGAAATCAAAATACAAGTCTTTGGGGTACTGCTGCCTCTCAATGACATGAACACTGGTGTTTAAGTGGCACATGTATAGAAAGAAGGTCTATGTCCTAGCAGATTGAATATTTACATAAGTACTCGAGTTTAAAACTTTGTGATTTTGTTAAACATTTGTCTTATTTTGACTCAGTTTTGCTTAACAGATTAAAAATTAGTTTCCATGAGCTACTATAAAAATATTGATACAAGTTTGGGACTGCAGAGATGGCTCCACATCAGGAGTGCTTTGCTGATCTTCCAGAGGACCTGAGTTCAGTTCCCAACATCCCCGTGGAGCAGGTTACAATCACCTACAACTCCAGTAACCTATTCTGGCCTCTGAAGGACAACTACCCTCCTGTGGCAGATACTCACACATACATGTACACTCAAACAAGCAAGCAAACAAGCAAGCAAACAAGCAAAATGTCCTTTTATAATTCTGGAGGCTGGGAACCCAAAATCAAGGTGCAAGCAATCTGTCTCGTCCCATGAAGGATCCAAGAGAGGAAGTGCCACGGCCTCTTCCAGGGTTGGTGGCTTCAGACAGCCTTTGGCCTATGACTGCATCACTCCAGTATCTATGTTTTACAGGACTTTTTTCTCTACTGCCCTTACAGGGATACTTGACATTGGACTAAGGTACTTATCTGAATAGTCCAGAGTGACCTAATCTTGAGGCACTTAATTATACCTGTAAGGAGTTGGTTTTTTTTCCAAGTGAGGTTGTACTGATGTAAACAGATTTTGAGGGCCACAATTCACCCGTCTATCAGCAGTCATTTTTTTGTTTGTTTTTTGAGACATGGTTCATAGCCCAGGCTGATCTTGAACTCCCTGTGTATCTGAGGATGACTTAAACTCCTGTTTCTCCTCTCTACCTCTCAGGTGCTGGAATTGCAGGCATATGCCACCGCACCTGGCAAATTATTCGTTTTGAATATCGTATGCCTGCCAAGGCCACTAGGATGATGCCAGTTTGCCTTATTATTTTCTCTTAATTTCGAAGAGCCATCTAGCTCACTTAAGAGTGGCGGTCTTCCGTTTGGAAGGAGCCACAAGTTGGGAAGCGCGTTGCATCAATTGTAAATAAGGACGCCACCTACTGGTTGCTAATATTCTCACATGGCAGTGCTTAGAGGCGACTGAATTCAGAAAATGACAGAGCAGCACAAATAAGAAACAGGAGCCTGTGGCACCTGTTCAGATATGGCTCCTTCTCAGCCTTCAGTGGTAGTTTACTTACCTGTCAAGGTGGGGACTCACATGCGCCTTCATTTATTGAAATACTATTATTTGTTCCTCCTCTTGGTGACAGCAGTTGGGATTACAATGGCGAGCCAGCAGGATCACGGTCTCTTTCAGTTATTAATTTCCTTTTATTGGATTGTTGTACAGGTAGAAGGCACTAATTCAAATATAGGGTCTCCTGTAGCAGTTATGGCTGTATTACTAGCCTTAAACCCTGTTAGATCCAAATGTCTGATTACAGCAAGATGACTGGCACTTGATCTTAGACCTCTGGGTCTGAGGTAGCTGTGGGACTGCTGGGGCTTCCATTCTGTTGCTTTTTCCTGTCTGTAGCTTGGGTAACTCTTCATATCTCAACAGTGATCAAGTCCCTGGATTTTCAAAGCAAAAAGAAGGAAGGGAAAATTCCAAATTCTAATTCTAAAAACAGCCCAGACAGACCTCAAACTTTCTTGGAAGAAAGCCACTCTTTCTGATGGTATTGGGGAACCACTATTTAGGTCTCACAATTTTTTTAAAGAAGTATATTAATTTTGTGTGTATGCGTGTTTTACCTGTATGTCTGTTTGTATGTGTACCACCTGCCTGACTGTGGAGTTCAGAAGAAGAGTGTCAGATCCTCTGAGACCAGAGTCTTGGGTGGTTGTAAGCCTCCATGGATCCTGTACTTGCATTTTCCGGTCCTTTGCAGGAGCAGCACTGCTCCTTGGAGCCACCTCTTTAGCCCCAGGTCTTGGGATTGTTAAACCCAAACACAATTGTTTCTTTTCCTTTGGGCTAAGATCAAGCATCCTTCCTGCTCCTTATCTGCTATGTCCTCTGTCCAAGGGAAATATATTTGAAGTGCTAGAAAGGTTTACCCCGATACAGATGTTATTACAATGTTTTAAAAATGCACCATTCTGATGTGTGGGTTTTTAAGAACTCAAATGCAACACCGCCATTTCACATGGGCTTGGAGTTTTCTTTGATGTTTTTATCACCTGCCAGTGAGCCTTTTGCCTGCCTCCATGCTTCATCCTACTTCAACCCCACTCCTGCTAGCATCATGAGAAGACGTTCCTAAGCTATAAAGAACTTGGAATGTGTTTTTCAAAAATACATTTTCCGACATTCAAGAAATTTCGAGAACTCCACCATTTGCCTAGGGGCAGATGATTTAAAGCTCTCCCCTGTGAAAAGTGGGTAACTGCAAAGCTGATGTGTGAGCCCACGACGTTGTTATTCCGTAGTGCTGCTTCAGAGGAGGAAGCTAGTTAGGGGATTATTTTCCTTCTAACATTTTATACCTGCTGAAATAAGCCAAGACACCCAATGTTCTTTGTATTCGAAGGTGACACCAGTACCAGCTCAGCTGTCAGATGCTATCAGTCCTCAGCTTTGGAAGCAATGTCATCATGCTTTTAGTTTGCTCAGCATGTCTTTGAAGCATGGCTGGGCTGTCTTTTCCACAGCTCACTGTTCAGCCAAATTGCGCTATTTCGGCAGGAAGTCAGCTAACTACTTAAAAGCTAGTGGGACAGTCTTTCCTTGTTGAAGATTTAAGCCCGTGCTTTCCCAAGTGTTTCTCAGAGAAACAGCATCAGCATCTCCTGGGGGTCACAGTACAGGGTAGATTTCTGAACCTCATCTGCAGACCAATAATCTCCAAAACTCTCCGAACAGACTCAGGTGAACTGTACTTGAAACAAGGTCCCATGGTGAGCCCTCTACCCTGATGGGCTTGATGCCTAGGATGAAGGGTTCCACACTCAGCACCCCTGCTTGGCTGACTCATCTGTCTCTGTTTACACTAGGGTCATCAATGTTCAGACGTCAGTTGCCAGAGTGCGTCCACAGGGAAGGCATATTCATCTGATGTAAGCCTTCCTCCCAACACTTTCCCCCTTAAATAAAATCCTGTACAGTCAAATAATGTCTTCCTAAACGACCAGGTAGATCTTGAACAAAGAAAACAACCATATTCCAAATGTAAATATATTCTGAAAGAAGACAAGTTTGAATGGTGGGAGCTAAATTACGTGTAGTCTTCAATAGCAAGAGAAAAAAAAACACCTTCAAATCGGGGAATAGAACACTTTTTGGTGTATATTAAGAAAACACAAACAATGACTCACTGGGATCATCTTTCTGGGATAAGTGAACTCCAGGTCCAGCCAGGGCATGTTGCTCTGCCCTCTAGTTCCTTAGATGCCATCTGTACTGGCTAGTTTTGTGTGCCAACTTGACACAAGCTGAAGTTATCACAGAGAAAGGAGTTTCAGTTGAGAAAATGCCTCCATGAGATCCAGCGGTAAGGCATTTTCTCAATTAGTGATCAAGGGGGGAGGGCCCCTTGTGGGTGGTACCATCTGTGGGCTGGTAGTCTTGGGTTCTATAAGAAAGCCAGTTGAGCAAGCCAGGAGAGGCAAGCCAGTAAGAAACATCCCTCCATGGCCTCTGCATCAGCTTCTGCTTCCTGACCTTCTTGAGTTCCAGTCCTGACTTCCTTTGGTGATGAACAGCAGCATGGAAGTGTAAGCTCAATAAACCTTTTCCTCCCCAACTTCCATCTTGGTCATGATGTTTGTAGAGGAATAGAAACCCTGACTAAGACACCCTCCCTCCAGCTCCAGCTCAGAACTTTTCTCCCAACCAGTGTGTGTGTGTGTGTATGTGAGAGAGAGAGAGACAGACAGAGACAGAGACAGAGTGACAGAGAGAGTTTTGTTTTGTTTTAGACAGGGCCTCTTGACTGCCTAGCAAGTCCCACATATTCACATGTCCCTGGCTCCCCAGTGCTGGAGCTATAAGCCTGTGTGACCATGAGTAGTTTTTTATATAAGTTCATAGGGACTGAGCTAGGTCCTCACACTTACTGAAGGCAAGTACTGAACTGAAGGAGCTATCATTCTACTGTCCTTGGATGCTTTTAAAAATCTTCTGATTTTGTGTAATTATAGATTTACAGGGAACTTACAAACTTCAAAATCAATCCATAGTGTATAGAGAGATCATATAGCCACCTTCCTCAATAGAAATTGGTGTGACTGTAGTCACACCACATGACTGTATCATGTCAGAGTCAGGAAACAGATATCGGTCATTAGAATGATCCATAGAGCTTATTAGTTTTTATCAGTTTTTATCAGTTTTGTGTGCATGGCCTGTATGTTTGGTGTGTTCTTTGCAATTTTATCAAAGGTGTGGATGAGAGTCACTAAAAGGTCTCCTTCATACCTATGCCCTTCCATTTCCACCCCCATGCTTAGCCCTAGCAAAGTCTAGTCTATTTTTCATCCCTGTAACTCCATATAGTCATTTTAATAGCATTTTAATAGCCTTGAGGCAAACTCCAACCAAGAAGTGCTGCCTGCCTGGACCATCCAAGCATCCCTCAAGATACCAATTACTGTTTTTGTTAACACTCTAGTTACAAAGTTGCATAAGATTTTAGTGGTCAAACTGTAATTCCTGAATGTGTTCTTCTTAATGTATAATTTTGCTGAGTGTGTGGTTTTCAGCCATATCAATTCTGTGTCATGGGAGAAACATTTGCACAGCAACTGAAACAAAAAAGTTAGTTTTTACTCAGAAGAATTGAAGGAAAATGTTTAGCAAGCATTTTGTCTTCCTTTGTTTTGTTTGTTTGTTTGTTTGTTTTTCACAGGGTTTACTTTGTGTAGCCTTGGCTGTCTTGGATCTAGATTTGTAGACCAGGCTGGCCTTGAACTCACAGATGGACTTGCTTCTGCTTCCTGATTGCTGGGATGAAAAGGCATATTTTACCACCATCCGCCTAATTTTTTTTTTGTTTGTTGTTTTTAAAGTTAGGATCTCACTGCACACTTGCTGCGTAGCTGAGGCTGGCCTTGAACTAATTTTTCTGCTTCCATTTCCTATGCTGGATTTACAGCTGCACCACTCTGCCCAGTCATTCATGGTAAACATTTTTTAAAAATGCAATCTTTGTTCATGAACTTTCAGACATATTCATTGTTATTGATGTAGTCCACTTTTGTTACAATGACAGAATATCAGAGACTGGGGACCATATATGAAATGAGGTATATTTTAGCCTGTGACTCTAGAGGCTGGGATGTCAAAGGTTGAGAAGTCATGTGTAGCAGGAGCTGATGTTGACACACTGAAGTCTAGATATGACAAACAGTATCACATGGGCAGTGGAATGCATACAAGAGATAGAGCCAAGTTAGTTTAAAACAGACCCTCACATAGATAACCCATTAACCCATTAATCCATTAATCTTCAAATGGATTAATCCATTGATGAGGAGCAGAGCCCTCCCAACCTAATCCTCTCTTAATGGGTCCACCTCTTAATACCTAACAATAGGGATTACATTTTAAGTATGAATGACGGTGGGGCCATTTAGCCCATAGCAGTTATCATTAGCTTTCATCACAAATTCTAATATTACTTTTAAAACCTTACAGATGAGGACAATCTGCAGTTTTCATTTCAGTAGAAGTTCCCATCAAGAATCTGTCTTCCAGAAGAGTGTTTCTAAACAATGTTGCTCTTAAAAAGCTTCTAAGCAACAGCAATGACTGAATTTTCCAGGATCCATCCCTCTCATTGCTACCACCCATGCACCTTAAAATCTGTGTACTTTATTTACTTGTTGATCTTGGTGGTGCTAGTGTTGGAGATCAAACCACAGGCTAGTGTGTGCCGAGCTGCACCAGGGCAGTCTCTAGAACTTCCTAGTAACACACACAACTTCCCTACCTTGTTCCAGCCCCTCACTCACTCCTATCCTTTTCCTAGCCTGGCCTTTCTTCTCTCTCTCTGGGGAAGGCAGCTGCTCTTCCAGTGGGAAGGGGAGAGACTGCCTGGGGCAGCACTGATCATAGGCAAGTCTGTCTAACTCTGTGTCTTGCAGAGGAAGCAAGCCTTTGGCCAAGCCTCTAACAAACCTCACCGGATAAAGATAACATTGTGATCTATAGCTTCCTTACCTCACCTCCTCACAGTCTTCTGTAGCCCAAGCTGGCCTTGAATTTGTAGGAGTATGATTCTCAGCCTCCCAGAGTGCTGAGATTTCAGGTCAGGGGAGCCACTTAAAAAATGGCTTAGAGCTGGTAAGGTGGCTTGTTGGGTAAAGGTGCTGTCTGAGGATACAGTCTGGCCACCTCGGTTTGGTCCCCAGAGCCAACTTAAAGGTAGGAGGAGGGGACTGACTGCACAAAGCTGTCCTCTGATCACGTGTTCCGGACGTGTGCCCCTCCCACTCTCACCCTCACAGATAACAAAATGATTATTTTAATTGCTTAAAAACCTGCTCAGGGAAAGCAATTGTATTTGTTGATTTTTATTTAAAAATTCCTAAGAAACCCACATACCCTTTTAAGGAAAAAGTAACTGTTTGGTTTGTTTTTTGTTTGTTCGTTTGTGATTTGTTTTGAGATAGGGTCTCTCTATGTAGCTCTGGCTGTCCTGAAGCTCACTATGAAGATCAGTGTGACCTTGAACTCAAGGAGATCCTCCTGAGCACTGGGATTAAAGGTGTGCACTGCCATGCCCATCTGCTGCTGTTGCTGCTGCTGCTGCTTCTTCCTCTTCCTCTTCTTCTTCATATTATTATTATTATTAGATATTTTCCTTATTTACATTTCAAATGTTTTCCACTTTCCAGGTCTCCCCTTCAGAAATGCCCTATCCCATCAGCCCCTGCCCTTGCCTCTATGAGGGTATTCCCCCACCCACCCACCCACTGTCCTCTTCCCTCCCTGGCATTCCCCTATACTGGGGCATCAAACACCCTCAGGCCCAAGGGCCTCTGCTCCCACTGATGGCCAACAAGGCCCTCCTCTGCCACATATGCAGCCAGCACCATGGGTCCCTTCATGTGTATTCTTTGGTTGGTAGTTCAGTCCCTGGGAGTTCGGGGGGGTGGGGGGTGGGGGGGATTCTGGCCTGTTGACACTGTTGCTCCCTCCATGGGGCTGCAAACCACCTCAACTCCTTCAGTCTCTTCTCCAATTCCTCCATCGGGGACCCCCACACTCAGTTCAATGGTTGGCTGTGAGCCTCCACCTCTATATTTGTCAAGCTCTGGCAGAGCCTCTCAGGAGACAGCTATATCAGGCTCCTGTCAGCAAGCACTTCCCGGCATCCACAATAGTGTCTGGGTTTGGTGACTGTATATGGGATGGATCCCCAGGTGGGGCAGTCTCTGGATGTATGCCCAGCTTTTTTGTTTTGCTTTTTTATTTGAAAAAATAAATAAAATTATGAGCTGGTGATGGAGTACCCATCCAGCACTCAGGAGGCAGAGGCAGGCCACTTTCTGTGAGTTGAAGGCCAGCCTGCTTTACAGACCTATACAAGCCTGAGCAGGGCTCCACATAAAGAAACACTGTCTCAAAAAAAAAAAAAAAAAAAACAATCAAATAAAATTATGGCAGGGAACAAGGGAGAAGGGAGAACCTAAATATCGAAGTAAAGAAGTCTCTGGGCTAGAGAGATGGCTCAGTGGTTAAGAGCACTGACTGTTCTTCCAGAGGTCCTGAGTTCAATTCCCAGCAACTACATGTATTTTTAAAAAAAAGTCTCATGAGAAAAAGGATGAGGTGAATACTCAGTGTGACACTGATGGTATTTTTAGAGATTATATGTCGCTTGTCAAGGTGTAATAATGGCCAAGAAATTCATGAGATCATAAAAGAGGTGTGGGAAGATTGTAAGAGCCAGAGCGAATGAATGTCTGTAGTGAAACAGTATTTGCTGGACATGACAGCATGATTGCACACATGAACTCACAGACTGCATGCATAAGACATGCACAAGATCGAGCCAGCCAAAACCAGCATGGATGGTGAGGGGCTCATGAAGTCCACCCCTAACTGAGTAGCCATTGGCAGTCATCAACTACTAGGAGAGGGAGGGTCAGTTCCTTCAGGAGAAAGGCCCTGAGATGCTGCTCATGTTCTGGTGGACAGTCCTACACCCATGCACACACAGGCAGCATTATGCGAACTGAGTAGGTATTAAGTTTAAAAGACAGAACACATGAACTTGGGAGGAACTGGAAGGTAGGGAATGAAGGGTGGAATGGATCCAAACATACATGCATGTGTGAATATTAAATAAATAATAAAAATAATCAGTGAGGATCCTCAGATCTGGGATGGGGCCCAGCTCCTACATAAGTTCTCAGTGATACAGATACCTTGAGTAGAAGGCTAAAATCTCATGAATTACTGTCATTTATTCTCAGTAATCACTTGTCAGCTTATTTATTTTAAGGCAAATTTACATTGTAATTATCTTGATATTTAATATGTGTCTCGTTTCCCAAGTGCACACTTGCCCACACCTTTTAACAGTTCCCTGTTAGTGCCAAGCTTTATAGGTGACTATGTATGAGTGTGTCTGATGTATGTGTGTGTACATGCCCATGGAGGGTGTACACACACCCTCCATTGTATATGCAGATGTGTAAAGGAGAGAGGCCAAATCTGGGTGTCTTCCCCAATTGTTTCTACCTTATATTTGTTTTGAGAACTTGTGAGTCAACAATTAACTCATCTAGACTGACTCTGGCCAGCCAGCCCCAGGGATTCCTGTCTCTACCTCCACAGCTCTGGGATTACAGAGGCTAGCCACCACATACAGCTTTTGACAGTGCTGGAGAACTTAGGCTCTCATGTTGGCATGGCAAGTACTTTACTGACTGAGAGATCACCCAACACCCACCAGCAAGCTTTCATCATTTTCAAAAGGTCCCCGAATTTAAAAAGAAAGAAAGAGGAAAAGGAAAAGGAAAGGGAAAGGAAACCATGCCTGCTCTTAGGTATGGTGGAGGAGAAAGTTTATTGCAGATATGTGGGAGAGCATAGTTAGAGGTGGGACATTTGGGAGCGTCCAGATAAGCTCATGACCATACTGAGCTGTGCCATGTGGGGGGGGGGGGTTTGAAAAAGGGAGAAAGGGGAGCCTAGTGCAGCAGCCAGGAGGCCCAAAGGTACAAGAAGAGTGGGTAACCAAAATGGTTGGGAAGAGCAGCTCAGAGCCCTGGACTGGAGAGTTCAGGGTAGGGGGCAGGGCAGGCCAGACAGGAAGGCCCTATAACAGGTAGAGGCAGTTGAAGGGAGATCCTGGTGGCCAGGTCCACTTTGATATGTTATGTAGGCACCTCAGCCATTTGTCCCAGGTTTGAAACCTAAGACTACCCTAAAATACAGTGGCTTAAAAATGACCACCATTTATTTTGGCCACAGCTCTGGCCTGGGCTCTGTTGAGCATTTTTTGTTTGTTTGTTTGTTTGTTTGTTTGTTTTGGTGGTGGTGATGTTTTGGTGTGGTTTTTTTTTTTTGTTTGTTTGTTTTGTTTTACTGCTCCTGACCAGGCTCACCAGTGCACCTGAGACCAGCTCTAGGAAATTAGGTCGCTGTGACTGTCAGTGCTGGCTGTTGGCTGAGACATTACAAAAGCTGGTGTGTGTGTGTGTGTGTCACATGTTTTCCATCATTCAACTGTCTAGAGCAGGTTTGTTCCCATGATGGCAGAAAGATTCCAAGTGGGTCAGCTTCTGCCCTTACGTGCAAGCTCTTTGTTTGATTCCACTTTCATCCTGTTGGTCAGACACAGTGGCATGGCCAATGCCAGTGACAGGGTGGGACAGGAACAGACTTGCCTAAAGACATAGATGCTGCAAGCAGGAAGCATTTGCTACTGCCTTTGAAATCTACGATACAAGTTCAAGTTGGTTTGGAAGCTGGCCCAGAAAGGTCTGCCAGGCTTGTTTGTACCTCACTGTGGCTCTTTCACTTTCCTCTTGCTGGAACTTTCTCCCCTTTCCCCCATCTTTGGCCAGACCCCGCCTGTGTTTTGAAATGATTCCTTTCTACTGAATGAAGGTATTTATTTATTTATTGATTGATTGATTGATTGGTTTTTCAAGACAGGGTTTCTCTGTATAGCCCTGGCTGTCCTGGAACTCACTATGTAGACCAGGCTGGAACTCAGAAATCTGCCTGCCTCTGCCTCCCGAGTGCTGGGATTAAAGCCGTGCACCACCACTGCCCGGCTGGATGAAGGTTTTTAAGCCATGTGCCACAACTCTTTACTCAGGCCTTGTGAGCTACCCGAATTATTTTTCCCACAGGAGACCAGCTATTTCTCAAGGGCTTTGCTCATTTTGCACACCATAAGGCCAAGCAAATACTAATTACTACTATTTTATTTCTATTTTTTTCATACAATATATTTTGATCATGCCATAGTCTCCAAGTTCATATGTATACCTCTCCATTTGTGTCTGAAAGACTTACTTCCTTGGAGTCATCCATCACCTCGGGCTCTTTACAATCATTGTGCCTCCTCCTCCACATAGATCCCTGAGCCTCAAGGGGTGGGGTTGATGATGACCTCCCATTAGGACTGAGTGTTCTAAGGTCTCTCACTCTCTGTACATTGTCCAATTACAGGACTCTGTTAATTCCCATATGATGCAGGAAGAAGTGTCTCTGATGAGGGTTGATTGAGGCTCTGATCTGTGATCTAGCAGTATGTCATTAGGAGTCATTTTGTTGCTATTAGGTTTTAGGTTTTCCCGTAGGGCCTATGACCTCTTTGGTCTTTGGTTCTTGGCTTGATGATAAGGCCCTATTGCTAAAGACAATACACACTCATGTCCTTCATGTGGTCAAGTTGAACTGGTGCCTAACTAAAACCTTCACCCCTGCTGGAAGGTATTCTGCATGCTACCAGAGGAGGTGTATAATCCTCAATATCACCCAGCTACAAAACCTGTGACCTTCAATAGTGACTTGCTTGCAAAATATACTGGTACAATAATGACACAAATGTTACAGGAGTAACAATGATAGCTGAAGAAATTCCATTTTGTGCTAAGCATCCATCTTGGTATCCACTAGTCCTTTGTCTCTGACTCTGGTTCCTGTAAGATAAGTTCCCAGTTACCCTGTCTTAGTGACCCCATCCAAAAATTACAGCTGTGACTATCTACTTGTTATGATATGACTGACTGCTTTTTTGACTTCTGCAACTTGTTTACACAGATACCAATGATTGTTTTTCATCACTTAGCTTGGCAGAACAGACCAGTTTTTGCTTGCTTCAGAACAGACATTGAAGGTCTTCTTGTGGTGTTCTCCTGTAAGAATCTTTTCCTCACCCTGCTTCTCACAGCAATCACAAATGTACCTCACAGATTGTTCCTTCGGCTAGCAGCTGATCAATACATCTTTTAATTATAATTGGACTGAGTCTGTGGTCTTTTCCCAGGGGTCACAAATTCCATAACAGTAACCAACCACTTTTTACTTGGATTTAAGGCCTAATCTGCGAGATGGAACCCATACCTGAGACTGCTAGAGTAGTCAAGAACCAATTCCCACTATTTATTTAGGCCTGTTATTTTATACATTATAAACTCCATATAAAGAAGATATTCCTACTGATTCCTTTAAAGGACAGGGAACCGAAACACAGAGAAGTGAAGTCACGTCACCAAGAGCAGTAAGCATCCTTTACACTTCCCACCTTTTGACCTTGGGCCTGGCTGTTTCAGTTAGGCAGCTAGCTGAATGAAAATAATTGCTTTCAATTAAACCACATATAGATAATTAAGAGTGCTTTCGTGCATGTTTTGACTGCAAGTCAGCTTTGTGGGAGTAGAGACAATCGGAGGGCAGTGAATTCCCACCTCAATCTCAGATTTTTTTGGTTTTTTTTTTTTTTTGAGACAGGGTTTCTCTGTGTAGCCCTGGCTTTCCTGGAGCTCACTCTGTAGACCAGGCTGCCTCGAACTCAGAAATCTGCCTGCCTCTGCCTCCCAAGTGCTGGGATTAAAGGCGTGTGCCACCACCACCCGGCTATCAATCTCAGATTTTGCACTTAGATTTATAGTTTAATTAGGGTAAAGCAAGGAGTTAGGAGATTGGGGGACAAAGTCTCAAAAAGCAGCTCAAAACTTTTCAAATGCCAATAAGTCAGCAAGCAGTTTAGGATAGATATGATTCAGCACATCTTTAATCTCAGCACTCAAGAAGCAGAGGCTGGTGTATTCCAGGCTCTGTGAGTTCCAGGACAGCCTGGTAGATACAGTGAATTCTAGGCCAGCCAAGAGTACAAACTGAGACCCTGTCTGAAAGAGAAACAGACTCACCACCACCACCACCACCAAAAACAAACCACAAAATAAAAAGGGAGCACATCTTAAGATTTTAAACTGGCCTTGGAGCTAAGAGAAACTGAAGTTATTCCCCGTGGATGAAACGATCCAATTCAAGCCAAATTAAAGTATATAAAGGCATGTTTATTGGGAAGCTACTGTAGGGTGGGTTTACTGGTCCCAAGGAAGGGCAGAGAAGTCACCACGTGGAAGGGGGGAGAAAAAGTGTGTACAGGCAGGAAGAGAGACATTCCGAGATAGGTTTAGGGGTGGGGTGGGAGGTGGAGGGACGATGAGGGATCAAAATGTCTGGATTATATAAGGAAGAGCTGTTGGAAGAAGGGAAGCCCAGCCCTCTGCTGGAAAGTTCAGGCAGAGGGTAGAGTATGCCAGCAATGCCCTGTAACTGGTAGGGACTGAGGGACGCTGGGAGAACCTGGAGTCCATGTCTGCTTTGGTATGTAAAATATGTGCTTGAGCCAGCCATTTACCCCAAGTCTGAATCCCAACACTAACGATAACAAATAGAATTATCTGTTCCTTCCTGCGCCAAGCCCAACCAACTAGAAGATAAAACAAATGGCCGTAAGCGTGCTCTCATGTCAAGCACCTAACCCTGTTTGGAGCCACAGAAGAGCGTTTAGCTCACTCCAGCAGTAATAGAATGTGGCTAAATATTTCTTCTTCGGTTGATTGGAGAAAGCTGGGTACAATTTTTGCTGTTGCCCATTGTACCGTTTTGTTTTTCATCACAAGGCCCAAAGACTCACGGTGGCTCATTCTTAGCTCTTCCCCCAGCTCGCCAGCTTGTCTCTCCTACCATGGTGTACTATCCATTCCCCCAACTCTGGCTTCTTAGATTAATCTTAGATTAATCTTCTTAATCTTCTGGTTTCCATGGTACTTTGTATGGGAGGTTGCTCTATGGCAGGCAGCCCTAACCTTTGGCTACTTCGTCCAAGGATTGAAGTGATTCTCTAGTTGTTAGGGAAGACACACCAGTTTTCCTTGGGTCCTTTAGAAATCTGCAGGTTCAATTGAATTGACGCTCTACAATCAGCATTTCAGAGGGCTCAGAAAGAAAACAGAAGGCTAGTAATTAATGTAAAAAAATAAAACAGAAATGGTCTATTTCCAAAGTCAAAGATGATGTAATAGACTTAAGTTTATTATATCACCAAGAAGCTGGAGGCCCTCTGTGCTGTTAGGTTAGCTTAGGTGGAGACATGACTCAGACGTAAAGAGTGCTCATTGCTCTTTCAGAGGAACCTATTTTGGTTCCCACTACCCAACATAGTTGGCTCCAACCTCCTGTGACTCCCGGATTAGACTCTTCTGACCTCTCCAGCATACATGCATATCATGCAGTCGTGCAGACAAAATCACATTCACAGAAATAAAAATAAATCTTTAAGAAAGAAAGAAAGAAAGAATTACAGCTTGCTCTATGACTAAGCCCACTTGTTGGAGAGAGGGGGAGGGAATCCCAAGCCCAGGAAGATGGAGAATTTGGGGTGAGGCTACACTACATGCTGCACAAGCACCCAGCTAATGAGAAAGAGCAGATACATGCAGATAGGACTATAAAAACCACTGTTCAGTCTAATAAGTATACCAGCCAACTTTTTGTCTGCTTGTGCTGATGCCCAATTTCTGTAGAAATGTATGCAGGGGAGTGAGAAAATGTAATAGAAAATGTTTTAGGTGTGCCAAGATCGGAGACTGGTGAGGATGGCCTAGGGAAGCTGAAGGCAGCTAATTAGAAATGGGACATCTTGCTGGGCAGTGGTGGCGCACGCCTTTAATCCCAGCACTTGGGAGGTAGAGGCAGGCGGATTTCTGAGTTCGAGGCCAGCCTGGTCTATAGAGTGAGTTCCAGGACAGCCAGGGCTATACAGAGAAAACCTGTCTCGAAAAACCAAAAGAAAAAAAAAAAAGAAATGGGACATCTTATGTGATTAGTTTGGGAATAGGTGATCCTGAGTTGGAGTAGGGGTAAAAATTGTCCAGACATATCTTGGAATCATATCTTGGAATCACAGTCCTTAAGTACAAGAAGTATCAGCTTGAAGTAAATGGGATTTTGGTGTCCTCTCCAAGTGGAAGGTGGATTCAGTGGGGGACACCGGGAGATAGATGGTGGGGACTATGTGTGACCCATGACACAAGGTAGAAACTGGCTTTACATTAGCTGGGATTATATTTGGATCTCAACTAGTCATTTCCAGGTGGCAAGGTTTGACCCATTACCCTACGGAAGTGATTGAATTCAAATTCAGAAACATCATTGGTGTGATCAATATTGTAATAATCTTTTAACCCCCGGGGAGGGATGGACACCAGTGAAGTGATTATGCTGAATCGTTTATGATCATTTGTTCATATAATTGCAAGTGGGGGCACCAATGGTTGAGCTTTTGTCTAGTCTTGTTTAATGAGGTTGAAATTGCTTGGGTGTTTAAGTGACGGGGACAGTGATGGATGTCCATGTAGCAGCCCCTGTGCTGAGGGAAGTGAATGGCTTTAGAATATGTCCTGGCCTACACCAACACACGAATGAAAAGAGGCCAAAAGCCAAGCTCCGCCTAAAGTGAGACGGGTGTGGGCAGATCTTATAGTGAAAGCAAGTAGATGGGGACCTTGGTTTAATGCCCAGAAAGGGAGCCATCTACTTTGAAGTCATTGGCTTGTTCTGAAGGTTTAGCCTATAGCTTTAGAAAATGGGCTGTTTCTGAAAGATCTCTTTAAAACCCTCTGTTTGAAGTATCTTCTTAGGTTAACTTTACATGCTGACAGAATTCTGATCTGCTTTCTTTTCAGTTAAAAAATCATTAGTACACAAAGTAGTGGGTTCCATACATACTTTGCTTTGGGTCCTCCTCCCTTCTCCCTTTCTCCATCCCTTTCCCCTCTCGGTGTTCCTTTTCCTTCAATGCAGTTAGCATTGCATGTGAGCATGCACTCTGTTACCTTCCTTTCCACTTCTGTGACAGGTCGAGACAGTGCCGAGGTTCTTCCATCTCCTATTCTTGCTGAGGCCATTTTAGGTTTGACTAGAATTTGATCTCCTTGATAGAAGTAAGTGGCTTGGTCACCATTAGGATTTTTTTTTTTTTTTGACCCAAGTTAAAATAAAATCAGAACTTTCAGAGACTACATAGGCTGCATCTTTTGGCAAGGAAATACCATAGACCACCCTGAAAATGGACATACACTATCTAAAAGGCATTTTAAAAATTAATCTAAAAAAGAAAAAAAATCTATCTAAAAATGGTTAAACGGCCATTGAGGTCATGGTTCAGCCCACTGTTGTAGATTTTTCCTAGACTATGTAGTAGGCAGGTTACAATGATCCTCAGTTAACCTCAGTGATCTTTGTAAAGCTTCACAGCTAATGTTGACTTAGGGGAGTAACCAGTTTGTCTATGTTGCAATGTGTAGCTCCATAGAGACAAGTGATATCTTTTTGAAGATATCTGATAGCCTCAAGCAAATGCCCCAGGAGGCTCAGAGATTAGTTGAGCCAAAGGTCTAACCATTTCCCCCATTCTTTCTTTTCATGGTCGGGGACTAAGTACGGGTATTGTACAATGGTGACTTTGAATAGCTAAGGACAGTGACCTTTGTATGCTCAGGGGTTGTTAATGGGTAAGGACGCTGGTTTGGCAGTGATCTCTCAGAATGTTTTCATTATTTTCCACACTTCCCTTCTTTTCACATGAGCCTTTATTTTTATATGGCTACTAACCTACGAAATGGGAGTGCATTGCAGAGTCACATAACTTCTTGTCCATTTTTGTGGCGCCCAAAAAAGACGAGGAACTCTTTTCTCCTCAGACATCTCAAAGTCATATAGAATTTGTAAGCCACATTTGCTCACTTGCTGACATGCAAGTACATATGTTCTGCCATTGGTGAATTCCTACATTTGGTAGACTACCACTACATTCTAAAGCTAAACTATTCATGGACAGGTATTAATACAAAGTTCTTAAACAATCTAAATGATCTAAATGAAGTACAGAAAACTCTAGATCTCAGGTAAAACATGT
This sequence comes from Rhynchomys soricoides, assembly GCA_019843965.1. Classification (NCBI taxonomy): domain Eukaryota; kingdom Metazoa; phylum Chordata; class Mammalia; order Rodentia; family Muridae; genus Rhynchomys; species Rhynchomys soricoides. The sequence goes on from JADRCH010000175.1 coordinate 5,640,127, forward strand.
ATGGAGTTCCTCTTCCCATAGTACGTTGATGGACTGAGTTATTGCAGATTATTGCATCATAATTTGAAATGAAAAGAGAAATCATCATGAGATAAATTCGCCACGGGAGGGCTCTATCCTTTCATAAGGTTGTCAAGAAGTAGGAAATGCTGAAATATATCAAGGTATGGATGTAAGGTTCTGGAATCTGACAGTCTGGGAAAGACTCAAACAACATGACTGGAGCAGAAATCGTCATTTCTTGAGAAGCCCACACAATGGCCCTTCTGCTTTCTCTGCCCTCTCCTGAAGTACTAGTGTTCTTGATTATAAGAGTGTTTATCTAGCCCAGGCCAACGCCCCTTTCCTCTCACCGGAAACTAGCTAATCTTGCCAACTCTCTCATGAATACCCAAAGTTTCCAACTTCTGCCAGGGTGGTTGTAACGCTGAGTGTGTGGGGGGGGTGGTGGTGGGGTGGTGGTGGAGGGCAACCAAGACGGCTCTGCGCATGCGCAGAAGCCAAAGCGGAGGCCTAGTGTGTTTTGGGTCCACGGCCGCCCCGTACCGTCCGGGCGGCGCGCTGCATCCTGGGCCTAGGCGTGTGCTTAGTAGGCGCAGTCATGAACCCGGAGAGCTTCGCGGCCGGCGAGCGGCGGGTGTCTCCGGCTTACGTGAGGCAGGGCTCCGAGGCTCGGCGCGCACACGAGCACCTCATCCGGCTGCTTTTAGAGCAGGTATTCCGCTGCCTCTGCGCTCGGGCTCTGCGTCTGCAGGGAGGGGAGGGGCAGCGCGTTCCTCAGTGTGTGCGGAACTGTCAAAGTCCAACGGTTTGGTCAGCCTAGGCCACTCAGGGAGCGCAGGCTGTCCGGAAACCTAACTCCAGCGGGCAGCTTTCCGCCAGACCTCTCCGGCCTCGCTCCTTGACAGTAATCCTGAACTTTAGTGCCCCCAAGGTTTGCCAGCCCCTGGTTTGAAAACTCAACTGAGGACATCACCTTTTCAGTTTCCCCAACTTAACTGAGGTTTGACTCCTAGCAAACTTCAGTGGCTGTATATTACATTACATATATTCGCAATCTCTAGTTTGTAGTCAAATAGAAGACGAACGTTTGGCCAATTGGCAGTTCCTTCATAGTTGCTGAGTTTATTTCTGATGTGAGGAATCAAGGGTCATTAAAACACATTAAAAAGAATTCAAGTACACTGATGTGGCTTTTAGGGACAGATAATTTTCCTGAATATTAATGCCATTACTGTTTTTTTTTTTTTTTTTTTTAAAGGGCAAGTGTCCAGAGGATGGCTGGGATGAAAGTACACTCGAACTCTTTCTGCATGAGCTTGCAGTTATGGATAGCAACAATTTCTTGGGTAATTGTGGTGTGGGAGAAAGGGAAGGGAGAGTGGCCTCTGCTTTGGTGGCTCGTCGTCACTACAGGTATGGTTCTTAAACTAGTTGTGAAAACATTTCCCCACCCCCACCCCCACCCCGGGAATGAGAGTGAAAGGAGCCTAAAATAATGGCGATGATATTCCTACTCAATTATAAAGTTTCCACTCAAATGGGTATGGAAATCAAACGGAACTGAGAGATGGAAACACTTGGAGCAAGTTCTTTTTATGACCACAGAACTGGAGTTCTGATATGTGGTGGTTTCCCTTTTGAGATGATGGCTGGTCAACAACACAAGTGCTGTGTTCTGATAATATTTAAACTAGTACATCTGTTCTAAAAGCTTAATAAAATAATATAGTTTGGGCTGGGGAGATGGCTCAGCAGTTAAGAGCACTGACTGCTCTTCCAGAGGTCATGAGTTCAATTCCCAGCAGCCACATGGTGGTTCACAACTGTCTGTAATGGGATCTGATGCCCTCTTCTGGTGTGTCTGAAGACAGCTGCAGTGTACTCATATACATAAAATAAATAAGTAAATCTTTTTAAAAAACCACAGTTCACTTCAAAAGGAATAAGAGTCTAGAGATACATGTAAGTGACAGGTGACCCCAAATATCATGTTCTGGAGTGGTAACGGTTTCATGAAAGTTTTATATAAAATAGTCGCAGAACAAAATCATAGACCAAGACACTTTTTGACTACACTGGTAGAAATATAGAGGTAGGCATGTTTCAGGAAAGCAGGGAAATCCTGTTGCAGGCCTTGGGTGTTGTCTGATGATAGTCTTAGCTTTTGGGTAGGTGAAACTAGGGGTTTTCTGTCAATTCTAGAAGGATTTACCTAATAGTCACAGAGGTGATAGGTCACACAGATGTTTTGGTTCTGGACCTGCAACTTGCTGACTTGCCACAATCATAGACGTTCAACCACCCTTGTAGAATGTTTAACATGGGTGTGGCCTTTTTTTAAACGTCAGTTGACTTACATCATAGTAGTTTGTTGTGGTCTTCCCCCCGCCCCCCTTTTTTTTTCTCTTTTAGTTTTTAAGATTGTTTCACTTTGCAGCTGGCTGGCCTAGAACTCACTACGTAGCCCATGCTGTCCTCAGACTTATATAGAGATTCACTTGCCTCTCCCTCCTGAATCGAGGATTAAAGCATTTGACACCATGAGTAGCCATATTTCCTTTTTAGCATATGGGTTTTATTGGAGAGTAATGAACTTGAAAGCATGGTTTATGACTGTCTGAATCCCAGCAGATGGAGGAACAGTTGAATTAGATGATTACACTATTTGTATTATTTTTGAGATTTTAATCCATTCTGAAAAGTGATTTTTGATCGACCCACCCGCCTCTGCCTCCTGAGTGCTAGGACTGAAGGCATGTGCCACTACTGCCTGACAAAAATGATTTAATCATTAATTGGTAGTGCTTTTAGATATGACTGCTTATTTCTGTCTTCCACCCTTTCCGTGAGAAATATGAACTCTTAAAAACTTTTTTTTTTTTTAAACCAAGGTGAAGTATTTGAGGCATACTAAAATTTTATTTTAATAAAAACATTTGCAGTCAGAACTGATGATAATGGGTAGGGATGCAGATTTCTGGTCTAACAGTTCCTGGTAACAAGGTCACTATATAATACAAACAGAAGTCTTATATGTAAGGCGTGCCTGTAAGGAAGTATAGTACTAGTTAGTGCTCTGTGACAATCTCACTGTACACAGTTTCTGATCTAATTGAAAGTAAGAGATGGAGCATGCTGAAGGGGTGTTTTTGTTCTTTATTTTAAATTAAGAGTATTCAGGGGTGTTTTTAAGTGTATAGGACCATCTAATTTAAGACAAGTGGATTTGTACACTTATTTTCAAGAAACATAGTTTAAAAATTTGGAAAGTTTTTGCTTGGGGTGGTGGCACTGCTTAAAATCCAGGCACTTAGCAGAAACAGGGGGGAGGGTCCAAAGTATAGTGTCAGCCAGGGCTACTTAGTGAGAACCTGTCTCAAAAGACTAGTGTTACTACCACCAACTAATTATGACAGTTTCTAAAGCGGCTCATTCAGATGGGAATCTGTCCCACTGCTCTGGTAGGCAGAAAAGGGGATATAATGTTACCTGTACTGTGCTTTTAAACAGATCACTCCAAAGGCTAATGGCTTAATTATTCCTCCTGGTTTTGTGTGTTAGCTGAACTCAGCAGCTGAGTGTCTTGTGTTTCTGGTGTAGTTGTCAAATGTCAGGTAAGAGTGTGGTCTCATTGAAGGTGAGAGTAGGCAGTCTATTAAAGATGACTTGTTTACATGGCTAAGGGCTCAGATCCCATCTGTTATGTTAGCTCCTCCCAACATGGCAGCTGGATTTTGGAAGGCAGTGCATACTAGCAGACTCTTCAAGAAGCCAAGAAGACTTTAGTGCTTCTTATGATCTTTTAGAACTCAGAGGCTCCGGACAATCACTTTTTATATTCTTCCCAGTCAAAGGCAAGTCAGGAAGGACCCCCCCCCCCCCCCCAAAAAAAATCCAGATATGGAAGAGAATTAAACCGTATCTCTTGGTGTGGACCAACATGAGAAAAGAATTTGATAATGATGGTCTTTGGAGATTAGCTACTACAACATATTAAACTGTATCAACTTAAGGTATTTCCACATTAGTCATTTATGAAGTATACCAACAACAACAGAAAACTACCTCTGCTAGTTTTTGGCTATTTATTTGTAAACCTGCCTATTGATTACTTGAACACTGAATGTATTTGTACAGGTTTTGGCCTATTTTTTACTTAGGTTCATACATGGGATTGGACGATCCGGTGATATTTCTGCTGTGCAACCAAAAGCTGCAGGCTCTAGCCTCTTGAACAAAATTACTAATTCTTTGGTGCTTGATGTCATAAAGCTGGCTGGTATGTATCATGTCAATCATAATGTGATTGCTGAGTAGATAGCATACTAGTTTTTACATTTTTTTCCTTAAAAACAATAGAATGGCTTTTAAAAGGACACACATGTAAATCTATTTCAGAATAAGGCAGAAAATGAAAGCTATAGCCCCAGGAATGACTATTTTTTATTTGGTTTTTGGAGGGTCTCTGAAACTCCCTGACTGTCCTGGAACTTTCTCTATAGACCAGGCTGGCCTCGAATTCAGAGATCTGCCTGCCTCTGCTTCCTGAGAGGCCCATCACTGGGCAAATTGCATTGTTTCTGTCTGTCTGTCTGTCTGTCTATCTTCTTCCTCCTCCTCTTCCTCCTCCTCCTCCTCTTCTTCTTCTTTTTTCTGAGACATGGTCTCACTATGCAGCTCTGGCTCTCCTGGGACTCACTGAAGACCAGGGTGGCCTCAAAATCACAGAGATCCGCCTGCCTCTCTGCCTCCAAAGTGCTGGGAATAAAGGTGTGCACCACTAACCCCAGCTTCAACGATGAGTTTCATGAGAGCGAATGAGAAAGAAGCATCAGGGCTGCAGTCCATGTTGTTTGATAAAGGGAATATGTCATTTCTTCCAGAAGGTTTTAATGGGGTAATACATTGTTTTATTTCTTATTATAGGTGTTCATTCGGTGGCTAGTTGCTTTGTAGTTCCTATGGCAACTGGGATGAGTCTAACCTTGTGTTTTCTAACACTACGACACAAAAGACCAAAGGCCAAGTATATCATATGGCCACGGATAGACCAGAAGTCCTGCTTTAAGTCCATGGTCACTGCAGGTAAAAGAAGACATGCAGCATATGTGATATTTTAAACATCAAATGGGAAATTTTAGATTTTTATGTAGAGATAGGTAAATAAAAAATTAAATGTACTCCATATTCATGCTTTAAAGAAATTGCAGTAAAGTATTCATAAAATTTAGTACATATTTTGTTTTATGCAACTTTTAAACTTACTTAAGGGTTACTTTGCTATTAAAGTTTGTATAATTGTGAGGTGATCTTTAATTATGTGCTAGTTAAGTACAATATTTCAACTAAAAATATGAAGGACTCTTGGGCCATGAGATGGATCAGTGATCTCTAGGTTACTGAAATTAACTGTAGGGTTTTTGTTTTTGTTTTTTTTTTTTTTTTTTGGTATTTGTGGGATGGTAAAACAAAGTTTATGGATGTGATTTGTTTTAGTGCTTGAATTTTATTATTATTTATATCTATCTCTGTTATAAACTCAAAAGAAATCAAAATGTTTCTAGAGAATGATCAGGGTTTTTTCTTTTTAAGCTTTTTTATGTATTTTATATATATATATGAGTACACTGTAGCTATCTTCAGACACACCAGAAGAGGGCATTGGATCCCATTACAGATGGTTGTGAGCCACCTTGTGGTTGCTGGGAATTGAACTCAGGACCTCTGGAAGAGCAGCCAGTGCTTGTAACTGCTGAGCCATCTCTCCAGCCCCGAGAAAGTTTCTTTTTGATTATCAGCATCTGAGCAATTAACTTCTGTAGACCTCTGGTTAATATGTGCTTTCCTCGTGGTATAAAATCCTTTCCGTATCCTTTCAAAGCATTAAGATCCAGCCCTAGTTGTCTACTTGTTCTTCGCACCCTTTCGACTTGTTTCTGCCTAATGCCAGCTCCGAGCCACCACCTTTACTACTGGAGGAACAGCTTGTTAGTTTAGTGAGTGTTCAGTGTTCTGTGTGCCATTGCACTGGTTCTTAGAGTTCTAGAATCATCTCGCACTTAGTTGACACTAATGCTTAGCTCTCTGGTTGACTTGATTAGGTTTTGAACCCGTGGTAATAGAAAATATATTGGAAGGCGATGAGCTGCGTACAGACCTGAAAGCCGTGGAGACTAAAATCCAGGAGCTCGGGCCTGAGCATATCCTGTGCCTTCATTCTACCACAGCCTGTTTTGCTCCCAGGGTGCCCGATAGGTAATTGACTTGGAACATTGGTCTTTAGATGCTCACTCAGCAGTCTGTTGACAAACAGGCTATCCACTGAGTCCACTGATGCTGAGATGGCGTTGGTAGTGAGTAGTGGGTCGACTGGCCAGGTCCTAGTCCATCCTAGGGATGGTTATTGATGCTGAAGAAAGTCAACTGATGCAGAGGTGGACATCTGTCTATCCAAACCTTAGTCTGTCTTATTTGTCTGCTTCCTGCTCTTGCCGGTTCAAGGCTCTCCAGGGTGTTTTACTCATTGCTTAAGCTTTTTCAAGTGAAATGCTGGGCTTAGCATTTTCCCCGTCTCTACTTTGGCCTTGCAGTTCATTTGCTAAGTAGGAACTATAGTCATTAACAGACTATAAATAAAATAGGATTATTTACATTTCTGTGATTGGGAGATTAAGCTAGGTGTTTACAGTGCTTGTCCACGTTTTGAAGATTATATAAATTAGAAAATTAAAGCCGGGGGGTGGCAGATGTTTGCTTTTCTAAAAGATAGCCATATGTCATAGGGCTTTGGTTTATTAACAGAATTTTTGTTTTTGCCAGAAGCTCGAGTTTGGTCTCATTTCAATATTTTTAACAGAAGTCCCAATGAATAAGAATCAGGTTGACTTTGGACTCTGGTTGCTAAGCTCTGGTGTTTGTGCACTCACATTGTTTGGCAGGGATGGCCATGTGTTAGCTTTCGTTGTCTCATGGGCAAATTTTAAAAGATCATATTGAAGCTGTGCTCTTGAAAAATCACCTTGTGTCATTCATGAGCCCATGAATTCTGTCTTAAAATTATGTTGCATATGCTGTAGTAGTTTATTAATGACAAATCATTTAAAATTTTTATCAAAATATGAAAGAAATGGTATTCTTTCATAACTTTAATATCTAGAAAACTTAAATGAACTAGAAGTAAACCTCATTTCCCAAGACAGCTCGTGAGTGTTTGTATTAGGTGAATTATTTCTCTCTGGGGAGTTTTGCTTCATTTTGAGCCATGGTTTCAGTGTGTGTGGTGCTGCATTGGTTTACATGTAGACTTGCTACAGAAAGAGAGTCAGGAGGGTTTAACAGTCAGCAAACTGTCATTTGTTACTTTTTATTTGTATGATTTAATGAATGTTTTTGATTAGTGAGGCTTATGAAAATGGAGATGTAAAGTTAGTATATTTGAGTTTCTGATTTTATAGTCTTTTAGTGGTATATCATTTATTTTGTTTTGATTGGTCAATTATTGTGGAGTATTGAATAGGAAATCTATGTAAAAGAAATTTTAAAAGAATGTCATTTCTAATGGCTATTAAAGTTACTTACAAGTTTATTTGTTTGTTTAAATAAGTTTAATATTATGATACCTTATTTTCAAAGAGGTTATTAGAGATTTCTTTCTCTAGAGCATGCACATATGAAAAAAAAGTACCTTTTATCTTCCAAAGAATATATGTGTGTGTGTGTGTCCCAAGTCTATTTTGTTAGTAGCAGAAGACATTTTGGTATTGATTGTGAATCAGGTGTGTTGTGTGTGCTTGTTTGCGTGCTTGTGTGTGTGCTTGTGTGTGTTTGTGTGTGTGCTTATGTGCATGCTTGTGTGCGTGTGCCCCAAACAACTGATTTTGGATATCTTTTTCTGTCACTCTTCACTTTGTTTGTTTTGAGATGGCTTCTCCTGGAGCACCCTGTTTCAGTTAGCCTGGCTGGCTCTTGAGCTCCAGAGATTGCCATGTCTTTGCCTGCCTGTTGCTGGGATGTCAGGCACATGCTGCCACACCTGACTTTTTCTGTGATTCTGGGGAATTGAACTCAGGTCCTCATACTTGAAAGGCAAGCATTTTCTGACTGAATAATCCATCTCTCCAGCCCTAAAAATTAGGTTTTATTCGTGTCATAGTCAGTGTTCTATTGCTGAGAATAGACAGCATGATCATGGCAACTATTATAAAGGAAAACATTTAATTAGGACTGGCTTATGGTTTCAGAGGTTTAGTCCATTATCATCAGGGCAGGGAGCATAGTGTCACCTAGCTAGACACGGTGCTGGAACAGTAAGTTGAGATTCTGCATCAAGATCTGTAGGCAGCAGGAATAGACAATGGCTTAGGCTTTTGAAGCCTAAGAACCTACCCCCATGGCACATCTCCAACAAGACACACGTCCTGTTCCTTCTTAAATAGTAACACTCCCTGATGACTAAGCATTGAAATATTTGAGCATATGTGGACCATTATTACCTAAACCACCACCACAATTTATAATACCTGAAGGAAGCAAATTAAAAGTTTCTGATGCATGAACATGATCTTATTCCCATTTATAGTTTTAAAGTATACTTGCTCACATCTAGAAAAAAAGATATGTCATGCATAGCTTATTAATAAGACCATACCACTCATTACCTACTTGAGACAAAGTCTTGTGTATCTCTTGACTGGCCTGAAATTTACTGTGTAGAACAGGCTGGCCTTGAACTCACAGAGATCTGCTTGCCTCCTGATGCCATGTATTTAAATACCTCCTTTTGGAAAGAAAATTTAAAATGCTTTATTTCCAAATTGTTCTATTCTGTGAAACAAAACATTAAGAAATCAGTTTAATTGCATCACAGAATTTAGTTATAGTTTTGCAGTGTGCTGACATTTTTACAGGTGGTTTTAGTCGTAAGGACTGTGTTGTGGTTCATCATCATATTTAACATACGTTAGACTCAAATTGTCTTTATATGAGGAGTATCAAATGAAGAGTGAAGAAATGTAGATTTTAAGCCAGCAGTTTTTTAAAGGATGTATCCAGGTTGTTAGGCAATGCCAGTGGTCAGTGACTTTTGGTACAGGAATGATGTAATTTTCCTTCTGTGAGCTTTCTTAAGGTTTCCAGACATGCTCAGTGTTTTCCAGTGTTTTCAATATGATGAGCCATCAGAACAGTAAGAGAAGAGTCACAGCACTCTGTGAGAGTCATAGCATCTTTGTCTTGTTTGCAAAAAGTTTGGAAATTAGTTAAAAGTTACCGTCATAAGCTTTTTTTGTTGTTCTTTTCCTTTTAGACAGGGTCTTACTATGTAGCCTGGCTGGCCTGGAATTTGCTGTGTAGACCTGGCTTGGAACCCACTATGTAGACCCAGCTGATGTCAAACTCATAGAGATCCTCCTGCCTCTGCCTCCCAAGTCATAAGCTTATATAAATACATTTTTCTCATTTATTCGTGACATTAAAAGGTATTCTAGGTCTCCTAAGGTGTGTGCTCTGTATTTCCAGGCTGGTGAATTACATGTAAAGATTCTACAGAGAGAATTCAGTTTGTCATCCCGTCTCCCTTTTCCTTAAGTATATCTTAAGACTGACTATTTAATAATAAACTTTCCATAATTATTTATAAAGCACAGTATGAGTATGTCTTTCTGTAAATGTTTATGTTTATAGATTAGAAGAACTGGCTGTGATTTGTGCTAATTATGACATTCCGCATGTAGTCAACAACGCTTATGGATTACAGTCTTCAAAGTGCATGCATCTCATTCAGCAGGTGAATTATTATATTAATATTATATACCATAGGATTATGACATTTTTCTATAACCCAGTATAGTAAACATTATTTAGTTCTCTCTACTTCAGAGAACATTAGAAACATATATACAGTATTCTATTAGTAAAAGTCATTATTCCTAGGTAGTATGATGGTAATCGGATAGTAGCTTTTAAAGACTTATTTGTTTATGCATATATTTTATGTGTGTGCATGTATATGTATGTAAGTGTGTGCACACCTGTGTGTCTGAGTGAGCATGCTAGTTTGTGCAGTTGGGTGTTGAGTGCCCTTCTGTTTTTCCCCTGGGCAGGGTCTCTCCTGAACCTGTGGGTTGAGTTTTCTCCGCTAGGCTGGCAGCCAGCAAGCCCTGGTGATCCTTGTATTTATCCTCCTTAGAGATAGGGTTTTACTATATGTGCAGCATGTGGGTTCTGGGATCCACACTCTGATCCTCATGGCTGCACAGCAAGTGTTCTTAGTAGATGAGCCATTGTCTCAGCCCCTGTGAAATACCTTTGATGGTCCTGAATCAACATACAACTATCTCAATGGCACTCTTCTGAGATTTCTTTTTAACCCAGGATGTTCATTTTTCTAATGTATTGAAGTTCAGTATTTCAAAAGCTATATTGATGATTATATTTTATATCTAGGAGAAAAGAACACTGCAAGAGTAAGAAGGAGCCATGTAAATACATAAAAATACATTTTCAAATCTTAAAAAAAAAAAAATTAACATTTTCCAGGATCTTAAAAATCCTTTAGTAGCTGCTGCCCTCTGATCTCTCCTCATCCACTCTTACCTTTGGTGTCTTTTCATCATTCCTTAACTTTTCAAGGCTGCCTCACAGATCCATACATTGGATCAGGTATGATGTGTCTAGAGCAGAAGAAAGGAGCACAGGGGTCTGTGGTGGAGCTTGTGAAAACGCTTTACATGGATGACTCGCTGCCCCTCCTTCCTCATGTTCTTCTCTTTAATTTTTAATACTTAAAAATTACTACATTTGTGTGTGTGTGTGTGTGTGTGTGTTGTGCACACACATGTGTCCCATAGCATGCATATGGAGGTCAGAGGGTAACTTGTAGGAGTCAATTCTTAGCTTCTACCATGTGGGTTCTGGAGATTAAACTCAAGCTGTCAGGGCGGGTGGCCTGTAGGGCATCTCACTGCCTCTCCTCCTTTTATCTTTAATGCTTTCGAAATTCAAATGCATTAGTATCTCTAAAGGTTTATGAAAGGGAGGAGCAGGTGATCATAGCTATCTTATAAGTTCCTTTAGTCGTTTATAATGAACAGTTACTGTTCCTGTGGATGGACTGTTTTCACATAGTCATTGTATACACTTTACAAAATACCTAAGACCTTGTTAGTTATATGTTTATACTTTCTACATGGCTGTATTGTTTTCACACACATCATTTTAAAGGTTTATTTTGATTTATTTAATGTGTGTGAGAGAGCTAGTGAGAGACAGATGGCCTGAGGAGTAAGAAGAGGCATCACATCCCTCGGAACTGCAATTCAAGGTGTTTTGTGAGCTGCCATAGGGGTCTGGGATCAGAATTCTGCTTTTCGTGCTAGAGCAGCAATTGTTCTAATTACTGAGGTCTCTTTGCAGCCCCAAACGAGTCATTTACTCAGATGTTATCATTCCCTAGTTGAAAAGTGCTCAGTGTTCTGGGGCTCACAACATACGTTTGAATACTAGAAAATGGAGCTGTGGGTCATCAGGGCTTCCCTTCCTGTTGCCCCACTTCATCATCATCTTGTGTGTGAGATGTTTCTCAGATGCAGATTCTGTCTTGTAGCTATTGCCTTCTAAAATCAATTAAAATTGGCCTGCATGAGGAGAGGTCATGGCATTGTTGGTTTAAATCACATAAATATGGGTCTTGTTGAGTACTGACTGCGATGCCATGACATTATCAAGTTAACTTGCACTCATAACTGTGATAATGCAGGGACCCACCATGTGTGTTAGGCATCAGTTAGGCTCTTAATGTTTTTAACCTTCTCCTAATAAATTAAGGTACTCTATTTATTATTCCTGTTCATAGCTTAGGAAACAAGTTCAGTAGTTTAATGACTGGCCTGAGGTCTCATAGCTGCAGAACAGCTTAAATAGCAGTCAACACCAGGGCCCAGACTTCCCCTTAAACACAACACACTAAACCCACAAGTCTTTAGAAAACAGAATCACAGTAACCTTGTGGTCAGTGAAGAAAACCATTATATCTGAAGTGTAGCATTTTCAGAAGATACCCCATAAGGACTTATGTGCAGATAAGATATTCTGTATAAGAAGTCTCAAGAAGTACACTTTTCGTTCATTGTATTTACTGAAATGCCATATTTGAGCTGTTAGGACAAATTAATAGAGAGGCACATAGTAGAGCTATAGAAATATGTGTGGGATTGACTGTTTAGACGGAATGTGAAGTTCCAAAGTGTGGGACGCAGCAACTTCACTTGTTAAGAATTGGAGCAGAGTGCTGCTGCTACTTCAGCTCATGCCCGATCGTCATTTCATTCACTAGATCTTCTGGGTTCCCATTAGTATGTGAGCTACCAAATTACATCATACTAAGTACACAGCGATGTCCTGTTCCCCGTCAACTCTGCCCTGCTGGGTTTTTCTTTTTCTTTCTTAGTGGCAGCATTTTGTTAGTGTGGGGGTATGTGGCCCTTGAACGTTTCTGAGATCTAGCGTGGCCTGCTTATTTTCTTGTGGAATGTGCAGTCTTCATGATGAGAGGATGCTGTAGCAGTCTGGAGTGCTGATTCCTCCATCTCTCAGCCTTCCCTCTTCCAGTTTAGGTTCAGGTTCCTCTCAGAAAGCCTAGACAGGTATTTCCAACCACGTTTTACCTGGGACAACTTGTTGTACTTTCCCATCATTTATTCTGTGTTTGTGCTGCTTCCTCTTCCTGAGGCGAGGTGGCTTTTCCTCTGTTCACTGTTAAGAAATAAGAGTCATGGCGAGAATAAGGCTGAACAGTCAGGTGATGGTCTCTGAGTGGTCTGCTTCCTTCCTCAGCTACTGCAGCCGCTACCTGTTGCCCACATCTGGTCTGTCAGATTAGACCAGCTATCTACGATTTCCATTCTCCCTGAGATACAGAGGTGGGCAGGAAGCATGAGAACGAAGGTCAAATGTGGTTATAATATTAATAGGAATGTAGATTGTGAATACAGATTGAAAATCTGTGGCTGCAGATAAAGAAAAAACTATGTGAGTTGAAATTTAGATAGTATCTCTGTTTTTAAGAGGAGAAAATTGCAGCACATTAGACAGAAGGTCACAGTTGTGTCGGATGGGAGGCAGAACTTGGTTCCACATTTCCAGTAGGTGCGTGTTCTGCTCTGTGCCAGGATATTAGACTCCATTTGAAGTTCATTTGCTGTGGAACGAGACTGTCTAAGGCCACAAGTTATGGAGAAGCATCACTTTTAGAACTACCAGGAATATACAAATGAAATTGCCTTTCCTCGATGATAAACATAAAGTTTGGCTTCTCTTTTGTGATCAGAGTCGTCATGGAAATAGTGCTTGTTGTTTAAAGTCTGAGCTTGGAGTCCATTGCTTCCCTGGCCCTTGGGTCAGTCTTCAGCACTGAGAAACAAACAAACCTAAAGAAGAAAAAAGTAGATTATCTCAAGTATCAGAAAGAGGCACTTAATTTTCTAGCTGCTTGGCACTTTGGGCACTGTACTTTATTAGATTGTGATGCCAGTATTTAAATTACTTAATCACTACAGACCTTATTGTCAAATAAAGGACACAGGTGCAGGGCATGGGGAAATGCTTTGTCTATTTCTCAGTTTTAAGGTAAAAAGCTGTTACACAGGAATTCCTCCTCATACTGGTAATGAAATCCCACCTGCTTCACAGAGTTGGTGATTAATCTGTGAAAGCAGCCGTCACTGCAGCGTGCTGGTGTTCCGCTTATAATGAGCACCGCTCAAAGCTGTGGGTTAGTCCTGGAAGCCCTGGACTTGCTCTGCTGCAAAGCCAATTACAGTCCTTCACCTGCTTTTGAAAAAAGGGCTATGTACTGTTTTAGGGGTGCTCATTTTTACTTTATAATTAAGGTAAAATGAGTAGCAGCTTTTGCAAATGTGGGAATGAAATTAAATTTGTATGCATCATTTTGTAGAACATGATTTTGTTGTTGTTCTTGTGGCCTTTTTAATAGCAGTTGTCTGTCCTCATAGTGACTAACATATGACCCACATGTTATTTGATTCTAGGGGGCTCGGGTTGGTAGAATTGACGCTTTCGTTCAGAGCTTGGACAAAAATTTTATGGTTCCAGTAGGTGGTGCTATAATTGCTGGCTTTAATGATCCCTTCATTCAGGAAATCAGCAAGATGTATCCAGGTAAGCAGATAACTTGGTTTTTGGGAAAAGTAACTAATGGACAGAACTACACATGCACATAGCCTCCCCATCAGCCCTCCTTCACGTACCCTGTCCGTCTGTTTTCAGGAAGAGCTTCAGCTTCGCCGTCCTTAGACGTCCTCATCACCTTGTTGTCACTCGGCTGCAGTGGCTACAAGAAGCTGTTGAAGGAGAGAAAGGTGAGGTCTGCCTGTACGCTGAGTGCTGCTCTTGTAGGCTGCCTATCACTCAGATGGGAGCCACAGTCGGTGTTTTGTCCTCTCTAATGTAGAAGATAATCATCCTGTATGTTCAGATGCTGAGGAATAGTTCACATGCATTACTTTACTGTTAGTCTTTGTTTAGAAACATCTGTATTGGTATTACTTGTTCACTTGTCACCTAAAGGTAAAGTAGCTCCCCCTTTTACTTTTATTTTTATTATTATTAAACAGTTTTCTTTTACATGTACTTGAGTGCTCATGTGCATGTGCCATGGCATGTGTGTGTACGTTAGAGGACAATTTGTGGGAGCAGGGATTGAGTCAGGTCACCAGGCTGAAGAGGAAGGACCTTTGACCTGCTTTGCAGTCTCACCGGCTCTGCTTTGGTTTTTTTGAGCAGGGTCTTTCTGTGTTGCCATGGCTGGCCTGGAGATTGCTTATGTAGACAAGGCAGGCCTCAAACTAGGGGTAGTCCTTCTGCCTCTGCTTTCTAAGTGCTGGGACTATAAGCACCACTTCTGGCATAGAGGCTCTTGAAAAACAAATGGAAAAGTTTTCTTTTGAGTGATTTGGAAACCTGAAGGTTTGTTTTGGTGTGATAGGAGTTGGCCACCTTCTTACATTAAAATAATAAGTCCCTCCTTCATCATTGCTAAAACACTGGACTCATTACTTATATTGGCTGTGGAAAAAGTGATAAACTTGGTGGTGTTGGCCTGAAGTAGTCCCAGCTACTCAGGAGACTGAGGCAGGAGGACCACTTGAGCCTAGGAATTGTGAGCAACATAGTCTTTTTTAAAACCCAGTCTTTTTTTTTAAAGTAAACAAACACAGCAGAGCTACATTTGAGACAGTTCCATAATTGTTGATTGGTTAGGTCAGATTAAAGCAATTATTCATCCATCCTAGAGTGCTAGAGACCACTGGCATGGCATTTGTATCTAAAGACAGAATCACCCAAAGCAGCTCTTCTGCTTCTAGCTGTTTGTTTACTCAAGAGAATGACAGCTTGAGTTTGAATGAAAACCTATAGTTGGCTGTTTATAATGACTCAGTTTATAATTGCCCAAACCTGGAAGTAAGTTTCATCATCTGACAAACAGAGGAACACACTGGTACATCTTTCCTTAGCAAGGGAAAGAATCAGACTCCAGGTATACAACAAATGATGACTCCAGTGCATTATAATAAATGACATGCAGCTGACTCACAAGACTCTCATGTCGTCTCATCTCTATGCCACCTTGGAAAAGCTAGAAGAGACAGGGACAGGAAACACAGATGAGCGCTGGAGGCTAGGATCAGGGAGGCACCTTTTGAGGGTGGTGAGATGCCTTACACTTATGTCCTTAGTAGAAGTGGTTTTGTGGCTATGCATGTTTTTCAAAATTCAGAGAACATGAACATTTGGAAAGCGTATACTTGAAGTTTTTTATGTATAAATTGTACTGGCTAAACCAGACAACAAGCTTTTATACGTAGGAATAAACCTATAGTTTTATACTGCCATGAAAGCGTCACTGTTATAGACTGATCCTTAGGTAGTGGGTCGTGCTTATGGGTGTTCGAGGACAACTCTTGGGGGTTGGTTCTCACCTTCCGCTGTGAGTTCCAGCACCGGGCTCAGGTGGTCAGATCTACACAGCCTACTAAGCCAAGTCATTGGTCCTCTGATCCAATGGTTCATTATATCCATTCTTCAGTGTCGTCATCACATGGTAGGATTTGTCTCCATTTTACATATGCAATTGCGATATGGGAAGATGTACTAGCCTGAGGACTGGACATTCTGGATTTGCAAGTCCCAGAATGCTGGGTGAAGACCGAGTCTGGGTACTACCCAGGCCCCTCTGTACTCTGTCTTAGCACTGTCGTCTCTTTTTTGCAGTTATTCACACAGCACTGAGGGAGTGATCAGTCCTGTTGTGCTAGGCATTTGAGCCATAAAGATGATGATTGATCCTTTGATCCTCCCGTTCTATCTAGTGGAGGTATTTGAAACTCCAGAAGCTCTCATATGCACTAATTGATTTTATTTAAAATTCTTTGTATAGAATTTACATAGAACAAAAGCTGTCTAATGGAGTATTTTCAGAATAGTAAAATGCTGTTCTGAGAACTCTGACATTGCATGAAAATAAAATTGTTCTTTAATGTTTTAACCCAGTAGGTCTTTCTGAGGAAAATGTGGATCTCCTCCATAACAACAATTGCGTATATATAGCATAAACATTGTTTTCTTATTGGATTTGATGCAGAAATGTAGTGGGCTTTGTCTAAATGGACTTCTCTCTGCTGTGAACATTTCATCATGGTCGTTTATTGGTTCAGCTGTGGAGAAGCTGAAGCAAAGCTATTTTGCGCCAGCCAGAGCTATTTATAAACCATCACTGAGAGAGCCTTTTTTTGTTATTGCTGTTATGTGTACTAAAAAAAGGAGTGTTAAAGGAAAAGTTAGGGTTTCTTTCTATTCTGTGCCCTTATTCCCCACAATGGTATTTTTAGAGGTTATTTCTTCCAGCTATATCTCTTCAGGAAAGGCTTTACCTTTGTCACAGTAGAGGCAGACAAGAACTCAGCTTGAAGCCATTCCCTTTCTCAAGCTTCCCTTTTTGAAGGGTGAAAGGATCAGAGAATGGAACTTTGTGTGTGAATTGAGCCTCTTTGCCCTTAGCTCCTTCCTGATCAGTGCATCTGCTTCATAGTGGGGAGGAATGACCAGGACTTAAACAGAAGATGCCTTTAAGAAAAGAGGTTAAAATACAAATTTCTTTATGCAAAAAGAAAGATCAGCTTTAGAAGTTTGTCCTCACTTCTGCTTTGCTTCCAGAGAAGCCCATTCTTCTGCTCAGCTCTCCTTAGAGAAGAATGCTTTGCTGAGCAGGGTGGCAGATGATCATTTATTGTTGCAAGTATCTGCTGACGTGGACAAGCACAGAAGAGGACTGTAGTAGAGTGGCTGTCAGGAGCTGAAGCTTATAGGGCAGACCATGTTCTAGAAGAGCACTGGATTCCTCACTCCAGTGTCTCATTACAGAGCTAAGTTTCAGAAGCAATGGTTCATTTGTGTCCTAAAAGTGGACTTCTTGAATCTTGCAGATGTCTGGTTTGGGGCCTTGGTGTGGGGCTTCAGCACCTTGAAGTGTTCTTCCACTTAGGCAAGCCTTACTGGGTGTATGTAGACCCTTGTGCCAGCCACAGTGGGGACCACAGTATTTAGTACCATTTTCCTTAGCTGTAGACACCTTTGTGTGTGGGTATGTATCCATGTCATTGCCCATCTGTCCATGCTTTGGTTCCTTACACACTTTTTGAGTCAGATGTGGATCACCATTTCTGCTCATCCCATCACATGAAGCAGCATGTTTCACAGACATAGCCCAAGACCGTCTCTTGGAAGTTTAGTGAACTATGCACATGTTGACTGTGGTGAGGACAGTATGGATGTTGGGTTTCATGACTGCAGATCAAGGACATACAAAACATAATGCTTAATATAATTCAGCTCCTTTTTCATTAACATCATGAACTATGGTGTACGATTTTGTGTTTTTGTCCTAGAAATATAGCTGACATTAGCATTCAGGTATACAGTTCAGTTTATCTGTAGTGAAAGTCTTCTAAAATGAAGTTAAATACAACACAAAGGGCATAGAAAATCAATATTATTTCATTTCTTGAGGTAAGATCTTTCTATACACATTTGCTTGGGCTGCTTATAAATTTCTTCTGTTACAGAAGTATTTTATAATAAATGTCAGTTATAGATTTAACCGTAGCAGAAAATAGTACAAGTTCTGTAGCACCTTCATGCATCAGGTAAAAACTGCTTAGCTCAGTGCTCGCGTAGGATAGCCATACAGTATCCTGAGAGAGATTTTTAAAGTGTGGTGATATTAACAGGACATTTAGTACTCTAATACATGGACTGTTGTACAGTTCAATGTATTGCACCTTAAGCTATTAGTTTATCCATTACAGCCTCTACAGTATCTTTCAGTAAAGATACTGGAAATATTTGCTGTTGGCTGTGAACTTCATTTGGAAATAATTTTTAAAAATTATGTTACTTTAATGCTAATGATACAAGAGGTTTAGTTGCTTTATAATATAAAGATTTCCATACTGATATTAGTTACTGGTAAAACTGAATTCTTGCTAGGAATGGAGATAAGATACCTGTAATCCCAGCATTCAGAAGGGCAAGACCATCTAGGCTACATAATGAGACCAGGTCACAACAAATCTGAACCTCTCAATTTTGCTGGCAGTAGCCAGTGATTGATAGAACTGGTTAAAAGTAACTTATTAATGGATTAGGATTGAATATGCACAAATTCAGTTTTCCAATAACCATATATGTATGGTCACATTTGCCAGCACGTTCTAGGGATGTTACTGAGGAAACAGTCCTCTTTTTCAGAAAAAAAACCTAGCTCAGGTACAAATTAAGTACTCATTAGGTTCCACTCTATAGGCGTGACAGCCACAATAGATAGAAGATTATTTTAAATTGGCCTTCAGCACTGAAGTACATAAATTAAAGAACTTTGTTTTTTCATTATGTGCTTAATAATAAGTGAACAGTGAACAAATCTTGGTGGTAGGGGGACACAGGGATCCATAAAGGACATTTTTTGGCCAGGTTTATTCCTCTTAGAGAGTTTGGAAGTGTTAGACCTGCTGATGAAACTTAGGATTTTAGTAAATAGTACAGATAATGAAACATTAGCATCTCATATCTATGTGGAAATAAGGGGCTCTTTGTAAGAAACAAAAAACCCAGAGCATTTAAAGTTAGCAACCCATATACTTTGTAGGAGACGGAAATATCCACATGAAATTCATGAATTCTCCTTTTAGGAACTGATACAGTAGTAAGAGTTTGAGTTGTTCTAATCGCCATAAACTTCTTGGTATTTTTGCTTCCGTGTGATTCTTACATTTTCTACTTTTTGAAGGGGTATTAGAATAGTGGTTTGGGGATGACCTAGGAAATCGTTATATAAAGTGTACAAGAAAAGGTACCTTTTCACGTATTCTTCCACCCCATTTCTGAAAATGACCCCAGTTGTCTTAAATATTTTTCAAAAAATTTTATTCAAATTGTGTTTGTTTATAGTTTAATGAAGTTATGAATTATACAAGAAAAAAATATGTAAGTAGAAACTTAAGTAGAATACTGATTCTTCACTACAAGGTGGAATTTTTTTTGGTTATATATGACAGTTGTTGCTGATAATATCAAACATAGCTTGCACATAGGGATGTATTTTGAGATATAGGTAAGTATTGAATATTAATAAATGTGCTTGGAAAAAATAGTTGATTAAAAATGTTAGTTGCAGGATGAGTCATTGCCCTACATAGCTCTGAAAATACAGGCACTGTTGAAAGCAAGCCTAAAGAACAGAAAGACCTGAAAACAGGCTTGGAAGGGTGCCCTTCCGGGGACCTGGGTTTGGTTCCCAGCACTCACATGTGGCTCAGTCATCTGTAACTTTATTTTGTTTTTTTTTTTTGTTTGTTTGGTTGGTTGGTTTTTTGTTTGTTTGTTTGTTTTTGAGACAGGGTTTCTCTATGTAGCCCTGGCTGTCCTGGAACGAACTCTGTAGACTAGGCTGGCCTTGAACTCAGAAATCTGCCTGTCTCTGCCTCCCAAGTGCTGGGATTAAAGGCGTGCACCACCACTGCCCGGCTCATCTGTAACTTTAATTTCAAGGAAACCAACACCTTCTTCTGGCCTCTGCACGCACCAGGCACACACACACACATGCAGGCAAAACACCCATATATAACATTTTTTTAAAAACTGAAAATAATTTATATTTCCTATAGGTAATAATTATGACTTTTTTTATTTATAAATGAATGAATGGCAAAAGGAAGTCTTACCCCATCTAATGGACATCAGTTGTGATTTTTTTTTTGACTTTGTGGTTATAAAAAGAACTACTTTAGTGATCTAATATTTCATAATTTTGACATGCCAAGAATTGTTCTTATAAAATACTCCCAATTTAAGAATGATTATTAGTATAACATTTTAGGTGAGAATATAAAACACTGTTGTTGGCACGGTTAAGGCCTTTGTAGCTCTGAGGAACCTGGTAATTCATAATGCTGGACAGCATTCTCCCTCCCCTCTCAGTCCAAACTGTTACCAGGTATAGTTGTTCTTCTATGGACTTCAGACCTCAAATGCTGCTGCGAGAGAGCTACCGTAGGGAGGAAGCAGAAGCAGCTTTTTGGCCTTTGAACTTGAAAAGTGTCATTTTCTCTGTTAACCCTGGTGTCTTTTTAGAACTTATGTTTGGCCATGGATAGAGGTCAGTGAAAGTAGATTTATCCTACTGCAGATGGACTTGGTAGGTTTTCAGTCTACACCATTTCAAAAGCAGACACAGAAGAAAATAAGTTCAGTTTTATAGCTGCTGACTCAGTTATACTGCCATGTCTATACATCTGACATTTTAGACTTAGAAACATTTTTTACATTTTTATGCTATTGGCAAAGTAGTACAAGTTTTAGTTTTAGATATTGTAGTCTTCAAATTAAAAGAACTGTTAATTTTAGCTGTTGCACCTTAAACAGAATAGATTTGAGGCTGGGGACATAGCTGAGAGATAGAGCACTTCCCTGGCACACACAAGGCCCTGGTTTGGCCCCGGGGGTGCACACATGCACACACACAGACATGGCAGTGCACTTTTTAAACTACCACTTACTGTGTAACTTGCATACTCAATGGATGCATCTTAGCTTTGAAGACATTGTTTAGTAGTTAGAGAAGGACAGGAGCTGATTACAGTGTGGAAGAACCACTCTTCCCCTGTGTAGAACAATGCGGAGTGCTGAAGAATTGGAAGAGAAGTCATCTGTTGTGCTGGTGTTGTGTCCAGAAACGGATGGCTATTTAGGTCGAGAACTTGCTCTTGCCAGGTGTGTCAGTACATACTTATAATCCCAGCTGCTTGGGAAGCTGAGACTGGAGGATCAAAAGGTCATCTCTAGCCTAGGCAACTTAACAATATGCTGCCCTTCCGACCAAAATAATTCTGAAGTGTTATTCTAAAAGTTCTGCAGAGATGAGATAGCCCAAGACCAGAAGTGGGCTGGGGCTGCCTTTCCCCTGAGTCCCATGGTTCTGCTGTTCACAATGGCTCTGAATCTCACTGTACTGTGGTAAAGGAGATTCATAGACGAGATGGTAAATAGCATACACCTCATACCAGCCAGATTTTGTAGTACAGTGTGAGTTGTATTTATTTGACTTTTAAATGTGATATTTTGTTATTTCAGGAAATGTTTATCTATTTATCCACCCAACTAAAGAAGTTGGCAGAGGCCCACAATGAAAGACTACTGCAGACACCTCACAACCCCATATCCCTAGGTAATTTTCTTCCCTTAATCCAAAAATATTTGAGATATTCTTCAAAGGAAGTTGTCATTTATAGAAACAGTAACTTGTTTTGATTATGCTGATATTTTTAAATCCATCCCAGTATTAATTGGTAACTTGGTTTACTTAGCCTTTTAAAATGCTTTAATGTTTCTCTAAAGTAAAACCTATCAACTGAGGGAATCAGATCGATAGTAAATACAATGAATATATATGAAAAAATACACACACACGTGTGTGTGTGTGTGTGTGTGTGTGTGTGTAGTAATTTAGGGCTTGCTTCTTAGCATGACAATTTGCTCTGTTAACAAAGCACCAACTTAGCATTTTTAGTGCCTTTGCTTGTTTTTCTCAGCTTCTTCATGTTAGGAAGGACCATATTGTGAATTGATCTGCTGATATAAGGATTAGTATTTCTGTCATGTAGTTTGAGAACTATTGAAATGAATATAGTGGGCTAGAGAGATGGTAGTTAAGAATGCTTACTGCTCTTCCAGAGGATGTAAGTTCAGTTCCTAGCCCTGGCAAGGCCAGCTCACAGCTGCCTTTGACTCCAGCTCTAGGGATTCTAACAGCCTCCTCTGGCTTCTAAGGTACTTAAACACACATGCACATGTCTACAGACAAATACATAAATAGAAAGCATTTTTAGAAAGTGATTAATTGAGCCAGGCTGTGGTAGCACATGCCTTTCATTCCCGAGGCAGCCTTGAACAGGCCAGCATGGTCTACAGAGGGAGTTCTAGGACAGCCAGAGATACACAGAGAAACCCTGGCTCAAAAAAAAAAAGAATACTTGACTTTTACATACTTAGGTAAAACTTAAAAGCTTCATAATTAGTTTATGAATTGATGAAGTGGAATATGTCTTGTATTTCTCATCCAGTTGAGGAAAGTGAATCATTTATAACTAAAGCCTTTTTGGAATGGGCATCTATGGAGAAATGTGGACCCCAATAACTAAAACATAGCCCCTAATCCTTTGCCCACGTCACAGGTCATGCTGGGTAGTTGGGAGCATCAGTTTTACCGTGTTTTAGTTGCTAATCTCTTTTCCCTACCTCTGATACGGAGATAATAATCCATCATGCAGAACTGCTTAAGGTCAGTTGAGATGTTTGTAATGGGTGCAGCATGACAAGCAAGTCTTCAGTAAGCAATGGCTATGGCAGTGATGGGTACAAGGCTGTGGTTTATTTACCATGTGTGTGCAGAAGTTGACCTTGGTCTTACATGGACTGAGATAGAAGACTCGACATTCTTACTGCTTAAGTTCTTCCAAGTTGGTTGAATTCAGTTAGCAGCTCCATTGATCACTTCATTGTTCAATGTATTTAGCTGGAAAATTAACTTTCTAAAAGGGAGATACGGGAATTTTGTCCATGATTGTGAACATGTTTTCTCAAAATTAAATTTATCTGATACGGAAACAATACTTGCCGTAATTTTACAAGTACAGTAAAGTGCTGTTCTGTCATGGGACAATACCTGACAGCAGTTTCCTTGTCTTTATTTGTTCTGGGTGGTTCTGTAATCCAGAGTTTGCTGAATGTCTTTTTCTCCTAGCTATGACACTTAAGACGCTAGATGGACACCGTGACAAAGCTGTCACTCAGCTCGGCTCAATGCTGTTTACCAGACAAGTGTCTGGAGCCAGGTGAGTCAGTTTAAGAGATGAGTTTATCTGCTTTTGATGTCACCTGTAGGACACTATGCGTCTGTCCCTCCTCCAGCAGGGACAATTTTAGCTTTTGGACAGTTTGTTTTCATCCTGTGGTTTTTCTAATGGATTTTCAGGACGTGTGTAATACTGTGGCTTCCAAGCTCCACTTCCTAAACTTTAAGAACGCACAAGTTCAAATGGAAGGTGCTGCTTAGGTGATGCCCCTGCCTAGTGAAAGCCCAGTTGTGCAACTGTTCTTAAGGCAGTGAGGCCTCTGTACCTCCTGGGTTTTAGTGTTTGGCTTTCTGCTGATTCCAACTCTTTGGCTTTTCCTTCTCCAGCCCTTCTTGCCCTTTGCTGTCCTATATAGTGATTTGGTGAGATAAATTATTCTTTTTGTCTGACTCCTTTACGCCACCCCACCTCACGTAATGAGTTTCAAGTTTTATTACAATAAAAGTGCTTATGTTGGCTTTTCTTTAAAAAAAAAAAAAAAATGTTTAATCAAGAACTCTTGTCAGTAGTCCTTCACTATATACTGACCTGTGCCTAAGAATTCACTGTGGTCAAAGAACAACGTAACAACCCTGTGAGGCTGTTAATGCCCCACCTCTGGATTCTGATCAAAGTATAGGAAGACAGGAGTCTTGTTTCTGTGCCTCTCTTGATAGATGGTTGTTTTTGCTGCTGCTGCTGCTGCTGCAACAGCAGTGGTTCTAGGATTGAACCTAGGGCCTGAAGCAAGGTGGTAAGCACATGACCACAGATACATCCCCAACTCCTTTTTTTTTTTTTTCCTGGTTTTTCGAGACAGGGTTTCTCTGTGTAGCCTTGGCTGTCCTGGAACTCACTCTGTAGACCAGGCTGGCCTCGAACTCAGAAATCCGCCTGCCTCCGCCCCCCAAGTGCTGGGATTAAAGGCATGCCCCACCACTGCCCGGCTCATCCCCAACTCTTGATTTTCAGACAGGGTCTCACTAAGGTATCCAAACTGTACTTGAACTTACTCTATGGCCCACTCAGGCCTAGAACTTGCAAGTCTCCTGTCTCAGCTTCCCACATAGGCCCAGGTTCTGTGTAGACTTTTGTCTAATTCTTAGATGATCTTCAGTACTGTCATATTATGGTAGTAGAAATGTGGCATCTTTCCCACCAATTTCAAGTGGAAATGTTGCTAAGGAAATACTGTTTTCTAATTGTTCTACTTAGATTTATGTTGCTGTAATTAAAATATTCTGACAAAAAGCAAATTAGGAAGGGAAGAACATTTCTTTAAGTTATACTCTAGGTCATAGTCCATCCTCAAGGGAAGTCAGGGTAGCAACTCAAGCAGGAACTGAAGTAGAAACAGTTGAGGAAAAGTACTTACTGGCTAGTTCATTCACTTACGTTCAGCTAGCTTTTTAAAACTGTCCAGGACCACCTGCCTAGAGATAGTAATACTGCCCACAGTGAGCTGGGCCCACCTGTATCAGTTAGCAATCATGATAATATACCAAAATAAGCCCAGAGGCCAATCCATTCTGAGGTTCCATCTTCCAGTTGACTTTAGGTTGTATTGACAAAAACAAACAACAACAAACAAAACAACTAACCAGAGCACTAAACTAAGAGAGCTGTGCCATTCTTGGCAGCTATTCCTTAGAAGCATACTTTCCACTCACATTTGTGTGGCATTAAAATCAGGTGTTTTAGAGAACAATGTGGTATCTTACTCTAAATGCTTTTCATCATATTCATCTCTATGAAAGCAGTTTATTCTGACTTATGCTGTCTTTGTCAGTGTTCTGTTGCTAAGAGACATCATGAACATGGCAACTTTTAGAAAGGAGAGCAATTGGGCTTGCTTACAGTTTCAGAAGTTTTGTCCATTTTTATCATAGTGGAGAACATGGCAACAGGCAGGCAAACATGATACTGGAGAAAGTAGCAGAGAGGTCTACATCTGCATCTATAGGCAACAGAAAGGGAGAGTGAGCCAATGGGCCTGGCTTGTGCTTCTGAAACCTCAAAAGCCCACCTCAGTGACACACTTCCTCCAACAGGCCACACCTCCTAATCCTTCTAAACAGTGCCATGCTGATAACTAAGCATTCAAGGGTATGAGCCTATGGGGAAATTCTTATTCAACCACCACACTTACAGAGGATAGAATGCCTGTGTCAGAGGACTTGGGTTTTATTTGTGCTTTGATTGGATCTTCCTGGATCTGGCAGGTTGTGAACTAGCTGATGGGGGAGCTAGTAATGGAATTTAGATTCTCTGGGTATTCTGAAATAACAGTATGAGCTCTTAACCACTGAGCCAAGTGTCTGGCCCCATTGTTCAGTTTTGTTTTGTTTTTAGTCAGAGACTTGCTATGTAGCATAGCTGGTCTTGGGATCCTCCTCCCTTTCTTCTAGTGCCAACCACACTTGGCTAATGACAGCTTATTCAAAGGAAAACAAACAAACGAAAAAAAACCTAAAACTTAGGTCAATTCAGCTTTTACGTTGAGAAACTGTATGCCACGTAATTTTGATGCTTTTGGTTTGTTGTCGAACCCACCTTCCCCTCCCCCCACTGTTCCCCCAGATGGGGTTTCTCTGTGTAGTGGCCCCAACTATCCTGGAACTTGCTTTGTAGACCAGGTTGACCTCAAACTCACAAAGATCTTATTTCCTAGTGCTATGATTAAAGGTGTGGGCCTCCACACCCAGCCTTTAATTGGTTTCTTAAAAAATGGAAGATTAGAAATCTACTTGTGTCTAAGGAAGCCATGGAAGCCTTAAATAATGCATAAGCTGTCTGTTGGTGGCTGTTGCTCTCTGCTGGCCACCTCCCAGTGAAGCAGTCACTTAGTTCTTAGATCCTGTTGTGAGCCCTTTTATGCTGGTTGCATGATTGAAATTTTCCTTTGTTGATGGTGAGCTGACAAAAAACCAAAGCATTTTTGCTTACACAGTTGAAGTCAGATTCTAAGTTTGGCACAAAACTAAATTTCTTATTACTTCTTTGGAGAAGATATGAAGATGAGCTTGCTCTCTATTATAGAAGCTGAGTAAATGGTCATCATTAGGCAGGACTTTGCAATTGTATTTTACAAATTCATTTTAAGCTGACAGTTTGTTTGCACTGACCACAATTTGTGCCTGTTTCTCAGCTTCTTAACTGGTGGCTGTATAACTTAGTGAGACAGTGCCTTGTTTCTGGGTGGGTGGTATCTATTAACATCACCAGACACATCAGTTTGATAAATCTTTTTTCCCTTTCAGGGCTGTGCCTCTTGGGAATGTGCAAACTGTGAGTGGCTATACTTTCCAAGGCTTCATGTCCCACACGGATAATTACCCCTGTGCTTACCTCAATGCAGCAGCAGCCATCGGGATGAAGATGCAGGATGTGGACCTGTTCATAAAGAGACTTGACAAGTGCTTAAACATAGTAAGAAAAGAACAGAATAGAGCAAGGGTTGTGCCTGGAGCTGACGACATCAAAGCTGGAGATGCGGACATTGAGGAGATGGCTTTGAAACTAGATGGTGTGCTTGGTGACATGGGCCAGGGCCCTGCTTCATGACACAGGCTCTTCCTGACAGTTCATACAAGCAGTTTAAACAATATATGGGAAGTTTTTGAATTGAGTTTTATAGAGAATATTCCGTCAAGGTGAATATTCATGGTGGTTGTTTTTATCCTTAGATTGCCTCAGTCTTTATGCTTCTTAACAGGTTATAACATGCAGTTGCAGTGAACACAATCCAGATGATTCTTACTAATATAAAGTATAAAGCTACATGTAATTCTCATTCAACTACAGAGAGCTTCTTTTTGTTTCCAGTCATACAGAATTGAGAAAGATCTGTTTCCAATGCTGCTAAATACCAGATGTTTATTTAGCTGTCTCTGCCTATAGAACAGACATTTCCCAAGGAAACAGGGCCAAGTCATAAGCTTAAGAGCAGTTGTTCTCAACTGGACTGGCTTCGTTATACATGAGCAACACAGAAAGATTCACAGTGGGTGCTAGTGGCATTAAATGGTGGAACCAGCAGTTCTGTTCAGCACCACACCTATGGCCCAAGACATTCCACAAGAGAATTCTCCAGTCCAGAATGTCAGTAGTGATTTGTTTTAAGGAAGTGAGCTCCTCAGTTAAAGAGGGGTTTCCACATGTCCTGCCTGATGACATTGCTGTTTGTGGTGGGCTGCATGGAAACCAGTGGTCCCATGAGAGCAGTGCCCAGCGCTGTGATGGGTGTCATGGTTTGCTCAAGTATGTGCCATGCTGTTCACATACCTATAAAATCAGCTAATTTTATATTTTTAGACCATATCTCGGTGATAGGTGACTTCAAAAATTAAAAAAAAAGTTATCCCTGTGAATGTTACTAAGGCTAGTCATAGACTATTAGTGACAGTAAGAGTCACTAGTTGCAAACAAGTTGTTACAAATTGTTTTCTATAATACTTACTCAATTTTCCATTTGGGCAACTGAAAACTTTATTCCACATACTGTTTGGGCTTTAAGCAGCCTTTGTGACTGCATTTATCTGAATGACTGAAATTCTAGGCCTAGTACCTCTCTGATTTTTGTTAGTTATAGAAAACAAAACAAAAAAAACCTGGGGGCTTAGTGAAGCGTCTTGGAAACAACCATGCCAAAGCTGTGTTTCTTAGGCCTGCTCTGTGTAGCGTCTCAACCCAAAACATATTCATGGGGAAAAGGGTCCATGGAGGAATAATTTGGGAAATGCCTTTGCCAGTTTGCTCATGGTGTATTAACTGCTACAAGAGGATTTCTTTAGTAAAATTGGCCTGCTTTTCCAAAGAGGAGCCAGTTCTCTGAAGTGAAACACTCGCTGACTTCTTGTACTTACTCTTCCAACACAATGGGTCCAGGGTGTGACCTCTGGAGTCTACTCTTGGCTTGGTTTGACGCTGAGCTGTACATGAAAAGGGAATCTTCCCTGTGTACAATCTTAGAGGGTTTGTAAAGATGAGCTTAGCCAGAAGCTGGCTTGAGTGTGTAAGTTGGGTCGTGTGAACGAGCCACTGGTGCACATGCAAGTCAAGACTGGACAGAGATAGAGAACTCACTAGCAGATATCTAGGTGGTTCCTAAATGTAGTCTACCTTTGGGAACCAGACACGAAAATGGCTCACAGGTAGCTATAGTAACTCCTTACATGGGAGTAAATCCCGGATTGAAAAGCTCTGTGCTGTCTTCTGTGTGGATTCAGGACTGCACCTTAGTGAGATGAAGCCACAGAGGCCCAGTCTCTCTGGGGCCTATGAGGGTCAGATGATCCCGCCGAGGGAAACGCTGGCAGTGCAGCTTTCTACACATCAGGCCAATATGATTTTCTAGAACAAGTGGTCTATATTGTGTGATCATCATTTTGCTTAAGAAAGGCCAGGGTCCAGAGACTGGAGATGCTTCTTCATCTGCCGAGTATCAGCAGTTCTTGGGCTTCAGCTGCTGAATAGATAATAATTCTAATTGAAGACAAATTACATGAACCCACACGTGAATGATAGATATAACATTTTATTGCTGGTGCATAAAGTCTGCTGCAGTTTTGGGTATTAACCCTTTCCTTTTTAAGCACTTTTAAATTCCAGCTCTGTTCCTCCTGGCTCCAGGAGTTCTTTCCTTCCGCAACCCTGTATAACTCACCTAATTCTCTCTCCTGTTCACATCTACAAGTTAAAGGGACTATTCCTGACTCTGCATGAAGCACTGCTGTTGCTTGGGGTTGCTTCCTGGTTTGCCTTTGTTGCCCTCAGGCTGTGGTTCTGGAGGTCACCGTGCAGGCATTGCCTAAGACACTACTACTGTCTTTGTGGCCTTGCCCCTCTTATAATAAGGCCATAAAGTAGACTTTTGGAGGTTGGTTTTTGAAGTCACTGGGCTGGAGTAATCTACGTAGAGAAGAAAACTGAATCACGGGATGTTTGGTCACTAATGTATCTTACTAACATTCCAGGGAGAGATGTTTTCAATTGAATCTTAATTTGGCCCTAGGTCCCTGCTGATGTGTTCTCGCTGTCAGGGAAAGGTGTGACAGAGCCTTGTAAGCCAGTGTTAACTATGAATCTTCCCACTGGCTTGTGGTAATAGTTGAATTCAGTTATACAAGATGAGTTATGTAATATAGTTCTGTTCCACCAATAGGCCTTTGATGTACAAATGGTAAATTTAAATATGATTTAAATAAATATTTTTTCCAATATCTTGACTCAGCACATAATTATTCACTGATTCTATTTCTTTAACCATAGGACAGTAAGAATTGTCACTAAGGCCCTAGATACAGAATATGTCTGTGTTATGGTTTCCATAGGTGTTAGTGGAACTTAGACAGATATCCTCGTGTTTTAAACAGGTCATAATATTGAGTAAGTGACCTCATCCTGACAAGTTCAGTTTTGAGTCTTTCCACTGAAGTAGGCAACCAACAATTGAAAACAACAGCAGTGAAAAACAATGATGAATCTCATTCATATTGTTCTCAGAGAAAATTTTGATATACATACACATTTGGTGCAGATAAAAATTGGATTTCCTTTGCCTCCCAATCTAGGATGCACTAATTTTTGCCTAGCTGGAAAATGGTTTTGTTTTACATTGATGAAATTGACTTTATATATTGAGTTGGAGGAAACCCAGTTTTATATGCACAGAAGTTGGTTGATTTCAGATATTTCATAATCTCTGAATAATTTGGTAACCAATTGGCCATGCTAGTAGCAGAAGTGCATGTATGCATGTGTGTGCATGTGTGCATTGGGGGATCATCGGACAGGTGCTAGGTGCTTCCTTGTTTGTTTTTGTCAGTTCTGCTCTCGGCCAGCCTTAGTCTGCAGGTCTGGTTTGATGTCTCCTTTACACCGTATTTTTATATTGACTTTGTGGTCTGTGTGACATAAGCTGATGATTTTACAGCTAATGAATATTACTTTCTAACTTACCAGCTAATATTTTACAGTTCAAGCTCAGGCCGTGGACAAAGTCAGATTGTGTTTATACCACCTTTTTTTTTAAAAAAAAAAAAAATCAAATAATGTCAACAGGAGCTCTGGGGAAAGGTGAAGGAAGGCTGAGTCTAACCATGTAACTGGGGTTGGGGGTTTAAGCTATGAGACTGTGATGTGAGCATCAACATCCTGACCTGTATGATGTGAGCATCAACCTCCTGACCTGTATGTTACCAAAAGGGAGAAACAATTCCAGAAATATTTTTTGTATAGACTGTTTAAAAATAAAAACAAATTGTATAATTTATTACATGAAATAAATTTTTAATAAATCATTGACAATAGCTTATATTATTCCACTGAATCATGACAACAGATGAAATCTGGAAGTACAAATAACCTGCACTGAAGTCTTGCACTCTTTCATCATCTCTGCTTGCCCAGAAGTCAGAAAGAAAAGTCTGATTTGGGATGGGAATCATGCGTCATGGCTATTGACTGTAAAGGTTGATACTTAAGAGTATTGAGTCATTTTTAAAAGAAACACTCAGGGGCAGACAAGATGGCCCAGCGGGAAAAGACACTTACCACCCAGTCTGACATACCTGTACACACACACACACACACACACACACACACACACACACAGTAATAAGTACTTTTTTTAAAAAAAAAAACAACTGTCATTTATTTGAAAATAAGAGATACCTGTCAACTTCATATTTTATTGTTGGCGTGTGCTGTTTAAAATTAAGCATTTCCCATTAAGTGGGAGTTGGAGTCTCCCTGTTACTTCCCTCTGAACTCATAACATTTCCAAATCAATCTTGGTCTCATCAGATGTGGAATGGAGACCACCCTAAGCAATGAGGATCAAGTGGATAATAAATGCAAAGATTATTAATAAATGTTTCAGGGTCTGAAACAGCAAGAGCCTGTAAGTAAGTAGTGACATTCTTGATAAGCCATATTGTATTAAATTGTGCTACCTTTATATGAAAATGTGTTGTGAGGTGGGTTATTGGTGAATTTTACACATTTTCTAGTGGAAATTCCAAAAACTTACTTGATTTTAGATGATATCTCTCTCTCTCTCTCTCTCTCTCTAATTTTCAGGGTCTTTCTATTTTGACTTTTAATGAGTTTCCTTTGGTTTTACAATTACATTTGAGAATTTAAAAAATGTATTAAAGTGTACTACTTTTTGCATCTGAAGTTACAGATTATAACCTAAGAGATGTTCTGAGCAAGTTCATGTCACAGTGACTTCTGCAGGGATGTGTTAGCCTACCTCTGGTTTTGATGTAGGCAGCAGGATTATAAGCATGATTTGTGCAGTGCATACAGCTTGGTTCTATATAACTTTACTGTGGACAGTGGCTGGGCATGCTCCTACCTTTACACATGTAACAGGCCTTCCTGAACCCGACTAGTACACATCTTTTGGGTGTACAGTCCTTTAAGGCAATTCTTAGATCTTTCTCCTCAAAATGTGTTCACCCTCAGCCTCCCCCCTCAATTATTCATATTCCTTCCCACCGTGAGGCCAAACGTCTGGCAGCCTTGACTGTCTCACATTCTGTATTTATATCAAGAAGTCATGCAAAGCTGGGCATGGTTTATGCATTCCTGCAATCTTCACAATCGGGAGACAGGAGGATTGTGAGATTAGGACCACCCTGGGCTACAAAGTGATGAGACTCTGCCAATCAGTCAAATAGTCATGTTGTACCTACTTTTAAAAACTTCCCTAGGATCAAGCCTGTGCCCTTCTCTGTAACAGGTTTGAACTGCCTGTGTTTATGTTATTATAGGACCTACTTCCTGCTCCTCTAGAAAGAGGCCCTACCCATCTAACCTTGTCCCCTTCCCTTCATCCTCTGACTCTTCCCCTTTGTCCTTATTACTGTCAGCCAAACTGGTCAGCTTGTTGCTCAGTCCAGAACACATTGCCTCAGAGCTTTGCCTCTGGCTCTTCTCTGCCTGAGAATGTCAACCTAGGCCCTTGCTTAACTCACATTCCTCATAGTTGTATTAAATCTCCTTGTGAGAGAAGTCTACTCCCATGACCTTTTAAGAGCTAGAGCGGTCTTCTCTCCCTTGTCT
This sequence comes from Rhynchomys soricoides, assembly GCA_019843965.1. Taxonomy (NCBI): domain Eukaryota; kingdom Metazoa; phylum Chordata; class Mammalia; order Rodentia; family Muridae; genus Rhynchomys; species Rhynchomys soricoides. Next base: position 5,672,664 of record JADRCH010000175.1, read on the forward strand.
TCAAGGTCTCTGTTGGTGTTCTTCCAGCCACCTGGAGCTTATGATTCAGAATGTCAGAGCTTATGCTGTGTGTAGCATGTGCCTCCGTGATAGCCGTCCTAGTGATCCCAGCCTATTGGCCATGCCTCATGCTGAGGAGCAGAGGTCTAACACAGCATGAAATGTACAGGTTGGTGAAAGTGTTTTTTCCCCTCTGCCCCTGGGTAGGCCGTCAGTACCACCAGAATAGCATACTGTTCACTCATATCCCAAGCAACTAAGCAGCAGCTGCCACAGGACACTCAGCTATTTATTGTATGTGAGATTGAAGAGGGGTTAAATATTTATGCAGCTGTGAATCCCATCATGTCTGATTGAAACTCCAATAGTTCCATCTCTAATAGGTGCAGATGCAGAGGTCCTGCTCAGCTCGCCTTGTGCGAGGGAAACCTCCCACCCTCCCACCTGTCAGCTGCAAGGAGCAGCCTCACCTGACAGCCCCCTTGTTCTGTCTTACCTTCAAGGGCAGCTGTAGCCCATCAAGCCAAAGTCAAAGTCACTGGCCGGTGTCTGAACATGGCTGTGCTATAAGACCACCCACCACTGTGTATACCTTTTAACAGGCTGTAGACTTTGCTTAGGGACTTTTGCCTGGCTGGCAAGCATACCATATCAGGCTGGTGACTCCTCTGCTCTGGCCTGCTTTTCCTGTTTGTTTGTTTGACAGGCATTGCTCTCTAGTAAACCGTTTCTTCTCTAACATGGCCACCTCACCTGCTCATAGGATCTGACCTATATAGTACCTGTGGCCTCCACTCCCCTGCCTTCCTCTCTTCTCTTGCCTCTCTTCTTTGCTCTAAACCAGCCCTGTGATACACCTACTTACAGTATTCAGATAATGCTAATCTGTACAGTTCTTTAGCTGGATGAATCTCATTTGGTAGCCATTACAGATTATGACATTGATTTAATCTCACATCAGTGTGTGTGTATGTGTGTGTGTGTGTGAGTGTGTGTGTGTGTGTGGTGGGTGCACTCACTTGTGTGCATGTGTGGAAGTCAGAGATTGACTTTGGATATCTTTCTCTATCACACTCCACCTTATGTTTGAGACAGGGCCTGTCCCTGAATCTGCAGCTTGCTCTTTTGTCTAGACTGGTTGGCCAGATAGCCCTTGGTGTCCTCTCCTGTCCTCCTCTCTTGGTGCTACCATGCCCAGCATTTATGTGGATTCTGGGGATCTGAAGTCAGGTCTGCATGCTTTCACAGCAAACATATTACTCAATGAGCCATTTCTCAGACCGTAATGTGGCATCATTTTGTAAGTTATGATTTTAAAATCCCAGTTGCTGTTTTCAAATGTGTCAAGAGTCAAGGTTTAACCCATTGTTTTTATAAGTGACTCATGGACTCTGAATGAGAGATAAGTCATACAATGGAGAATCTCTACAAAGACCTTCTGTCATGGTCAAATAATAGCTACAGAGTGAGAGACAGAGACCATCTTCATCCTTAACTTGCCACATAGTGACAGAGTGGCTTGCTTAGGTTTTATTGTCAACTTGATACAACCTAGAATCACCTGGGAAGAGGGAACTTTAATTGTGGAATTGTCTCCATCAAATTGGCATGTGACCATGTCTGTGAGGGACTGTCTTGATGTTGGAGGGTCCAGGCCACTGTGGATAGCACCATCCATAGGCAGGTGGGCCTGGGCTATATTAGAAAATGAGTAGAGAGTGAGCTAGTAACCACCATTCCTCTGTGGTTTCTGCTTGAATTCCTGCCCTGTCTGCCCTCCATGATAGACTGTGGTGGAAGCATAAGATGAAATAAACTCTTCCCGTAGATTGCTTTAGGTCAGAGGGTTTTATCACCACAGCAGAAAAGCAAACTAGATCACTAAGTGGCCTGACCTTCCGAAAGCTAACTTTTGACTCATCTGAAAGGATAACAAGACCTCCCGGGACTGAGATAAACATCCAGTGAAATTTTATGTGTGTGAAGTGGCGAGGGAGGATGGATATGTAGCCCCTGGTCTGATAGTAGCTATCACTGAATGGTTGTTAACACAACACACCAAAATGGAAAAGATCTTTAATGAAATAGCATCGGAAATGGGCTTTATGCGGTGCAGCTGTGTTGGCTTGGTATTTATCACGTCCTATCTATCGCAATAAAAACAGAGACTGCAGCTATGGGAGATGAGCCTCGGTCTAGCTGCCCTTCCTCCCGATTCTTGCCTCCTAACGCTGGATTTTCTTCTTTGTCTTAAGGCTTTTTGTGTGTGTGTGTGCTGCTAAAAACACAGATGCCTCTGGAAATAGATATCTGCTTATTCTTATCAGTTAAGGACTTCTTAGTTGGGGAGAGTTTATCAGATGTTCCCAAAGAATAGGCTTTAAAAAAAAAAAAAAAAGCCAAACTTTAGCACAGAAACTTTAAAAATCTCCCAGATAGCTGTCTAGTGCCTGCTGCTCAAAGTGCCCAGCAGCACTTCCTGCCCATGGAATTGGCACCTACCAAGTTCCACTTTGTTTTACTGGCCCCACTAGCCATACCTCTGGTTGCAAAGTACATCTGAGATATTTATGGGTGGGGCTCAGACCCAACCAGACCTGGCCCCAAGGTGAGGGAATACTATGCCCCTACTCCAGGATGAACCTAAGGTCTTGTGTGCTTAACAAATGCTCTATTACTGAGATATCCTCCAGCCCTCTTGTTATTTTGAGAAAGGGTCTTGCTAAGTTGCCCAGGCTGGACCTGAATTCATTCTGTACCCCATTCTGTTCAGGACCTTGAACTTGGATCCAAGCTCTTGGATAATAGTAGACTTTCAATGTAAATTCTCCTAATAGAATCCCTGGGCTTTTAATAGAATTGGGCTCTCAAGGTTGTGTGGTAGCAGTTCTAGCTACAGAGATCACCTTTATTCTGAAATGTGTGGAAGGTGAATGGTGCTATGTCTGGCTTCATGAGCTGTAGAACCTGTGCATCCTAACAGTTGCTCAGAGGGGAAAAGAGGCAGAAAGGTATGCCTGGGAAACATGAGAGGAGGGAGTGGACTGGCCTTCCTGATGTGTTTCCTGGTCAAACTAGAGAGACAGGAGTGGAGCTTGGATCTTGTGATCAGACCGAAGCCTGATATTCTCCACTCCCCTCAAAAAACTTGCTCATAGGCAATTAATGGGACAGAAGCCTGAAGACTAGAGTTCAGGCTCCAGGATCCACACAAAAAGCTGAGTGTGATAGCACATACCTGTAACCCAGCACTGGGAAGCCAGAGACTTCCTTGAGGCTTGCTGGCCAGCCACTATAGTCTACTTGCTGAGTCCTTGGTGCAGTGGGATACCCCGACATCAAAAGAAGTGGACTGTTACAGTGGAACCATCCTTATGGTTGTCTTCTGACTTCGGCATGCACCCAACTACATGTGCACAGAGGGAGGAAGGTACAAAGAGAGGGATAGAGGGAGGGCAGGACAGAGAGAAGGATGGAGGGAGGGACAGAGGAAGGGAGAGTAAGAGCAGAAGAAAACTAAATCAGAACCTCCCTTTGGAAGAGTTTGCCTGGAAATCTGAATTCAGGATCCTCGGTTATCTGTGACCTCCTGGAATTTCCCAGGTAAGAAACCAGATGTGAAGAACTGCCTAAAGCCACATGTGTGGGAGATGGGAGCAGAGGCTGGTCCTCGAGGCTGGAGCTACTCATGGATCATGTCTCAGGCCTGGGAACATCTTTCTGGCCTTGGGCTTTTCTTCCCTGTGAAATGCACCCTTTCTGTGTGTCCTTCAGCTTCTGCTGTCCGAATTTGCCCGCACTTGATATGATCACTGTCCACCTGCCTGGAGATTCACCTCTTCCTAGGGACTGGATGCAGTGGGGCAGGGGAGGACAGAAGCCTTTTGAACAATGATTTCTGCTGTTGTTGAAGCCCAGTGAAAATATGCCTGTTTTTATTTACTAACTCAAAGCAAATAGACCTTTTAACACTGGAAAATCAGCATTTTTGGTGTGCATTTATGATCATTGTCCATTTTCTGTTTATTTCCATTTATTTGCAGCCACTGTGTGTTGGGGCCAAGTTGGTTTCTGCCAGTCCCTATGGGGGAGGAAAAGGAAAATAAAGTAGAACTCATAACCAACCACACTGCGTATAGAGCTGTCCCCACGGAGCCCAGTGCTTCCTAGGCATGAAATTGACTGACGCGGGGAGGCAGCAGGTGTGGGGACACATGCCACTTGCTGCCTTTTTTTCCCACTGTGTTTATAATCAGTAAATGGCTCTGGATGTTTAAATGGTTCCTTAATACTGATGGAGAGCGGATGCCATTACAACCTGAACTTGTATTGCCACGCAGATGGTGGGGATAAACATCCAATTGGGCACATAGTTCTGTTTGTCTCACTTTTAAAAAATCAGCTGAGTGTCAGACATCCATGGTGCCAGCCGGAGGGTTGGGGGGGGGGCAGGGAGAAGCTGAGCACCTCAGTTGCTATCCTTCAGACTACATATATATTAAGGAGGGAAGGTGCCACCACAGCCTTCCCCTGTGATGAGGGGTGTTCACTGCAGCATCTGTGATTCCCCTTCACAGGATCAAAACTGTCTCCATGACACGTGACTTATAGGTTTTGGAGATTATCCGCCCCTCCCCAAACTGATCCCACCCCAAACACTCCTGGGAACTTGGGGTGTGCTTCTTCTTTCACTTCTTGAACATGAAAGAAGCATGGCAGTGCCTGCCCTCCACACCAGATGCCACCTCCCACTCCCACCTGTCCCTCAGATTGCTGCCTTCTTGTGGTCCATTGCTTCACTCCATTTTGTGGGATCTTAGCAATTATGTTCTTCCCGCTGTTGCTAGAAACTATGGCATCAAAGCTTACCTCAGAAGTAACCTTTACCACGTTTGAAACAACAGAATAACAACAGAAAAACAACAGAATAAGCAGAATAGCTTCTGCTTAGCTTTTGTGAAGCTAAGCAGAAAGAGCAGGGCGACTTGAGTCAGAGACCCTTCCTAGTCTCTTAAGGTCACCTTAGGAGTAAGTCTCCATTGAGAAGCCCACACCCATACTTGGGTGTGTTTTACCTCTCCCCACCCTCAGTCTCAGCACCTCTCTCTATTTTAACATGATACTTGAATCTATATTAAAATATCTTAATAAATCCAGCTCTGCTTTTAGGAAGAAAAATTACCTGAAGGAGGAAGCCCATCCATGAAAGAAGGCCAAGGCTGGGAACACACTCCAAGTCACTTCTGGGTTGGAGAGGGGGCCATTGATCCCAGTGTCATTGTTGAAGAAGCAGTGCATCATGGAAGGAAAATGGAGGTGAGTGCTGGTGCTCAGCTTCTGTGGTTTAAATGAGATGTTTGCCCTGTTGTCTAGAGCACTTGAATACTAGGTCCCCAGTTGGTGGCACTGTTCCTATGGGTTTAGGAATGTGACCTTGCTAGGGAAAGTATGTCCCCGGGGATGGTTTGAGAGCATAAAGACTTGTACTAGTTTGCCTTTTGCTTCATGCTTGTGGTGCCGGATGTGAGCCCTCAGCTTCAGGCCTTCACTCTACCATCTTGGACTCTAACCCTGTGGAACTGGAAGCCCAAATAAACTCTTCCTTCTATAAATCGCCCTGGTCATGCTGTTTTGTAACAGTCACAAAAAAAGTCACTAATGTAGCTAGCTACCTGTTTCTTTTCCTTCGGTTTGGGGCCCGAAGCCCATGGAATGTATTAGGAAGGGTCTTTCCTATCTCAACCTAATCTAGAAACTTCCTCATAGTCATGTTTATAAGGCTGTCTCCTAGGTGGTTTTCTATCCTGCCTAGTTGACAATATCCACCACCATGGTCTGTTTTACTGATATTATACAAAAGCAGGGCAGCACTCACTCACCTCACCTCCTCCAACTGGCTTATTTCTTTTCCAGTTGTACAAGTGCCTCCCACATTTGCATCTCCAGACATCTTGTGATCTGAGGTGGACTAGGCTGGGATGTTGGGTAACTGAGAGGACTTATTCAGACTCATGCCAAGGGTAGAAGCTGTGCTATCCTGTTTTCTGTTGCTATAACAAAATACCCAAGACTGGGTAGTTCATTAGAACCAGTTTGGCCAGTTCTAAAGATGGAGTATCTAAGAGTAAGCATAGAACCAGCATCACTTGGCACTTCTATTCGTGATGGAAAGCATTTACCAGAGAGGCAGCATGTAGCTTGCTTTAGAGCAGCTGGCTTTGTGCTCACTAACCCAGGCCTGGAGATCAAGAGTGCACTCCCAGGCAACAGCTCCTCTTGAAGGCACCAATTTCTACCTTGTATCCCAGCACTGCTAGAGGCTAACAATTTTTAATTGTGACTCCAAAGGGCACAAACCCCTTTCATACCACGATGAGTAGTGAGCCCTGGGTTCAGGCTGATTCTGGCCTTGGAATTTCCCTTAGAAATATCGGAATACAGGGTTAGAATCTGGTACTTTGGGGTAGTATTGTCTGAAAATGTGCCAGGTGGCAGATATGAGGCCACCCTGCCGTAACCATCTGAGAGAGCCACAAACTAGACATGAAGGAGCCCAGGGCATCCTAGTGAAACTTTAGATAAGGATGCTGGAAGAAGTCTTGTTACATAACAGTTTCCTCTAAGGTTAAAACCTTTCATTGTGGAGGGAAACTTCTTAAGACAGATTGTAAAGGGAAAGTTAAATGACAGGCTATTTTAGGACAGGATGTTTACAATGAGATGAAACAACATGATGTTCTAGGAAGGGAAAGTGAATCGCTACATTCTGCAGGAAAGCTCTGGTAAAACAGGAAGCAAACAACACAAAGTAACTTCAGGAAGTCCCTGAAACTGACCAGATTCTCTAGTTTCTCCCAAAGAAGGTAAGTGGTAAAGACTGTTGTGAGTTTCTTTTTTTCTAACATCTGTTTTACTGACATAACATACTCACTCCTTCATTCACCTCACCTCACCTCCTCCAGCTGTTGTATTTCTTTTCTAAGTTGTAAGAGTGTCTCCCACATTTGCATCTCCTGACATCTTGTGACTTGTGATGGGCTGGGCTAGGAGTATTTAAACCCTGTGGTGGTTTTAATGAGAATGGCCTTCATCTGCTCCTATGTTTGAATGCTTAACCCCTTTTTGGTGGACTGTTTAAGAAGGATTGGGAGGTGTGGCCTTGTTGGAGGAGGTGTGTCACTGTGGGTGGGATTGGAGGTTTCAAAAGCCCTTTCCTGGCCCAGACTCTCTCTGTCTACAATTTGCAGATCAGATGTGAGCTCTTAGCTACTTCTCCAGTACCATGTCTGCCTGCCTCCTACCATGCTCCCCACCATGATGGTCATGGACTCACCCTCTGAAACTGTAAGCAAATCTTCAATTAAATGCAGTTCCTAAAATTAAGCTGCCTTGGTCATGGAGTCTCTTCAGAGAAATAGAACAGCAGTATCTAAGGTATTCTCCAATGAGACAAACTGCAAAGATTAGCCAAACAACCCGGAAGAGATAGGGTCCAGTTGAACTGGACCAGAAGGGGCTCTGCCCACCTGAAAGGACTCTGTCTAATCTATTGAGCTGCCTGTAGTCTGCACAGTGTAGTCCAGGTATCCAGCTTTTGTGAGTGGTCACCCATGCAAAGGTGGTTTTGTTGAGGTAGCTGTCTTTGAGTCATTTCTGCTCTTGTAAATAACCCCTCACCTATATTCCTGTAATGCCAGTAAAACTCACTGGCTCACTAATCTGGACTGTGGTGGTGGTCATGCTTTCGTCTGAGTAGATGTTGAGTGTTGTGTCTCCCCAGGAGAAGCTAGTCCCACAGAGTAATCTCTCATGATTCTCACACATCATGTAACACTTCTCTTGATTTTCTTTTCCAGTCATTTAAAAGCATTAAGCCCATTCTCAGCTCATGGGCCACCTGAACATAGGGATCTTGTTGGATCTTGCCAGTGGGCTAAGCTGGTTCAGTAGTCCATCCAGCATGTCATCTTGAGCAGGTCCCATGATTTAGCCTTGAGGTCCTGGGCTTCAAGACTGAGGACAGCACAGATTGCTTCAGACTTCTGGGACAGAACCAAAGGCAGTAACTCAGATGTAGCCCCAGAGTATGGGCGGTCCTGATTAGACCGTGTTTAGTTCATCTGAATTGTTTGTCCTCCCTAAATCCACAGATTGGATATCCTGGCTCCTCTGGATACCTCAGCATTTCCGCACTTCTGGTGCTTATGGAAAGGCGAGGGGGACATCCCAGCATGCCCTCAGCTTGGAAATTACTGCTTTTTCTTACCAAAGATGAGCTTTTAAAAACACCTCAAGGGACAAGAGAGGCCCCAGTGTGGACGCACATTGCACCTGCTAACATGGAAGGAGCATCTACACTCTGACCTCACTGTTCCCATCTGTGAAAGCATGAATTCTCTCCCAGAATGACCCATCCCTGATGCCTCATGCACCAAGAATATCACTGAGAGACTGAGTTCACATCTGCACTGCTCTTGCCAAGCCAGCCTGAGGTATCTCCTCTCCTCTACAGGTATCGTCATCATGAGAAAGTTATTTTATACCTTGACTTCATCTGTAAGGCGGAATGCTTATGGCTTCTACAGTGAGGTGCTGAGGGGCACTGGGCAAGTGATCTTCCACAGCAAGTGTAGTGCTTCCAGTGTCCAGGGCTTCCTCAGCCCATGTCTCAGCTTCTGGACAACTGACAGTGGGGGAGTTAACTTGGAGACACACACACACACACACACACACACACACACACACACACACACACTTCCTATTCCTGAAGACTGAAGAGGCTGGGAACTGTAGAAATCTCTGCTCCCAGTTCCTAGGGAACTCAGTCCCAGGCCAGGGTCAAGTTCAGAGGATGTGGCTGCTGGTAGAGAAGGCCCAGACTGTAAGCAGAAGAGGCTGCCAGTGCAGGGACCCAGGAGATATCCGGGTCTGTCCACTCAGCAAATGGGGACCTAGCTGGCCTCCTGTTCTTGTTTGCCTTTCAGAGGTAGAAGCTGTGATATGGCACCTGCTTCTGAAGCTCTTGAGTTCCCAGGTGTCTCAGGAGATTCTTCATCCTCAGACCTCAGGGTCTATGGACCTGGAGGCTAGAACAGGACTCATGGGACCCAAGTGGCCTCATGAGCACTCCCCCAGCCTGAAGTTCTTCTGGTCAGCAGGATTCTGCATCTGCCCAGAGGACTGCTGACATCTTCACTGTCTATAGCTGCAAAGTGACAGTCTGCTTCTCATGGGGGCTGGATGGTGACAAGCCATCAAAGAGCTAACATGGGGAAATCCAGCCATTGTGACAGCCCTGTGCCAGCTGTCTCTCTCACTGGACAATACCCTCATCTGCCATTCATCCCTGTGGGTCTCGGGCTTCTCCCTCTGGCACTGGCTTTGGGATGGAGAGTAGCTTTTCCTGCATGGCCCTTTTCCTTCCTTTCCTTGAGCAGCTTTTGAACTCTCAAGCACATTGTTCTTTTCCTGCTAAAACCAAGTCAGGACCTGTCACACTCAACTGCAGTTTGATCTGTTGTGCTATGGGACCCTGGGGCAGACTGGGAGATGGGGGCTACTGGACGACTTGTCTTTCCAACTTAAATTCACCATCCTGGCCAGAGGCTGGCTTCTCAGATTCCCCTCTGGGGACCATGACGGTGAGTTGAGAATGCTGGGCAGGAGAGGTTTGAAGCCTACAAGCGAATGGGATGCCTCCTGCCCCAGAGGCTCCTTCCCCCTCTACCTCTCTCCCCCAGACCTTTGCACGGAAGAATGTCAATCAGGGGCCAGGGCAGCTTTCCAGAAAGAGAGGGAGCAGTTGACAAATGTCCCTTGTTGAGCTTTCTTTCTTTCCTTTATTACTTGACAATGTAGTCCTGTAAGGCCTCAGACTGGGTGGGGGGGAAGGATGTTCTCATAAAGTTTCTGGGAGTAAGTACAAGATCCTGCAGCCTGGCCTCTGCAGGCCTCCCTGATTTTCAAGGCTACCGGCCATCTTCAGGGCTCTTGGGCCTGCAGCTGGGTCTCCCCACATCTGTCTTCAGTTTTCTGTGATTTGTCTACATGTGCTTCTGGTTGTAAGGTCCCTTTTTATGAGGATACTAGTCATGTTGGATGGAGCCCACCATCTGTGTGTGGCCTCAACTTAGCTAACTACACCTGCAGTCTGTCAGAGTAAGGGTACATCATTCTGAGGTACTAAGTAAGGCTTGGGTCTGTGTGTCCATGGCAGAGGCATCAACCTCCACAGAGATCCTTTTGTTCTGGGATGGGCCTATGGCCTCTGTAGGATCCAAGGGTGTGTTGGGGGGTGGGGGGGGGATAGGGTGTAAGACTGTCAGGAGCCTGCTTGGGTTTCTGGGTTAAGAAGATTCAGGAAGGACTCTTTACCACGATGAGCCCACAGAGGCTAAGAGATAGGGACTTGCATGTCAGCTGCATCTGTGAAGGCTTTAAAGAGAACTAAATCATCTGACACAACCAACTGAGAAGAGACAACCATCCCCCTTCATCCCATCTCCCATCACAGAGCCTAAGCCCAGAAAAACAGACATAGAATGGATAGTTCTGGATAGGGTGTCATGGTCTAGGATGTCTGTGCAAATAACCTCTGCCCTTATTAGCTGCATGGCCTTGGAGTAGTTACCTGCCTCTCCTGTGCTCCAGGGCACTCCTTTGCACAGGAGAATTCATCTCCAAAGCTGCTTCTCTGAGCCCTGGCTTAAGTGTGTATTTCAGAGAATGTGCCTGTCATTGAGCAGGGTGTGAGCAGACATGGAAGCCTGGAATAACCCCGGACCACATTAGCCATGCTTCAGGGATCGAGCTCACTGACCCTTGAGACTAGTTTAAACTAGTGCTATTCCCTAGGCTTAGCTAGCTCATCTCCAGGAGGCTGAAGATCTTGCTGATTCAGCAAGCACCACAGCCTACGTTCTTGAGAAAGCCTGAGATACTGGGGTAGCAAAGAGCCAAGGGTGCTGAGATTTGTCCTGGTTCTTTTTGGAGGACAAAAGGGAGGAGAATTGTGGGAACTGCAGCCTGATGTGATACCAACCTCATCAGATTGTTAAACCATTGAGTCACACTTGCAGAAGAAGGGAGGAATCACCCTGGAAATTCATAAGTCACTTGCTGTGAGCAAGCCAAGCCACACCTGATCTACCACATCCCTTTTGATTTGGCACACTATGGGTTTGGGAAATGCTCATGGCTTGGTGAACCTTGACCTTGTGGGAGTTTGTCAGAGACCCTCACAGGAGACAGGAAGAAGAAATGGGGTCACACACACTGGGCTGATTTCTCTTTAGAAGCAGCAAGAATGTTGGATTGTTTTTAAATGTAGAAGGTACTCAGCCATCTCAGCAGCCCCAGCCTGCTTCCCCACAGACACACCAGGATTCTCTTTCAAGCCTCCTCTGAATGGGAAGTTTCCTGGTTTGGTTGGACTCACAGATTCAAATGCTGACAACAAATGGAGTGCAGTTTTGTATTTGCTTTTTTGTTTCCCTTCAAATCTTTTCCCTAATGGTGAAATATTTCATCAAAATTCAGTTTGGTAATCACTTCATGCTTTGCATAATATTGAAGGTTTTATGGAGTCTTGCTGAGGAAGAAAGCTAGTTGGCTGACAGGCAATCCTTCTGCCCCTGTTTCTTTACGTGTGTGTGTGTGTGTGTGTGTGTGTGTGTGTGTGAGAGAGAGAGAGAGAGAGAGAGAGAGAGAATATATACAAATATGCATATGTATTCACTTGAGCATATATGCATCCATATATTAAAGCAAATATGCATATATACATATGCATTCACTTGAGCACATACCCATGCATCCATATATTTTGATATATGCGCCTTTGCAAAATGTCAGTGGCATGCCAGGCATTGTGCTAGCCATGGGAAGCTTAGAGTCCTGAGATGGGAAGGAGCTTTCATTTTTTAGCAGAATCACAGGGGCCTTTTCCTATCATGCAGAAGGTGCAGATGCCCTGGAACTGCAGCCCTCTGGACACAGCTGCCTCCTCCTCCTCCTCCTCCTCCTCCTCCTCCTCCTCCTCCTCCTCC
>JADRCH010000175.1:5684720-5759720 GCA_019843965.1 Rhynchomys soricoides
CCTCCTCCTCCTCCTCCTCCTCCTCCTCCTCCTCCTCCTCCTCCTCCTTCTCTTCCTCTTCCTCCTCCTCTTCTTCCTCCTCTGGAGAACTTCAACCTTTCTTCCTTTGTGCTGCAGCTTCACTTTTGAAATAAAAGCATATCTCCAGGGAGGGGCCATGAAGACAAAATTACAGTACAGACAGGTGTTGTTCTGTTTTTCCAAAGAAGAATGATCAGGAAGGAATTCTGAAGGAGGACTACATTTGATCAACCTCTGCCAGAGGGCACAGGTATGGAGGGGACTCTTTCCCTCCCCCAGTCACTAGAACCCAGCCAGGTCCTGTTCTGTATCTTAGCCAGGGCTGCCCCTGTCATTTGCTGTGCACTCTGCACATGGGGCCAGCTGGGTGCACTGTCCCCTCCCACAGCAGGGGAATTTGTGAGTCTGTGGACAGAACATTGCCCTGACAATGCAGACACTGATGGCTCAGAGTTTCCCAGGGCAGCATGATGCTGTACCTGTCTGTGTTAACAGCACCTGTTCCAGGAAAAAGTGAGCTCTCTGCTTCTAGTGCAGCCCGTGTCTGCCTCTGTATCCTCACATCAGCCCTTTGTGCCAGCTGACAGCTGACACAGGTGGCACCAATACCGTAACACAGGTGACCCAGAGGCTTGGAGTTGGGGAGGCCATTGTCACATGATTTTTAGGCAAGTGGCCAGAAGAACTTTACAAAGGATTTTGTTTTGTTTTTGGCTTTTTTGAGGCAGGGTCTTGATTCGTATGTAGCACAGGCTAACCTTGAACTCACAAACCTCCTGCCTCTGTCTTCTGGATGCTGGGATCACAGGTGTGCATCACCTTGCCCAACAGTTTACAAGAAGTTAGAGCTTCATCCCACATGGCCTTGTGCCACTGCTCTTGACCCTGGCTGCACATTAGGAGTATCTTTGGGGATGCTGGAAGGATACCAATGTGGGGCCACCTCTAAGCAAGTGGCCTGAGCCTCCAGGGTTTGGTGTGAGAACTCTAATTCTTAAAAATTTTTTCCTGGTAGTCCTCAGCTACTGAGGCTGCAAGCCCTGGATGGTGGGACTTGTACAGCAGACTACATGCTTGGGCATGTGTGTGTGGTGGCAGGATGGGGGATGGGGCATACACGGAGACGGAGAAGGATGTCAATACCAGGTTTTATCTCTTTGTACTTTATTCCCTTGAGACAGGGTTTCCCACTAAAGGCTAACCATTTCTTCTAGGCTGGCAGGTCTGTGAGCCTCACGAATCTGCCTCTGACCCCCAGTAATAGGGCTACAGGCATGTGTTGCCTCCATCTTAGCCATTTTGTTACATGAGATGTGGGGATTTGAACTCAGGTACCCATGCTTGCGCATCAAGCACTCTGATCCACCAAGCTACCTCCTCAGCTCACTGCTGACTCTTGAGGGGTCCCTAAGGAGAAGAACTCCTCCACTGAAGCTGTCATCACCACCACTTCTTGGGACTGATACCCTTGCCACAGCATTGCAGGGGAGGATTTGAAGAAAGAGGAAGGGTCCCACTTAGGGGCTACAGTTCTCAATCGTCATTTGAGAGACCCAACATGAGAACTGAACTGCAGCCTCCACAACTAATGTCTCTGGGGATGGGACAGGCCCTGGCAGCTACACCAGGAAATTCCTTCACTCTCTAAAGCCAGGTACCCTGGCTTGGGGCCACATCTACCTGAAGGTGTCAGAGTGAAATGCAGTTAGGATTAGGGTTTATGTAAACCAGCCAACCAGTTCGTGTGCACCATGCTTTACCACCACACCTGGCCATTAGCCCTATTGTGCTGATGACAGGCTGACAGCAAGGACGTCTGTCCCCTCCAGCTCCTTGAGGAACCTTGCCAAGGGTGAACATTCTTTGTCTGGGGGGGATGTGGAGAACTGGCCCAGTGGGGGTGGGTCTGTTCTTCCCAGTTAGCCACTTTCTCCACGACTTGCTGGGAAGCCTGTTTGTGGCTAAGTTATTTACAACTGGGATATTCTCTCAGGGATTTCTTTAGCCACCCTGAGGAGAGCCTCTGGACCTCTTCATATCCCAGAGGTGAGCACACTCCAGTGCATTTCCACCAAACAACTGATACTGTCAGGCCATGCCATCAACACAGGTGCCTACTGTCCTGGGCTTGCCCTTTGAGAGCCTTGGCTAGACCCCCCCACTTCTGGTGGAGGCTGGCTGGGCCCTTTACAGAACAGGGTCTCCTTTAAGCTGCTGTGGAAATTCAGGTGAGGAACAGAGGCAGGAGGAAGGCACAGCCCACAGATGCCCTCCCCAGCCATCTTCTCTAAGAGAGTGCCCACTAAGACCACACTTTCTCTCCTCCATCCCAGAACCCATTCTACCTCTGAGAATCTTCCTAGACTCACCAAACTCCAAGGGCCAACCACCCTTCTTGTAGAATGACTTCCCATCAGAGTGTGTGACCTTTCTTCATTGTCTGGCTAGCCTTGGGGACCCCCATACTGCTGGGAAGATGGGTGGAGTTAGTATGCAGAGCACATAGATTGTGTCAGGGAAGAGAAAAGTCCATTTTTACAACTGCTAGGTATAACATGTCCCACACATGGAGTATGTACATACATGAGACATACAGTTATACCATCCATTGTCATGTAGGTGTGATACATATACACACAGACCACAGTAATAGTCACTGTCAGTTCCACGTGTGTTCACTAAGTACCTCTGTGCACACCATGGTGCTGGCCACTGGCAGATCAAGAAGTATGGGAAATGAGGGTAGAACAAATTACAATGCCAGCTCTTCCCATCCCATCCATATAAAGAAGTAGCTTGCCCACTCACGCCAACATAAAGATAAACAGAGTACTTCCAAAGCAAAGGGTGGGCATGGCGCTCAAGGAAAAGTCTGAGGAAGACATGAGATAGCCCGTGTGTCTGACTAGAGGGACTAGGACTCTCTCCCTCCCATACCCTTTGTGTGTGTGTGTGTGTGTGGTGTCATGGACTGGGAATCCCAGGCCAAGCAGCAGAGGCCATTACCCTACAGAGCATTAGTGAGCACTTTGCTATATGCTTGACCCTGAGTCAGGTCTTGGGTACTATTAGGGACCAAGGGGGGGTGTCACTGTGGTTTAGGGAGAAGAAGAGGGAAGTGTGGCCCTGGCCTGACATTCCAACTACTCAGAATGCTGGGTCCAAAGGCCGGTATGAAGTACAGAGTAGGTCAGAGGCAAAAGCACTTGTCTAGCATGAACAAGGCCCTGATTTGATCCCCAGCATCTCAAAAAAGCAGCAGCAACAGCAGCAGCAACAGCAACAAATATAATGAATTAAAGGAGGTAGGGGTGCCCTGTCCTGATGGTCTATAGGAGGGAAAAGCACTAGAGTTGGGTTGAGAGGTGCCTACTGAGGCCTTTATCAGTTCCCTGTTGGCTGCAGGTGGAGAGGGGATCTTGAGAAACGTCTTGGCAGGCCTCGGTGCACTGGGACTCAGGGACCTTTGCTGCTGCTGCTCTTGGCTCAGGGGAAGCTGCAGGTCCAGAAGTCCTCTCTCCACACACCTGGATCTGCAAGGGTAATGGGGAGATTGAGCATTGAGTGGTGTTTTCCAGTCTTGCAGCTTGGAATTTTCCAGGCTTTTTGATCAGGCTGAAAAATCCAGGTGCTACAGAGGGGAAACATTTTTAAGATATCTCTGTCTCACTGTTTAACATAAATAAACAGCCAGGAAACAGCAGGTAGGAGAGGCAGGTGCCTGGTCAGACTGCATTTCCTGAAGGCCTGTTCTGCCTTTCTTCCCAGATCCTGTGTTTTGAGGCCCAGAGCTTGGGGCAGATGTATATTCTGAGCTGGTCCAGAACAGAGCACTCAGCCAAGAGTGTGGAAGCCAGAGATGACTGGAGAAGCTGGAGGGAATGAGAATTGCTGAAGATCAGCAGAGAGGAGGCTGGAGATGCCCTCAGGGGGATGGAGAACATGCTGAGAAGGCTGGAGAAAATGGCTGTGAGGCTGCCTCACCACCCACGTGCAGAGCAAGCAGGCAGAGCTGGGGATCTTTGCTGAGTTAGTCTCATGCTCTTAAGGTGGCCCAAAGGACCCAGAAAGTCACACATGAGGAGACTGGGAGGAAGCTAAGCCTAAACTGTTCTACTGGGGCAAGCAAGGAAGGCATTTGAGGCCCAGACATAGGTCCGTGTCTATGCAACAGCCCTTGCCTCCCTCTCTCTGATTCCCTCCCTGTGTTCTGAGTTCCTCAAATAGTAAGAGGAACCCTGGAGAAGGGAGGGAGGCAGATGGACCTGGAACGTCCATCTTCCTTTGCAATATATTTTATTTACAAGGTTCTCTTGCAGCTAGGGGTTACCAGTCTCATATTTTAGTACAATGAGATTTAGGGAAAAGTCAGTGGGGAAGAGACAAACACACACACACTCAGAGTGTGGGTTCTGAAAGTCAATAAAGAAGAGATTGTGTTAATTAGCTTACTGTTACTGCACCAAAATGAGTCAACTCATAAAGAGGAAATGTTTATTCTGGCTTATGGTTCTGGAGGCTCTGGACTGGTCCTGTTCCTTTGGGCCTGTGATGACGCAGCAAATGATGTAGGCAGCAGGTATCAGAACACACTGCTCACTTCATAGCCAGGAAGAAGAAGGGGCTAAGGTCGCAGAGTTCCCCTCAAGAGTATGGTCCCAGTGATTTAAGTACAGTGTCCACCACCTCCCAAGAGCACCATTCTGAGGACCAAGTTCAGGCCCCACAGGCCTCTCTCTATAAGTCTGGCAGACTCTCAGACTATAAGCTATAGCTCCTCTCAGGGCTCAAGGGAAGGTTACAACTTAGAGGTAGGAGATTTGTCTAGCCTATGTAGGACTGGTGTGTTTGTTTAGTCTCCAGTACTAAAAATTTAGACAGACAACAACATCAATAGAAAGAAAACACCCCTGCTAGCACGCCAATTTTCTGTCTGTTTGCTTGTTTTGCTTCCTGCCTTTGAGTGAAGCCATGGTGTCTGGTGCAGAACAGCCATTTTGCTATCAAGTGATGACAAGCAGAGATATTAAAAAGCCTCATTCAGCCAACATACAAAGTACTAAGGTTCAGTGTGTCCTCAGATCTTGCTCTGGGTTCTGGCTCCTCAGGCAGTCATTGTTCCCAGCTTCTGTGACTATCCTGAGTACTGTCTTCCTCATCTCTTCAAACCCTAGAGTTCTCTCAATGTGGCTTCTGTGGTTCTCTGCACAGCATACATCTACACTGGCATTTCACATTGATTTCTTTGTTTCAAAGACTGTGTGCCTGGAGACTTCATACAAAATATCATAGGATCTCTATCATTCATCTTTCCTGACTGAGATGATGTCCTTGGATTGCCATCTTTGGTCCTCATCTGGGAAATTTGTTAGAAAGTAGATTTAGGGAAAGAGACAGGAGGGTTCGGTGGATGGGGAACTGTCTCAGGTGTGATGATAGGAGAATGAGGGGTCTAGACGTGGGGTAAAAGCAGGTGAGGGCTAAACAGCGGGCCCTGGAAAGCTGGAGGCCTGCCTCCCTCCTGTGTAGTGACAGTCAGCTGTTGATATTAAAACCATGCAAGCATGTAGGTTGGGTTTCAGTGCACAAGAATTCAAGCCCAGCTTCCTGGGCATATCAGGAGGTGACTTCTGAGACATGTGAGCCAATACTGGATCCAGATGTTCTGGAACAGCATTACCTAGCTAATTCCTGACCAAGTACCCATGTCTACAGGCCCAGATTTAACCAAGATGTTGAGACTTAAAAGATTTGGCAGAGCATGTCTCCATTCATCACCCAGACTTTGCCCAGGGCCTTGAAACTTCTTCCCAGGGGTGTTTTTTGGGCCACTGTGATTCACAGAAGTGGAACATGGGGGACACAACAAAATGTGGGAAAACATGAGGGTGTGCCATGCATCTTGAAGACTGTGCATCAGGGGTGATGACCATGACACCCACATTGGTCTTTCATTCTCAGAGCTCATGGTGTTGATCAGTGGTTGGCCTGCAGAGAACTTTCCTGTCTTCTATGACTTCACCCAAGGTCTGTAAGAAGGGCAGAATGGTGTGACAAGGAAGCCAGACTTTGGAAGGCTGAGGTACCTGTTCTAGATTCCAAAGCTGGGGGTGGTAGAGTAGGAACTGACCCCAAGTCAGTTGCGCTAGCATGCAAAGAAGGGGCCATGGTTAGGGTCCAGACATTCCCCTGAGGATCAGGCTGGCCAGGTCCAGAGCCCTCTTCCAATGGCCCTGCTTCCCTGACAGATGTCAGCGCCTGTCCATCTGCCGGGCTCACCAAAATTTGGAAATATGATTTATACTTGTCTTGATGAATCATATGGGAAGAGAAATTTGGTTGAGGGGATTAGGAGAAGGGCTAGGCAAGACTCTGGCATGTTTGCAATCTTAGTGTTTCTTTCTTCCCCTCTATCTCTCTTCCACTCTCTGCATAATGGATCTCCATCTTTCCTCATCTCTCTCTCCATTCTTCATCTCTCTCCACCTATCCCTTTCTCTCTCTTTTTAAAATTTATTTTATGTGCATAATGTTTTATCTGTATGTGTGCCTGTGCATGGGTATGGTGTCCGTGGATGTCAGAAGACGGTGTCAGAACCCCTGTTCTTTCAATTAAGGATGGTTGTGAACCACCATGTGGTTGCTGGGAATCGAACCCAGGTCCTCTGAAAGAGCAGCAGGTGGAGGTAACTTTTCTGCCACCTCTCAGCCCTCTTGTGTCCGCATCCCCATCCTCCTCCTTGTTCTTCCATTTCTTATCTCTTTCCATCTCTATGTCTTTATGGCTTCTTCTCATTCCTAATTCTTCTCTTCTCCCCTTCCCTCCTCCTCTCCTTCCTCTCCCCTCTTCTCTCCCTCCCTCCCTCTTCTCCCACCCGGTGTCTATCTCAATCCCCACTTCCCCTTCCCCACCCCACCTTCAGTACTTCAAGCATTCAGGATTCCGCCAGGGAGCTAAGCAACATCAGGGGCTACACAGCTCTCTGAGTTTATTTACTGAAACAACACTCTGTATTACCAGGACTTGTTCACCGCGAAACTGACTGCTTACGTTTTATGTGGCCATTGATCTTTAATCTGAGTCTGCCGGGAGGTTTCCAAAACATCAGGACTCCCTGGCCCTAGATGTGATTGCACACCAGAGTGAGTGGCGGCCCAGGCTGCTCTTTTCTCATCCGAGGAGCTGAAACGGTTGTATGGTGGGTGGAAAGTGCTGAGGTGTGGGTTCTATAAATAGCTGAGCTCAGTAGCGCGGTCTCCTCGGGGTGCCGGGCGGCGCGGATCTGGGGTTGGGGTGCGGGCTGCAGTCGCGGGGGAGGCTGCTATCTATAGCGCGCTATTTTTAGCTGCATCAGCCCAGGAACCTGACAGCCGGTTAATGACTGCCACCCGCCGCGCGTCTGCGCGCCCAGGCTCTGGCACGCCAGGAGCAGCTGCGCCATGCTCAAAGTTGTCGCCTCTGAAAAGACCTCTCCCTGGGAAGCAGGGCTGTTGGAGGAAGGCACTGGGCCTTGCCACCCTGATCCTCAGGGAATGTCCCGGCTCTAACCAAGGCCCCTTCTTTGCAAGTTAGTGCAACGTGGAGGGAGACTGGAGAGAGGGGGCGGTGTGAGGGGTTGAGGTGGGCAGGACACAACAGGAGGCAGACCTGAGAGGCCAGAGCATTCTCCTTGAGCCCTGGGGAGGTCAGACACCTGGCCAGAAGACTGGGTGCAGCCACCTTGACTCAGAGATCATGATTTCCTTAGGGAAAAGTCCTGCAGTTTGGAAATGAGATGCCCTTGAGAGGTGTGCTGTCATGGTTTTATAGACGAGGTGCAGTGCACACGGAGGCTGAGTGATTTGCTCAGGGACACAGAGCCTGCCACCTGTCTTTGTACCCTCTGCAGCTGCTGCACCCTGTCACAGTGACACTCTGTGAACAGACCTGGGGATGCTTTCCTTCATTGGGTCCCACAGCCTCCAAGCAAGAGGCTACCAGCATGTCATTCAGATGGAGTGACCTGGAAAGGGCCAGGGCCCCTGGTGGGAGGAGACCTGTGGCTATTTCACACAGGGAAGAGGGTTAACATGAAGCCTGTGTCCGGGGATCCCTTCTGTTAATCCTCCTCCATGGCACTGAAGGCCTGATGGGTGTGGCAAGCAGCAGGGCTTGGTCACAGTTCGGAGCCCTATATTATACAGATTGGCTCAGTGTCCTCCCCGCCATCTTAGAGATGCAGGTGAATCAATGCTACCTTAGCTTTAAAGATGGAGAAGAGAGACACAGAGAGGTCAAGTAAGTTGTTCAGGGTCATCCACTTAGGAAAGAGGGATTGAAACTGGGGTCACCCGGCCATTTTCCATCTGTACCCTGGGAATCCCTACTACCTCCGAATAAGACTCATCTGAATCAACTCTGTGCTCAGATTTAAAGGTCTAAGATTCAGTACAGACTCCCCTTCTCCCAGGCCCCTCTAAACTCCACAGCTCCAAGACCAGATTCCTACATGCTGATGTTGCCCATGGTGGTGATGGGTCTTGGTATCCATAGCGACCAACAGTGCCATGGTACAGTCTTATGGGCTTTGTGGTATTCCTATTCTCTCAGGTTCCTTTGGTCACACTCTGGCAGATGGTGGGGGTGACTTGTTCTGAAATGTCCCATGCTTTTTACCCTCTACTCTAAAGACCGGAAGACTAAACACTTGGTTTGTCTGAAGGCTATGCGTCTAGAAGTGGTCCAGGAAATGTAAACATAATTCTGTGTGCTAGTGGTATCCCGTGATCTTCCTTCTTCCTGCCTGGGATGAAACTAGATATCCAGAGCTATGACAGCTGTCTTATACCATGAAGGGAGACCAGAATATTGGCCGATAACTTTCTTGATATTCTCATGTAATGGAGTCTAGAAGTGACCTTCTTGTCTTGGGAATATACATAGCCTATTTGTTTACATTATCCATGCTCCATGTCTTATACTCAAAGGCATTTCTAATATAGGCAACTGAGTTCTATGCATGTGAAATCAGTTTGCAAAGTGTAAAGTGGGGAGACGGAGTCCCAGTTTGGCTTGGCTTTATTGCCAGTCTACTTTAGGCAAGGGATCCAAACTGTCCTATTGTAGGAAAAACTGGGTAAGTTCTCAGCAATGTTTGGCTGACAGGGGAAGGATGGCCAGTTTGTCATTCCTGGATGTAGCACTGACAGTCTCAGATCCTGGGAAACTTCCCAGTTCTGGCCACACCAGGGTCATTGGTCATCCTTCCTGCCTTCCCGGGACACAAAGACCCTCCTTCAGCTCCAGAGCCTGCTCTGCTCATGGATCAGGTTGCAATTGCTAGCTATCTCCACAAGGCCCAACTACTTCCTGCTGAAAGATCCATCTGCTGACACAGTGAGCCAGCAAGTTTCAGCTGATGAAATGGACCAGTGACTAAGAGAGGCTCACAGCTGCCGCACTTCTTTCTCCAAGAAGGAAGAGCAAGGGAATCTGCCTGTGGCGGCAGTGTGGTCTGAGGAGTAGGTGTCCAGCCCAGATTCAGCCTCCAAGCCCAGAACACATGAGGAAAACCCATGGGGCTGGCCTTTGGCTCTGTCCTTGTTTCTACCCCAGCTGCTAACTCCATGTTTTGGCTCCCTTCTCCGACCTCTCCCCCATTCCACTTCAGCTCCACACAGCCAGTGGCTGACGGTGTCTACCCCTGTGCTTTTACTATCTAAGGCTTCTATTATCTGGGGTCAGCTGAAGTCTGGAAGCATTAAATGGAAAAATCCAGGAGTGAAAAGTTCTTGCACCTGAAGCGATGGCTGGGTTGGTTAAATGCCTGAGGTATAAACAACAGGACTGAAGTTACTCCCTCCCCCCCCCTCGGCATCCACACAAAGAGCTGGGCATGGTGACTTCCATTTGCAACCCCAGTGCTTGGGGGCTAGAGATGTCTGGAGGTTCATGGCCAGCCAATCTAGCTTTGTGGGAGAGTTCCAGATCAACCAGACACGCTGTCTCAAAGGAGACACACCGCGTTCCTGAGGATACCTCCACATGCATGCACACACACAAACACATGCACATAGACACGTCCGTAAAAAATGTGTTAAATGACTTGCTTTTCTGAGCATCATGATGATAAATCTCACACTGCTCCTGGACATGGGGTATGAGACTTTTTTGGGGGGGGGGGGTGTCTGGTGTATCCACATTGCATATGCTGCCCTCCCATTAGTTCGGACAGCAGCAGAGTGAGATTGCTGGGTTCAGGGAAGTCTTACTCCATTTCATGATGCCCCCAATCATACAAGCAGTGCTACCAGCAGTTCCTGTAGGCCAGCGAGAAGCCAGATGGTGCTTCTGTTAAGGGAAAAGATGAAAGGTGTCTACTTAATAAGGAAAGGAAACTGCATGCAGAGGCCACTGAGATCTCTGCTAAGAATTCCCCTTTGATCGGAGAAAGGGTGGAGGACAAAGAGATATGTGCCTCATTTGCAGTCACACTTCAGACTGTGTCGGTTAGAGGCACGCCTCCTGGTGAGCACTCTGCCAAGGCGGAAGTGACATTGTTCACTGGGGTAGAGAGAAACGTGTGTATCTATCTATAGGGTTTCAGATCCCCTGCAGCCAAGAGGCACCTTCCACATGCTCACCTCTTTGATTTCGACAGCACAGGCTGTTCCACAGAGAGCTTTCACGCGTGCCATTTCCAGATTCTTCCAACTGCTTTAGCAGGAGGTTATTAATTGCTCCCTTCTCCAGATGAGAAAACGGAAGGGCAGAAAATCAACTAACTGCACAGGGTGAATCCAATTTCTGCCTGCCCTGTCTTAGGCCTGAGGGGTGGTTCTGACTGGATACTCAAATGCAGCGCAGTTGGGTTTCCATGCTGCCTCTTTCCTCACAGTGTGGCTTTGGGTCTGTGGTCCTCTCAGCCTCGGGAACAGGTTAGGAGGCTCATCCGGAGTTCCCAAGACAGCCTGGCACTCAGCAGGGCTCAGCAAGAGGCCTCTCTTTTGTCTCCAACTCCCCCCATGCTTCAATTTTAATCGGCTCCCCAGGAACTAGAAGTCTTTTAATGATAACAGTTAAGGCCACATGCCCAGCACTATCCAGAAGGATTTTGTCCCATGGGGGCCATGCTACTTACACCTCATCCCCAGATAAGGAAACAGAGGCAAAGGGAGGCCAAATAGCTTGCCCAAGTCTCAGGGCTCCAGGTTTACAGATGCTAGCTGCCAGCTCTGGAAGGCACGGTCCTGCCCACCCATGCTCTGCCTTACAGATCTCCCAATGGGGCTGCAGGGCTCCTAAGCTAGACACTTCTACCCCATCTGCCTCACACTGCTCCTAGATGGGTAATGTGCTTCTTGAAATCACCATAGTGTGCTGCAGTCCTTTAGGGATGTGTATTGGTTTCTTATGGCCAATGGGACAAAGAACTAAACTCAACCTAGCACAGTTGTTTGACCTGGTATTTTCCAAGCCTCACTGGGTCTATGCTGGCTGATACTAAGGTGTTGGCAGGGCCGGAGACTTTTCTTTGACTGTTTTAGCTTCCTGTATTCCTTGGTCCCTTCCTCTCATATCAGTAGCACCTACAGATCTTTGCTCCTGCCCCTCCCTCCATCCTTCATGTGAATCCTGTGATCACCTATCATCCAGGATTCTTCTGTCTCAAGGTCTTTAGGATGACTACATCTGTGAAACCCCTCGTCTCCTACAAGGTAACGTGCTCATAGATTCCAAGGATTTGGACACCGACACCTTTAGGTGGCCATCTTTCAAATCCTGCCTTTACTCTTTGTAACCTCTGGGCCTTGGCATCCTCTTCTGGAAAGTGAGTGGATCATGAAGCTGGTGGAATCACCCACCTTTTAGAATTGTAGAGGGGATGCTATACATTTGGTTTCTTTGAAAATTCTAGGGACATGGACCTCCTATTGGACAGTGGTTCAGAAGGGCACAGCCAGGGCCAGGACAACCTGGTCAGTATGAGAGGTTCTTGCTGCCTTCGGCTTAGAAACCCCAAGTGTGAGATTGCCTGCTCTTCCTTCCATCTAAACCATGGTGGGGTTGGGGTGGGGCACTGTCCCCAGCCATTTGCCTAAGTGAGGCTCTCAGCTTCCACCCAAGGGGTGTGCCTGGCTGAGGGAGGGATGCATGATGGGAGATACAAGAGAAAGATTTCAGTCTGCTTCCCAGGGATAGCACTGGTATGGGAGTAGACCCCCAGGAACTTTCAGAGACATATCAAAGTCCAAAAAAGTACTCTTACTACCCCTGTGCACAACAGGAGGTTTGTGGGGCCATCTTTCCTGAATTAGTGCTCTTCCTGTTGTAGTGACTAAATACCTGACAAGAAACAACTTAAAGGAGGGTTTTGTTTGGGCTTACAGTTGAGGGTTCACAGTCCATCACAGCAGGGACAGTATAAAGGCAAAGGCACAGCTCCAGGCGTGGGATATCTGTCATAGTGCCTCTTCAGTCAGGAAGCAGTGAGCTGGGCTAGCTCTGTGCTTCTCTTACAGTCAAGACTCACATCACAGCTGATGAATGGTGCTCCCACCCCACATTTAGGGGTTTGTCATATCACCTCAATTAATCTAGAAACCCCCACACAAACACATCCAAAGGCTTGTCTCCTTGGTGATTTTTAATCAAGCTGTCAATCATTATTAACTATACCAATTTCCATTTTGCAGATGAAAACACTAAGGTCCAGAGAGGTTCTTCTTGTTGCAGGTCACACAGCTCAGAGTAACATTATAGATACCTAAAGGCTGTCATCACTACTCTTTACTGCTACTCTGGTCTCACCTCTCTTGTCCCCATCCAGGGACATTTACATGTTAACAGGACTTGTCAGTCATAACACCTCTGTAGTAACAAAAACATAGTGGCACAGGAGTGGAAGGAATCCAGGGGCCAGCAGGAGGCATTCAGAGAGAACCCAGTGCTGGGCTGTATAGAGGTAAGGTGTAGAGAGCTGATGCTCTGAGGCCAGGCCTGTTTGTAGATGGCTTGGGGCCTTCCTGATCAGAGTGGAGAAGGTTATTATGGTCCCTGCTGAAGTTGATGCCAGGCTCGGTAGTTCATCCAGACAACCTTTGACATAGTGCCTTCTGTAGGCTGGAGCCAAATGTGGGGTTGGGAAGGGGAGGGGGAGGGGCGTTTTTCCCTCCTGAACACTGTGTGTGTGTGTGTGTGTGTGTGTGTGTGTGTGTGTGGTGAAGCTTGTGAATGCATCTGTCCGGGAGAGCAATGCCAAAGAGAAAGTGAAGGGGGGAAGTGGGGTGGAAAAGCAGTCTCCCACCCTCCATGGGACACACTGTTCTCTCCCTTCCCCAGGAAATGAGAGTCCTGCTTCTTAGAGCCACTTGCCCTGAGAGTGTTGGGTCTGATTACTTTTCTCCAGAACCATCTTTCAGGTTGTGTGCAGCAGGGAGACCTTTTCTCTTGTCTGCCTATAGGTTTACTTGTCTCCTATAAAAGTGATTAATTCCCCTGGCAGGGTTTGTTAAGTGTGGTACACAGCATCTACCCAGGCCTGCTGGTGTCATCTCTGTGGGATTTTGGAGACATTAGTACAGATTCTGAGGCAGTTCCTGTGCTGTTACCAAACAGTCTCATCATCCTCAGCCAAGAGACAAACATGTTCTGTCAGTGTCCATGGGGCTTGCAGAGGGCTCACATTAGCTTATCGACAGGGTAGAGTCCCTACCTCTTCTTAACCCTGACAGGATGGAGACATAGAGACAGCTTGAGACAATCTGGTCAGCCTCAAGGCGTCAAGAGACACTGACCTTAGGTTTTCTGTTGATTTGGTTTTGGCTTTTGTTACTGTTGTTAATATATAGTCCCATAGACTCACAAGCTATGAATAAAAGAGGCCATTTGGGGCTCATGGCTCTGAGATGAGATCAAAGGGCTGTATCTGGTGATGGGCTTCTTGATGGCAGACTCCTAAGGGGGCACAGAGCATAGCGGGGCAAACACATGGAACATGGGTATGCATGTCTGTTCTGTCTCTCTCCTCTTACACAATCACCAGGATGCAATAATGGCGGCTCTCCTGCCAGCACCTAGTCTGTTCTCATTACCCTACCCCCAAACACTGGGGTTGGGTGAGCTGTCTGCTCTCCTAATCCCTTACCAGGCTCTGGAAGGGATAAATCATGTTTGAGCTGTATCACATATTGAAGATTTGGGGATGAAAAGACCACACATCTTTTTTTTTTTTTTTTTAGCCTTTATTGATTCTTTATGAATTTCACATCATGTACCCCAGTCCCTCTCATCTCCCTGCCTGTTTGTACCCCATTCTCTGCCCTTGAAACCTTCCCTTCCAAAAAGAAAAGAAGAAAAAAAATCTTGGTGTGGGAGCTGTAGTTTCATAGCTTGTCCCACAGTACACCCTTTGTCCACACTTCTTGCAAATGTTCATGGCAATGAGTCATTGGTCTGGTTCAAGGCCTCTGGCTTCTGCTACACCATCAACACTGGATCCTCACCAGGACTCCTCTTGGATATCCTGTTGTTGCCCGGTGTCATGGAGATCCTGCAGCTTTGGATCTGTGGAACTGGCTGAGTCACAAGCTCCAGCAGTTCATCGATGAAGTAGAGTAGGGGTGGGCCAACTCAGAACCCTGAACCTGGGCCTGGGTGGTAGCTGAGCTGGTCAGCCTGCCGGCTTTCCTACTTCCACACCACGGGCCAGCTCTCCAGCACTGGCCAGTTGTATCAGTGTTCATGGGGCTAGCTCACCCAGTGCTGTAGCCTGGCAGAGGCCGAGCCAGCTCTTCTGCTCTCCTGCCCTCAGGGCTGGGTCTCCAGCCTGCCACAGGTGGTGAGGGGCAGGCTGGGAGGAGGGCATCTCTCTCTCCCTGACACCACCGCAGGGCAGACAAGTGGTGGCGGTGCCAACTTTCCCTCTCATACCCTTGGGGCCAACTCACCCACAATCCCACAATCTTCAACCACACATCTATTGATTAGGTGCTTGGAAGACTTAGTGAGCTGAGTGTAGGGCAGGTGGAGGGACTGCTCAATGTTGTCTGATGTCAGAAGGGAAGAGGGAGAAGGCAGAAGCCATGGCATCTGTGATTTCAGTAACCTATCATCGGTTAACAGGCAAGCAAGCACTTAGGGCTAGCTTCTATCCATCTCCCAGAGGCCGAGCATTTCCTGTGCTCTGGCCAGATAAGCATGGGGTTCTGGCCAGCACCTGGCCACAGGTCTGAAGACTGACTTTGAAAGGACTGCCACAGTTCTTAGGATTTATTTTTGAGACATGGTCTCCCCACATAGCTCAGCTGACCTCTAAGTCTGTCTGTCTGTCTGTCTGTCTCTCTTTCTGCACACACACATGTGTCTGTCTGTCTGTCTGACTGTCTCTTTTTCTCTGTCTCTCTGCGTGCGTGCATGTGTGTGTGTGTGTGTGTCTGTCTGTCTCTGTTTATCTGTCTCTCTCTGTCTCTTTCTGTGCACGCATGTGTGTGTGTGTCTGTGTGTCTGTCTGTGTGTCTGCCTGCCTGTCTGAGGCTGGCTTGGAACTATTGGAGACCTCAGCCTTTCAGACTCTGGGATCACAGACCCAAGCTACCACACACCACCTCAAATTCTTTTATTTCATGTAAACTCCAGGAACTTCCTGACTCTCACATTATCGGATAGGAATTATTGTTTGTTGGTGGGATGAGTAGTGGACAGACAAGTGTGGACTGTCTCACAAGATGCCTGCCCTTGCAGGACCAGGGTTTAAGAACCCAGGGAGCCCCATAGCTGGGATGCTTACAAAGTTAGCTGTCAGTTAAAGTCACCTGCTGGGAAACCTTTTAAACCAGGGCAATCACTTCCTGGCTTTATTCCCAGAGATAGGCTTTGTCAGGGGTGCTTACTGGAGGGCAGGCAGTTCATTGGCAGGCTGCAGAGTGCAGCCTGGGTGTTAGGGTTTTAGAAGTTTCTGGGTTCTCACACATATTAGAATTTGAAGGACACTGCAATGGCTCATACACAGGTTTGGCCCTTTGAGCTGTGTGACAGTAAGCTCTCTGATCTGGTCTTGGGCACTTAATGAATTAGTCATGACTCTCTTAGAAAAATGCCTGCCAGAAGGAAGTTCTCAAGTAATTGTTAGACTGACTGCATTCTTTTTCAGTGTTGTTCTTCCACTTTTTAGTTTGATCTTGCAGACTAAAAATCTTGCACTTTCCCCGAGCTCTGATCAAGGTGCCTTGCTGCCTACTTGGAGCATTCCTGTTACTCTCCTGTCACGAATGGGCTGAAGTGTGCCACTGAAATATTTGCCTTGAATGAACCTTTCTTGCCAGACAGTATTACAACTCCCAAGAAGACAGAGGGGACAGACCTTGATCTTGCTTCCAGAACAAGTTGTAGGAATGGTTGTGGGGCTGTCTTGCTGACACATGTCTGTGTTTGCAGTGGCAGCCATCCCGAAGCTTGTCAGCAGAGCCTGGGGTCATTTCTGCAGCAGAAACCTGAGGTTACACCTACATCCTGCCTGGCGATCTTTATCCTTCTCCTTGGCCATGGACTCCCCTGCAGGATGTGGAAACCCACGGGGGCCTGTGGATCCCTGAAGTTTTGAGTTTTTAAAATTATCGCTCTTACAGAGAAAACCAATCAGACGATAAAGTACAGTCATAAACGTATTGGGAACTGGTTATAGGATAACACAGGCACATCTTCACTAACATCTCAAAACAAGGTAACAGTAACAGGATGAAAGACGTTCTTGCTATCTGCTAGTTCTCTCATACTGCTCTGCCTTAGGGTTTCCATTGCTGTAAAGAGACACTATGACTATAGCAACTCTTACATATGAAAACATTTAAATGGGGGTGGCTTAGAGTGCATGCATCAGGGCAGGGAGCATGGCAGCATGCAGGCACACATGGTGCTAGAGAAGGAGCTGAGAGTTCTATGTCTGGATCAGCAGGAAGAGAGAGTGACACTGGGCCTGGCTGGAACATCTGAAACCTCAAAGCCCATCCCCAGTGACACACTTCCTCCAACAATGCCTCGCTTACTCCAACACGGCCACACCTCCTCATACTGCCCCTCTTCATGGGCCGATGGGAGCCATCATCATTCAAACCACTACGAGCTCTGACTGTTGCTTCATTTACCATGAAATTCAATGCTAAGGTTCAGTTCCTAGGCATAGACATGAAGATGCTAAAGTTCCACCATCCAGCCTAACAGCTTCTTAAGCTCCATGGCCTTCTGCATAAGAGCTTCAACATGGAAGCTGCCAACAGCTACACAGCCAGTTACTGTTGAGACCAAGCCAGCTCAGCTTAGATGATGGGGAGAAAAACCCATCACAGAGAGGGTTCATTGCTGGTTTTGGTGTTGCTGCGTAGTGAGAATTCTCCAATTTTGGTTTCTTTAAAAAACACAGAAGTATTATAAGAATAAGTTTTTGTTTTAATCCCCGGTGTGGGGACATGGGGCTGCTTCGTAGCAGCTGACTATGATTTGCTTCATGCTCTAGCAGAGGCATGGTTTTGCCAACTGCAGATAGTTTCTGCGATTGTGTGACATTTGGGATTCTGGGAACTTTTCAGAAGGTCTATAAATGCTAAGGCCACAGAGGTGGGGTTGGTGGTTGTTCAGGGGAATCAGTTCTGGCTTATTAATAGTGGTGGTCAAAGACGAAACAAGAAGAAAGAAATTAGATTCAGGGGTCTCTATTTCTCTCTCTTTCTCCCCTCTATCCCTTTTTCTCACCTATCTAGTGCTAGGGTGTGAAACTAGGGGGATAAAGGGTGGGAAAAAAGAAGAATCCACAAAGTAACAAAGACTAGCTATAAGCAAAGAAGAAATAAGAAAGAAATTAGATTCAGGGATCTCTTCCTCCCCCCCCCCCCCATCCTTTCTCTCCTATGTAGTGATAAGGGGTGAGCCTGGTGGGATAAAGCTTGGGAAAAGGAAAAACACACAAAGTAGCAAAGACCGTCTACACTGTGGTAACTAAATGACTGCTAACCGTAGTGACATAGACATGCATCTGTCTGGCCAGGGCTCAGCATGGTGGCTTTCTCTTGTTCTTGCTCATGCTTCTTCTTAGAGTAGCACTCTTCCATCTTCCTGAGGTCTGGGCTTGGATGTCCCACACCGTTGCTTCTGTAGCTTAGTATTGATCAAAACAACCCTGTCTATTCTTCATCAGTTTTATGTCTCTGTGAAAAGTCAGCTTACAAAGAGGACGTTTATTCTGGTTAATGCTTTTGTGGATGATTGGGATGAGTATGTTCCCCTCAGATTTAGATGTTTGAATTCTTGATCCCTAGCTCATAGCACTGTGAGGGAAGGATCAGGAGATATGGCTGTGCTGGAAGAAATTTGTCACTGGGGGTGGGGGCACTATAAGGTTTGAAGGTCTCATGACATTTCCGGTGAGCTCTCAGCTTCTGGTTCTTACTACCGTATCAGCCTTTGGCTGCCATGTCTCCCTGTTCTGACAGACTCTTATCTCTGTGGAACCAGAAGCCCAAATACTTTTCTTTTGGTCATGGCATTTTTATCTCCACAGCAGAAAAGTAACCAACACACTGGGTTTCCAGTCTGTGGCCACTTGGCCCTGTTGCTTTGGGCCAGGGGTGATATGGCACATCATGGAGTGAGCATGTGCAGTGGAGGATTATTCACCTCATGGGCTGGGCAGTATTAAGGTTTGAGTCAGAAATTAAGGTTTTCCCCACATGTGTCTGGGTATTGTTTCCTTATACAGTTGGCAATATTTTGAGAGGCCGTGGAGCCTTGAGAAGGAGCACCTCAGTGGCAGAATCAGGCCACTGGTGGGGGAAGGGAGGCTCCCTTTGAAGATCATATCTACCTCCTCTTCTGGATGCTCTCTGCCTCCTGGTCCACCACAATGGAGCAGCTGCCACTACATGTCACGATGCTCCGGAGAGAGGAGCTCTGTTCTGCCTTCTCTGCTGTGAGGGACTGGAACCATGAAACCAAATGAGCCTTCCTCCCTTAAGTTGCTCCTGTCAGTATTTTGTGTGAAAAGTGACAAAGGCATACAGCTGTCCTACACATTTTCTCCAAGGGATGTCCCCGTTGACTTCATTTATTCCTACTAGGCCCCAACTCCCAGTGGTCCCAGAGGCTGGAGACCAATTCAGCATGTGTGCCTTTGTGAACAATTACAATTTAAACTATAGTACCAGGAAAAGGGAAACTGTCTCCTACTTGGGAAGATAGTACGTCAGGGAGAGAGGGAAGAAGAGGACTTAAGGGGCCGTTTTGGGGGGTACAGGATGCTGCTCGGGCCCAGGTGTGATCTGGGCTGCCTCAGAGATCTTCTGGTATGAGACAGTCTTTGGGGACTCACACATCAGTTTTCCTGTTCCAGGGCTTCCGATAGACTCTTCACGGAATCACCCGAACAATCCCAGAGGCTCGAGAAGTGTTGATCTAAATGAAAAAATGTGCCAATGTTATTAATACTCATTAACAGACTTAATTATGCAGTGTGTCATATACTGTCAATAACGCAGGCATCTGCTGCTTTAGAAACAAGTGTTGAAACTCACTGTCCTCTTGGGTGTAAGGTGACTGTGGTGTCTAAGCACAGGGAGCCATGCTGAGCCCTATGCAGACCCCCTGTCTCAGCCACACAACCTCTCAGCAGGTCTCTGCAGCTGCTGCATTGTCCTGTGAGTGGGTATTGAGACCTATGGATACAAACCTCCCTTTCTCTGGCAGCATAGACCTCTCATTGGCCCTTCCTATAGCCACTGGTTCTCACTATGTCTACTCACATTCCATATCTCCAGAGAACTCCTATATGCTGCCAGCTGGGTCCCACCTGCCAAGATTTTGATTTCATGAGTTTGGGTGTAGTAACAGTTTGACAAACCCCTGGTCATGCCAAAGCACAGCCAGGGTGAAGAAAGCATGTAGCCTTGGGCTCCTTGCCGGTAAAGAATGCCTTGGTACACACACAGTAGGTGCTTTACACAAGATGAACAAAGGACAGCCTTCCCCAGGCTCCTGGCTGCTGTGGAGAGCCCTGGAGTACTGCCTTTTGTTTGCTCTGGCAACTAATAAGAGGGATGTTTCCTCTCTTTATTTCTGTTGATTGGATTTCCCTTTTGCTTCTTCTAAACAATGCAGAATCTTTTGCCTTGGAACCTTGAAAGAAAATAATCTTACTCCCCTGAGGAAGGAAGAGGCCGAGCCCTCGAGGGCTTAGCTGAGTAGATAGGGTTGGAAGGGGGAGCAAGAGTCTTTCGGTGCTGGAGGGCAGGAGGTACTTCAGTACCACCACAAAGATGAGCACTTACTCAATACATTTTAATAACAAGAACCATGCCAAGGGCTTCATACCATTTCCTGACTTGTCCCTCCTTAGAGCTTTGTGAGGAAGACCACTGTTATTTTTAAAACATGAGAAAACTGAGGTGCTGAATAGTTAGGTGGGTGACAGAAAAGTGTGAAGGATGGGGGGGGGCAGTTGTTAATCCTGGGATTCTCCAGAGCAAAACCAGTTCCACCATTTTGAACCATTTAAAGCAAGCTTTAATTAAATACTGAGCACGATGGGTTTTGGTCTGGACCACTGTCTGGAATTTCCAGCTGAGTGCCCCTGAGACACATGTTGCAGGGGCTTATAAGGACAAACTCACATGGCTATTATGTTTCCCAATGTGACTTTGTTACTTTCCAAGAAGTACCACTCCCAACATTCCAGTAAGTTACCTGGTCTTTAGACAGGCAGGACTTACAGGTTAACTTTAACTTTGGGTCTTACAGGTTTTCAGTGTTTAGAGGAGGCAGAAAGCCGTAGGACCTGAACCTTATTCCTGAGTCCCTGCTGGCCCGAGGACACCGTGGAAGGGATGCTATCATCTTGGCTTCCTGTGTCACACAGGAACCCCTGGAGCCTGGGTTTTACCTTGTTGTGGGCTCTTCAGTATGGTCCAAGGAGAACTGGGGGCACCCCCTTCTCTCTTATAAAGTCTTGCTACCTCCACATGGAACCCACCCGGCATCTGAGGTATTATCCCCGAGGACTCAGTGGATGACTTTTGACCCATTTTTTACAGTAACAAATAGGGTGACATTGTGTGTGAGGAAGTTTGAGGGCCATGGGATTCTGGCAGTCTCGTGTCTGGGCCATTCTTTCTACTCGAAGTTCAAGGCCCTCTATGTCTGTGTTCTGTCCCTCTGCCCCACCTCCACCCAATCATCTCCAGCAGTTGAGCCTTTCCCACCAGCTCCCCTGGCCCAGCCCCAGCATACCTCTTGCCTCAGCCTGTCTACATCAGGTTTGTTTGGAGAGATTAAAAACTGAATGTGACTTAATTCAGACCAGCACCAGCTCGTCCTGTCCTAAGCTGAGTCCCTGAGTTTAGACCTGCCTGAAGACATTTGAGAAAGCCTGGTGATTGGCCTTCCCCAGCCCACTAAAGCTTCCCTCAAAATTCTTGGCAGGTGCGCGCCAGGAAGACATCTGCATTTGATTACTTATATTGGTGTTTGGGGTTGCTTAATAGCATTTAAGATAGTTGAGAGAAAGGAGAGCTTTAAAGGAGCAGTGGGTAGCCAGGGAGCAGAGACAGACTAGAGCCACTAGAGTGATCTTGTTTCAGTACTTGAGAAGAACCAGGTGCCACTGACCACTAAACTAAACATCCCCAGCTCCTTTTGCTTTTTACTTTTGGAGACAGGGATTTATTAAGTGGTCCAAGCAGGCCTTGAACTCACTCTATAGCCAGGCAGGCCTTGAACTTGTGATCTTCCTGCCTCAGCCTTCCAAATAGCTAGAGTATTTATACAAGCCACATAGATTATAGGCTTGTGTCACGGGGTCTGGCTGGACCTTCCTCAGTTGTGTGTGCATGCATGTGCTTGCGGATGAGTGTGTGATTGCATGTGTGTGCTTGTATGTGAGTGTACAGGGTAGAGGTGCTTTGATTCATCATTTCCCTCCCTCCTTCCTTTCCTTTCCTCTTTCTTTCTTTCTTTCTTTCTTTCTTTCTTTCTTTCTTTCTTTCACACAAGGTTTCTCCTCCATGGCCTGCTGCTCACTGGGCAGTCTAGGCTGACTGGCCATTGAGTCCCAGACATCTGCCTATCTCTGCTTCCCTAACACTGAGATTACAGAGTGTGCCACCACACCTGACTTTATTTACATGAGCTCTGGGGATTGAACTCAGTTCTTTATGCTTGCAAGGCAACCATTTTACAAACTGAGCCATCTACTGAGTGTCTGCCCAGCCCCCTACTTCTTCAGTTTTGGCAGTGAGGATCTCTGTGGGACAGACTACAAAGAGCAAACCAAATAATGTTGGCAAGCTTATTCTGCCTGTGGGAAGTCATGGTGAAGGAATATTCATATCAACAGCATGCACTTGGTGCTGCCAGTGGCACCTTTTCCCATGCCTTTTCTCATCTACTCTCACGGTTGGCCATCTTGTACAGGTAGAAGAAAGGATCAGAGAGGTGAGGCTGTGTTCTTGAGATGCACAGCAGGGAGCTACCACCGTGGGCTGTAAGCCTGCTCAAGTTGGAAACATCCCCTCTTACATTTCTGCACAGACAGCTGAGAAGCCAGAACAAACTGCTTTCAGCTCTCCTCAGCCTGCCTGAGAGCCATCCTCGAGTTCTGAAGACTGCACAGGGGCCTGGAGCCACCCTGGAGAATCTGGTTAATTGAATTGTACTGCAGCCCAGGCATCAGCTGCTCCTACAGATCCCCCTCCCCCTTCCCCCGTAGATTTCACATAGGGTGCAGCTCAGTGCACCCTGGCTGGTTGGCAGCTGAATGGAAAGTCCCTGGGTGACCCGGCCTTAGGTGTGTCCAGGAGGTGGAGGGACTGCAGGCCTATGTGAGGAGTCTAGGAGACAGAGAACTGGAAACAGCCTCTTGTTTTGAAGCTTTCATCCCAAGTGACTCTGTGCTAGATATTAAGGACTTTAAATACCGTGTATCCCTAGATAAATCACCAAGGGAGCTGGTCATCTGAAATTGACCACTGTCACCCTGTCCCAGAACCAGGTTTACCTGGGAGCTAATCTGGATACAACTTTAAAACATGCTTAACTCTAAAACTGTCAAAACTATAGATAACACAAATAGTACACTCCAGCCATGTTGAAGCAAGCAGGTCAGGGGCATCATGCGTCTATGACCTCCCTCTGTTGTGTAACCCCCACCTCCACCCATCCTCAGCACATTCTTATCTTGTAACACTGAAGCTCCGTGTTGTTGGCAACAACTGCTCAGTAGGTCCTGCTACACCTCCTCATCATAGTGATCTTCAGACACCATGGCAGAGACCATTCTCCATGTCACCCCGGAGGACTCGTTTCTCTAGCCTTTAATGAAGGCTACGTGGGGTTCCAGAGCAGGACCTAGCCGATGGAGAAAAGGGACACACATTGGTTGTATGCCCAGCCATTCCCCCCTTCTCTGCATTATCTGGCTTGTTTTTCTTCTACAACAGCATCGAAGGTGATGTGTTCAAGGTGGCTCTGTCAGCAGATGAGAGAAGCTTCCAATTTTGAGTTGGAGAGAGCCAGAAAGAACCTGTGTCCCATCTGTATCAAACTAGAACCTGAGAAAACAAACTGGGCTTTCGGGTTTCTTTATTACAGCAGCTGAGCCCATCCTACCCTGACTAATACAGAGAGGTTAAGGAACCTGCCACATAGCTAATTGTAACTGGAACCAGAGTTCATTCTCACCCCCCGAGGAGAGCAAATGTGGTGGTTTTCAGCATTAATCTCTGCTGCTATCACATCGTGTTGCTTTCAAACTATTAACTGAAACACGATTCAAGACAAAAGGAGACAGTGCTCACTTCTGTAAACTAAGCTGTTTTAATGTCTCCTTCTGTCTATACTCAGTTGTTCATAAAAGAAAACTAACACAAACTTGTGCCAAGCCCTGTCCCTTCAGTTGATAGGAATCCCAGGAGTCCCTTCAGTTGATAGGAATTCCAGTCGGGTAGTTGTTTCTGCCTCTGTCCCTGTCTGTCCCTTGTTCCTGTCAGCGCCTTTACCCCAGACTATCTGCTGCTGCCTATCTCTCAGAGCTTGTGTAGCAAATTAGAGAGACTGCCTCCAGAGCTGTCTTCTAGCAAAGCTGCTGTCCCCAGACTATGCTTGAAACATCTTGTCGTTTCTTCTCAGCAGGTCACCCTCACCTATCTCCCAGTGAACAAGTATGTGTGCACTTTAAAAACATTTCAACCTTCTTTCTTCTCTGCTCCTTCTCAATATAGCGTGCACCACAGCCTGCAGAGCAAGCAGGCCTGGGTAAGCTTGGAGAACTTTGAACACGGCTCAGAAGAAAAATGG
Source organism: Rhynchomys soricoides (assembly GCA_019843965.1). Classification (NCBI taxonomy): domain Eukaryota; kingdom Metazoa; phylum Chordata; class Mammalia; order Rodentia; family Muridae; genus Rhynchomys; species Rhynchomys soricoides. Next base: position 5,709,055 of record JADRCH010000175.1, read on the forward strand.
CCCAGAGAGAACATAAATCTGGGGACTTGGAAACAGAAAAGCAAAGTTGGACGGAGAGCAGCCATAACAGTAAGAAGGAAAAGAGCCAGAAAGCTTTCTACAGTGTGTGTACGTCACAGGTAAGTAATCTCACTCAAGGGCCAAAGTCGAGCCAGCAAGCAAAACACAGGATGTTCCATTCAGTTTCAGGCTTTAAGCACTTTTAAAATTTACATTTATGTGGTTTGTAAGGGGTGAGGCACAACCACACTGTGGTTCATGTGGTCAGAGGACAACTTGCACTGTCCCAGAGTTTCAAACCAGGTCCTCAGGTTCTGCTGCAAGTACCTTTGTGTGCCAAGTCCTCTCACTGGCCCTCAATTTTAGCCTTTAACAGAATTTTGCATAAACATGTCTGATGCAATTTGGGGCTTATTTATACCAACAAAGTCCACGGTGAGATGCTGCTTCACCCCCATCTTGAATGAAGTTTCAGTGTCCGTTGGCTTACCCCAAGGTACTTAAGTTGCCCTGTTGGTTCCCAGGCAGCTGCTGCTGGGAACCCATCTGGGGAACCACTGATGTCTGCTCATTCGCTTTCCATTCTGTTGGTTTTCTTCACTTCTTGACTTTCCTTCATTGTTCCATTTAGAGGAAATGGTTTTGGTGAGTTACAGAAGGAACAAGCCTCCTTGTTGTTGGTGAACTCACTCCCTTTCTGGAGCTACTTTGCATTGGATGGAGGAGGCCCCTGCAAGTTATGTGTGGTCATCCCTGGCTGCTTTAGCCTCGGGAGGGGATGGTAGGAGGCTAGGGGACAAAAGAAGAAAGCTGCCTGAGTGTTCCTTGCCTGCCTCTGCTGTCAGTGCTGGCAGCATCGATTACCTCCACCTTGATGCTGAAGGGCCTGGCTTCTTGAATTGTGGGTGTTGGGGGGCATAAGTGACTGTGGTAGGGGCCTCACAAAGGTCAGCTGTGTACTGATCAGAAATTAACTCAAACACACAATGGATGGGAGGCGTGTCTGGCAGCTCCTGCACACCCTTCTGCAGCCTTGGTTCTGAACACATAGCTCATGTGCTTCCCTTCAACGGCCATTGAACTCTGAAGCATCTCTGCTTGAATTGCAGACTAGTGTACATTATGAATTCCAGTGTTTTAACTGTACATAGAGATTTTTTTCCTGCTTTTACAGGAAGCAAATAGTTCAATTATGGAAAACAAAGACTTCAATATTTTTGTACCACCAAGTCTCAGCATGGAAGCATCAAATTAGCATATGTTTGGATTGTATTATCTTACAATGCTTGATTTTAAAAATTCCAGTTTGAGTCACATGCGCGTGTGCTCCTGTGCGCGCGCACGCACACACGCGCACACACACACCATTCAATGAATGTTAGCTTGGGATTAGGACAGAATTTCCAGTAGTTTCTGAAATAGCTTTAAACATCCTGCCTTTCTTTGTTATGAATTTATGTGAGGTAGAATTTGCAGCACCTATGATCATAAAAACAAAGTCCCTGTCAGCTCTGGAAAACATTAAGGAATCCTGAATCCTGCAGCATCAAATGTTCAGCCAAGATGTCATGCTTCATGTAAAAAATAAATAGGCACACCTATTTCATTAGTTTGCAAACTAACTAATAATGGTTGATATATATATATATATATATATACATATATATATATATATGGTTAATTTTTGGTGATTTATTATCAGTTAAGTGTTTCTTTACTTATCTTCCATACTTATATATGTATAAAAAGTTCTCAGCAAACCAAGTGTGGTAGAACATGCTTTTAATCTCAGCACTTAGGAGGCAGAGCCAGGAGAATCTCTGAACTTGATGTCAGCCGGGTCTACAAAACAAATTTCAAGATAGCCAGGGGCACACAGAGAAACCCTGTCTCAAAACAAAACAACCCCAACCAACCAACCAAACCACCACCACTACCACCACCACCAACAAAAACAAACCAAAAGAACAACAAGAACAAAAACCAACCAAATAAAGCAAAACAAAACAACAAAAATGTTCTCATCTGCACTTCTCATCTGAATGGGCAGAATTTAGCAAGCACTGCTGTGAGCCTGGCTTAGAGGTTTGGTAGCATGGCGTCTGCCCCCTCCAGCCTCACTCTAGAGAGTCACCAGCCCTTTTTGGCTTCTCCACACTTCCATCCCTTAGGCAGACAGTATCCTGTATTACATTCTGTCTTAATTAGCGTCACCATTGCTGTGATAAAACTCCATGACCAAAAGCAACTTGGGAGAAAGGGTTTGTTTCACTCACAGGTCCATAGACAGTTCATTACCAAAAGCAGTGAGGGCAGAAACCCAAGCAGGAGCTGATGCAGAGGCCATGGAGGGGTGCTGCCTACTGGCTTACTGTTGACGGCTTGTTCAGTTTGCTTTCTTATAGCACCCAGGACTATCAGTCCAGGGGATGACACCACTCACAGTGTGCTTGGCCCTCCCATGTCAATCACTAAGAAAATGCCCTAGCCTGATCTTATAGAGGGAATTTCTTAATGGAGGTTCCTTCCTCTCAGATGACTCTAACTTGTGTCATGTTGACATAAAACTATCTAGCATACATTTTCTTCTGATTTAAGAGTAGTTTCTGTTTACCCAGTAATGACTTGGCCCAGAAATGGGACACCCATTTGCTAAGCAAAGACATCTGAGAAACACTCCAGTCTGTAAATTATTAGCAATGCTATCCAACATGATTCACATTTAATGCAACTCAAATGAAAAGCCACTGAGCATCCTAGGTTATAGAGGTGGAAGGTACAGGACATTCCTGGCAAGAAGTTGGTCGCCTGGTAGAGTTGATGGTTGGGAAAACTGAAGGGTGACGTGATTCTGCACAGAAATGAAGGGCGTGGTGGGTAACCGTGAGGGGAGGACCTCTCAGTAGAACCTCTGTGCAGAGTGGTCAGGAGAACTTTAGGAAGCAGATTTCAGACACAGAGATGTAAGAGAAGAGTGCCCAGGCAGTGAGGGTGGCCCCATAGATACAGCGTGGTGTGGGGATAAGCGGTTATGGGGTTTGATACATTCCAGAAACAAAACACCCAAAGGTTGGCCTCTGCAACCAGTCCAGGCTGGTTAACAAATGGAGACTGCAGAAGAGGACTTTAGCTGGAGAAATGTGATAAACGGAATAAAATAATGACCAAATAATTATGCAGGAGAGAACATGAATCCAGTTTATCTCATTCCCACCCCAGATAATTGAAGAGTTAGTCCTTTTTCCCTTCAAACCCATAAATTCCAGAAGGTAAAGTTCAAATTTATTTAACTGAAGAAAAGATAAGGACCTTCTAAAAGTGTGGAACAAAATGGTTGTTGAATTGAAACCCCATCAACAATATTAAGGTGGTATGTTCAAGGAAGCAGTCCAGAAGAATACCTTCCCACCTGCCATCAGTCTCATGGCATAAAAGTAAAGTGCCCGGGAAAGGAAGCCAGGTCAATGTGACAACCCGAGTGAATAGCAGTACCACCTGGCATTCACTGCTTGTAAGCCTATCTCTGAAATGTCATCTCAGAATTTGTACTGATGACATAGGGCAGTAGGTGGTCAAACTCAAAGTATGGATTTTCTGTGAATATCTCCAGTATTTTCCTCCCCAAACAGAGGGACTACCCTGTCTCAAGGAAACAGTTCCAATATTGATGACACCATCATTCACATAAAAAGAATAAAGGAAAGGCCTGGGGTTGGCCTGTGGGCTGCACACTGTGTTGGTAAGGCCTTCACACCAGGGTGAATTCTCCCAGAGGCTGGAGAGGATGCCTTCTCAGGCATGTCGGAGAAAGGAGGATTGATGACTCCAGGCACTGCTGTCTCCGGGGATTCAGGTAAATGACTGCATGGCAAATGTGATGTGAAGGGGACAGGCTTCTGGTCCAAGCTGGAGGCAGAGGGCTGTAAAGGAGAGCTCAAGGCCTGGGAGATGGGGCGAGGAGAGAGCACCTGGCTTATGTGTTTGGACATTTTCCATTTGTCATATTCACCTGGGGGGGTCTAGCTCCTTAGTCCTGGCTACGCCTGGCAGAAAGTGCTGGGCGCATACTTAGGGGTCTGTTTTCAAAGACAGTTGCTGTTCCTAAACAGTTTTAAACAACCCACAGCCCAGTGATGATAAGGATTGTATTAGTTGGAGTTCTCAGGAGGACTAACACTATTCATTCATATAGAATGAATCTCTCATCTATGTATGTATGTATGTTTGTATGTATGTATGTATGTATGTATGTATCTTTTATCTATCTATCTATCTATCTATCTATCTATCTATCCATCCATCCATGCATCTATCCATCCATCTACCCATTCATCCATCTGTCTATCTACCTATCTAAAGGGGATTTATTAGAGTGGCTAATAGGTCGCTGTCTAGCTAGTCCAACAATTGACTATCAATGGAAGGTCCAAGAAGCCAGTAGTTACTCAGTTCGTGAGACTGGATGTCTCAGCTAGTTTTCAGTATATATTGGAATCCCAAAGAAGTAGGCTCTTGTGAAGGGATGAACTTGTCAGCAAGAGCAGCAGGCAAAGAGAGCAAGCTTCCTTTTCTCAATAGCCTTTATATAGGCAGCCAGCAGAACGTGTGGGCCAGATTAAAGATGGATTTTTCCACCTCAAAAGATCTGGATTAAAATCTGGTCTTCCCACTTCAAATGATTTATTTAAGGAAAAAAAAAATCCCTCACAGGTGCGCCCAGCCACTTGGGTTTTAGCTAATTCCTGATGTAGTCAAGTTGACAACCATGAATCGCCAACACAGGGGTTTAAAATGCCTTGTGTATAAGCATTTAGGAAAATCTGGTGATTAACCTCTGTGACCTTATAATCGCTAGGCTTTCTCCAAATGGGGTACCAACCCTAGAGAGAAATTTCACTCCTCTGGGCCACAGCCCCCAGCGAAGCTTCAACATGTCTTTTCTGGACTTGTGTTCTAGTCTCCCACCAGAAATCATCTGTCTTGGTAGGCACTCACAAAAGCTTTATAGGCTTCAACATCAGCACCAAACTGTTGCAATGAGACATGAAAATACAGGATTACATGTCTTTTTCAGGAAACACTGTTAGGGTATAGGAGGATGGGCCAGGCTAGGTGAACAACTCTCCTCATCTAAGAGCTGGTCAGAGACTTGGGTCCATCCTTTAACAAAGGATCAGGCAACAGACAGTTGATGTTTTGTGAGCCATGTGGCTCAGTACATCTTTATCCTTAAAGCAGCCAGAAACTATGGCTATATGCCAATAAAACTTTATTTACAGATATAAGTGATGAGCTGATTTGACCTAGAGGCCATGTTTGCTGACCTCTGGAAACTGTTCAATGGAAAGATCACATAGTATAACATGGAGCTGGAGAAATGGCTGCATGGTTAAGAGAGCTGGCTGCTCTTCCAGAGGACCAGGTTCAATACCCAGCATTCACTCAGAGGCTCACAACTACTTACAACTCCAGTTCAAGGGGATCTAACCCACTCTAGATGCACCAGGCACATATATGATACACATACATACATGCAGTTGAAACACACACACACACACAAAATAAGAATAAAAAAAGATACTAGATTTTAGAAGGTATAATTTAATTATTTTAATATGTATTTAATTCAATATTTTTAAAATCATATCATTTTGGACATATAGTCAACATTTGAAAGTTTTAATGTGGTATTTTCCTTTTCTTTTTCCATTTTGATTGTGGATGTTGTCCGATGCCAGAACACCAAGAAAGCACGCAAAGATCTGCCAGTATAGATTGTTCTGGTTTTGTTTGTCTGTTGTTTCAGCAGAAGGGATGGGCCTCTTGTTGGGAACCATTCTTCTTCCCCTTCATTCTTTACATTCAGTCCACTCTGGCCCCTCTCCATCTGATGGGGTTGCCAGAGCTGCCATAAGAAGATCACAATTGGGGGCTAGAGAGATGGCTCAGCGGTTAAAAGCACTGACTGCTCTTCCATAGGTCCTGAGTTCAATTCCCATCAACCACATGGTGGCTTATAACCATCTGTAATGGGATCTGATGCCCTCTTCTGGTGTGTCTGAAGACAGTTACAGTATACTCATATAAATAAAAATAAATAAATCTAGAAGGAGAAGAAGAAAAAAGAAGAAGAAGACGGAGGAGGAGGAGGAGAAGGAGGAGGAGGAGGAGGAGGAGGAGGAGGAGGAGGAGGAGGAGGAGACAATTTACCCTCTTATGGCTCTGGACGCCACAAGTTAAAATCAAGGGCAGCACATGACAGTCCTAGGGGGAGCCACCCTCCCAGCTTCTGTGGTTTACAGACCTGTCACTCCAGCCTCTGTCTCATCTCCATGGTCTTTTCTGTGTCCAGTGTCTTCATCTTCATGTGATTTCTGACACTTCCTGGGCTCAGGATGCTGTCATCTCCAGATTCTGAACTAATCATCATACCCTCTTTCCAAATAAAGTCACGGTGCAGGTTTCTCTTGACTGTCAGCTTGGTGGGATTTAGACCACCATGGAAATAACTCTGGAGGTGCCTGTGATGGATTATCTAGATTCTGTTCATTGGTCAGGAAGGCCCATTTTAATTGTGGATGACAACAGTCCTGATATGAGGTCCTGACCTGAATAAACAGGATAAATCAAGCTGGCTACAGCACTCATTTCTTGATGCCACCTGACTGTGGATGAAATGTAACCAGTTAACCTCACACTCTTGTGGCTATGACTTCCCAGCCGTCACTCAAATTGTGACCCCCAAACCATCCATTATTCTCTTAAGTTGCTTTTGTCAAGCATATTGCTCCCCTCCATCTCTGCCCCAGCACCCACACTCATCTGTCACCTCATTACATAGTCACACCGTAGGTGGACACAAACCTGGGGGCCACTGTTCAGTACACTACACTCTCTCTTTCCAAACACAGTCTATCACTCCAAGTCCCTTCCAGGCAGGACACTGATCACTAGGGAGAAGAAGGACATTCCTCCAAAGGGGTAGGCAGCTGGAGAGGGAGTGAGGAGGGTGAACTCCATCTCCACCATGAATCAGTGAGTGCAGCCATCCTGACCCACAAGTGGAAAGAAACTCAAAAGCTCTCACTCCTGAAACATAACAATGGACAAAGGAGCTCTGCCACACTGTCTGGCTCAAGCACATAAGAAAAAATCCTGGAGCCCAGCCTGACAGCCGCTGAGGAGGACCCAGCAACACTCTTGTGCCTGGCTGGCTTGGGTGGTACAGATGTGCCTGGCTGGCCTGGCAGATGTTATTCTGCTCCCCCATGCCCAGCCTAGTACCCGTTTGTTTGTTTTTCCTAGCTTCTTTGCATGTTTTTGCAAGTAGCCCTCTTAGATTTTTTTGGGGTTTTGTCTGGCCTGAGGACTTTGTTCCACAGACCACGGATCGGATCCTGAGCTTTCACCATTAGGGATAGTGACACTGACCAGGGAGAGGCTTCCTCTCCTCTCCCTGTTCTACAGGTTTCTGATCATCTCTTCCTGCTGCCCCTTTCCCCAGCTACACCCTAGAACCTATACTCCCATGTTACCCCGTTACAACAATTTGAGTTGCTTAGCGTGTAGCTTCCCCCCAGCCATGATCAGCCCTTCCTTCCCTTCCTTATTATTGTCTATTTTTAAAAATTATTTTACTACTTGTTTTAAAATCAGGTTTCTATATGTCACTGAGACTTGGGCTTCCAGACTTGTAGGTCTGTCTTCTTGCCTCAGCCTCCCATGTGCTGGGATTACAGGTGTGTACCATCACAGCTGGCTTTTGACAGTCATCTGTTTTCTACATAGAAGCAGGCTGTTTTAGTTAATTTTCTATAGCTATGGAGACACTATGAGCATAGCAACTTATAGAAAAAAGAGTTTATAGGGGGCTTATGGTTTCAGAGAGTGAGTCTATAATCATCATGGTGAGGAGCATGGCAGCAGCAGGCAGGCAGGCAGGCAGGCAGACATGGTGCTGGAGCAGTAGCTGAGAGCTCACATCTGATCTGCAAATACCTAGAAGTAGGAAGAGCATGGCCTTTAGAAACCTCAAAGCCCACTCACAAGTGACACACCTCCTCCAAGAGCCACACCTTCTAATCCTTCCCAAACAGTTCCACCAACTGGGGACCAAGTATTCAAGCGTATGAGCCCATGGGGTCTATACTCAAATCACCATAGCAGAGTGTTCTTTTTGGAGCCCTTACCCAGTGATGTTACCTTCTTGCTCCCCTGTCATTCTGTTTCCTTAGGATAACAGCAAATATATGCATAGCACTATGTAAAGCACTGTCCATACACAGGCAAAAAGACAGGTTCCATTCACACAGACCCATAGAGCACTCCATTTTGTTTTATTTCTTGTTTTTCTCAGAAAGTATCTCATGTAGCCCTGGCTAGCCTTGAATCCACCATGTAGCTGAGGCTAGCTTTGAACTCCTGATCTTCTTGGCTTAAGCTGTGCTCTGAAAGCAGTTGTCTCACCTTCACTCCAAGAGTTTGTATAGATGTTCTATGTCGGACCTTGCTTATCTCCTACGTAAAAAATGATAGAGAATTTGACTCATCTTCGAAGCACATTATTTCCATTTTTTTTTTAAAACTTAGGGCAATTACTTGTTCTATTTCTGCTCTGAATGATTTCTCCAGTTTATTCTTGGTGAGCATTAGTCAGTGTAACGATATTTCAGTCCAAACCTCTGTTTGCTCTGAACCCATAGCTGGGGTCTAATCTCAGAGAAACCATCTGAAGTTTTCATTTACGTCATCATTTGCTCTTCCGTCAACTTGAGTCAGACCCGGGCACCTGTACGTGTGAAGCCTTCAGATGAGTCTGAGGAACTTTGCACTGATGGCCAACCTCTAGCCTGGCAGACTAATGTTTACTAAGAATAAACTAGGAAGCATATATTTAGATTAAAAAGAGGAAAAGCTGTTGCCAGGGTGGGCAGGGAAGGGTGAAAATGGAACCAGGGCACTTTCCATGGTTCCAAGAGGGGCCCCAGCCCCCTTTCTGCTGATTGGCATTGGCCAAGGCTATGGCAGCATTCAAAGGCTACTGCTTCCATTGACCAGCTCTGGGGATGTGGGCAGAGAATGCTTTCAGTATCTGCTGGGGACAAACTGTGTGTCGTTAAGAGCTGACCTTCAGGAACTGCAAAAGATGCTAAGTCTAGTAGATGAAATGACATGACAGAATTCATGTGGGGGTCAAGGAGAAAGACAGAGACAGAGATGGGGAGAGAGAGAGACATTGAGAGAAAGAAGCAGAGAGATAGAGACAGACAAAGAGAGACAGGGATGGAGAGAGATAGACAGAGAGAAAGAGTCAGACATAAACAGAGATAGAGACAAACCTAATATATATATAAACACACATGCACACAGATATTTTCAATTTGTCCTAAAGCAGTCAAACTCATAGTAGTGGATTGAGTGGTACTTCTGTACAAGTGATGTATCAGTATCTCATAGAAATGTTTTAGGTTTTAACATGCTTATTTGTTGTATGTCTATGTGAATGAATGTGGAGGTTACAGGACAACTTGTGGGAATGGGTTCTCTCATTCCTCCATGTGGGTTGTGGGAACTGACCTCAGGCCTTTAGGCTTGGCAGCAAGCTCTTTTACCCACTGAGCCTTCTTGCTAGCCCCTGTATCTGTACATTGATGTTAGGAGTCTGTGACCTCATTTAGTAATAGAGTATGTGTAGATGTGATTAAGTTAGGAGTATTCCAATGGGATCATCCTGGTTACCCTGAAGGGCTTTAAGTCTAGGCAAATCACAAAGTATCTTTGCTGAAGAAAGACAGAGAGACACCAAAGAGGAGAATCCTGTGAGAATGGCAGTAGAGACCAGAGGGATACAACTGCAAACCAAGGGATGTTTGTAGCTCCAGGTGCTGCAAGAGGCGACAAAGCCCTTTCTTTCAGAGCTTTCTAGGGTAGGAGCAGAGGAAGTCCTGAGTGAGTGAAGTCCCAAGTGAGTGTGCATTGTAGACATGGGCACAGCCATGACAAGGACCAACACCTTGGATGCATGGCAAACTGGCAAAGCACTTCTTCATATGGGTCAGGGTCTAAACTGACAAAGCCTTCTTCTTGCACGAGTGTCCCCAGACTATCACAGTCAGTGTGTACAAAAACTAGCAACTGCAGCTTCCTCTTCCTGAACTCTTTCTTACAGCCTGAGACTGTTTGTGTATAGAGGCCTCCTAACTACCTGGCCCTTCACCCATAATAAACACTCTGAGGTTCTGAGTCATTGCAGGAACAGGTGCTGCTCCACCCAAGTGTGCACAATCCATCTGACCCCAGCTTCATTCCCTTGTAGCCTCTTAGTCAGGGTTCTAGGACCCAAGCTCCACACATAAGGCAGGCGGGGGGAACACACCCTTGGTGACACCTTGGTTTTAGATGTCTAGCCTCCAGAGCCAAGAATCCATTTCTGTGATTTTAAGTGGTCATTTGAGACAGGTCTAGAAAGGTGGCAGACTGGTTGGGAACCTTTTTGTCTGGTTTGAAAATCCAGTGCTGGGACAATTCCCAGAGAGAATAAAGTTTCAGAACTTTAATTTGAATAGTGAGAGTATCATGAAGTGTCTATTTTTATGTGAAGCTTATTTAATGTCTCACCAGCTTAATCAATCAGAATCCAACTAGGAAAACAAATCACTTCAGGTTTGTGAAGAGAGGGAATTTAATGAAGTAATTGGTCATACTAGTGAGGGGGGTTGGTGGTGGTGAGAAATCTAAAGGCCACAGAGAGATAGTTCAGAAGTTAGCAGCAACAGGAATACAAGACAGTCCTGAGAAGGAATTCATGACAATCCAGCATTACCAGAGCTCAGGGGTCAGGGCTGTCTACAGGAAGCTGGGGCCATGGTGGGTGTGACTTGGTGGTATGCTGAAGTTCAGGGGACAGTGGGTGACAACCCAAGATGAGAGGAGGGTGGAAATGCCAGTTCTCTCTCTGTCATCCTCTTCTCTCTCTCTCTCTCTCTCTCTCTCTCTCTCTCTCTCTCTCTCTCCCTCCCTCCCTCCCTCCCTCCCTCCCTCCCTCCTTCCCTTCCTCTCTTTCTCTCTCTGGCTAATCACATGCCATAGCTTTCTGACAAGGCAGTTCAAAAAACTGCTACTTTGGACAGAGCTAAACAACAACAACAACAACAACGCAGGCAAGGGATGGACCAAGAGCAAAGTCACCAGGCTTGGAGCCTTCACTAAGATATACTTCAGAAAAAGCTGTTGTAGAGGTGAGAGGCATTCTGGGTATTGCCAGACACCTACCCCTGCCAATCTATTTCCCTTTCTGAGGCAGACAGGCCAACATGCACACACCCTAAACCCTAGCACCGGGAACAGGTTACCTTCCATGGCAGATGGCACTTTCTATCTGAGAGTAAATGAAGGCTTTAGAGATGAAGAGATGATTCAGGGTCACTAGAGCTCAGTGGGTCACTGGGGCCTTGGAAGCAGGAGCCAGGAGGAGCCTAGTTATGGAGGAGGTAGTAGCAACAATAACGGACTTTGGATATGGAGAAAGGGTCACCAGCCATGGACCACGCAGCCTGTAGAAGATGCAAAGGAGGAGGCAGAGGTTCTCCCATGGAGCCTACAGAAACCTCCAGGGGAGGGAGAAGATGAGGACTGGCTACAGCCTTCTGCTCCAGGTGGAAAGATAACAGGGTAAAGTGGAGGCAATGTGCTGGGTTTGGAGGGTCGGCACAGCACCGAGAAAATACGGGGATGCCTCTCCTACTTCAAACTGGAGGGCCAAACATCAGCATGACTTTGCCCAACCAAGACCACCTCCTTTTCTCTTTTCATTCATTCCTAATTGCAATTCCTCACTAAAAGAGGCCAAGGAACCCTCAAAACGGCCAAAACCATAACAGTGCAGCCCAATGAGTTAAAACCCACACTACATGCATTTAAAGATGTCCAGGGCTAGGCTCGTGTCGCAGTGTAGGGTGCCTGCCTAGCACCCATGAGCACTGGGTGTTTTGTCCTCCAGCACAGACTTGGGAAAGAGGCTGTACTCACTGTTGTTACACCAATCTTGTGTGGAAGCTTTCTTTTCACTCACAGAACAGCATTTAGCCCAGTACCTGTCCTCAGCAGGAAATCACGCTGCGCTCTGACAAATGTCCTTTCCAACGTGTAGGCACTTGCTTTGCTTTGGTATTGTTCTGGCATCACCAGGATAGCATTTGTTAGCGATGAGAAATGTCTTATAGGATTAATTGAATGTTTTCATGAAAGGCAGCCAACTTGATTCAGATAAATGAAGTGGGAATAGAAAGGGTATTTCCCGTCATAATGGCTCATGGTTTTGCAAGAGTTTCTACAGCCCAATTAATGGCAGAGTCCCTTAGCTCCAGTATTCTTTTACTTTCTTCTTTCTCCATTCTGGGGAAAAGGAAATGGAAAGAAGAAAGAGAAACAGGGGGGGCCAGATTCCTCAACACCCAGGACTAACAGATTAATAATAGTGGCAATCATGATATAGTAATGAGTTTAACTGCATGGACTTCTGTTGGGAGAATGGTTTTGTGTGTTTTGATTTGGCTTGCCTGGACCTTTTCATGTGCTTTTCAAACCTCATTAAAGAAGTCTGAATAGCCAGATTTGGAGCTGAAGCAGCCAAATCTTTACAGGTCAAATTCATTCAGGTTGATAGGGTTTGAGCAAATGCCTTGCATCAAGTATTTGAAGTGCTATTTTTGTTGCTGTTTCAACAAACAACAGCTTGGCTGACTGTCATTTGGAGAGCACCTCAACTTGATAATAATTTATTCATGGTATGCCATGGTTTACTATTTATCTCATTCATTATGAGCTAATGAGTGAGAATTGTTGCCCTGGGCTCTCATACCCAGGCCAGCTACCCACTTGTTCTGCTACAAAGCCATGTGTTTCTGTGTGGGAAAAGACTGAATGGCTTGGTCTCCTCTCTCCCTCCCTCTTTCACTCTCACCTGAGAGAGTTGAACTGAAGTTGGAATGGAATGGCAGAACACAGCCAGCTTGGGATCTACACATTCATCTGTCTGCTTTTAGCTATTAGCTCGATGTGTGCTGTATCTACTTATCTACATGTTAGGTACCTCCAGCATTTGTGGCCACTAAATGAACAGGCTAAGTGTGGCTTGACACTCTTGGAAATACAGATGGCAGCCTCAATTCTCTACAACTGTGACAAGCCCAAGCCTGTGTGACATTTCTCCCAGGACCCTTCCAGAGCCTGCTCTTCCTTCTTCTTCTTGCTTGCCTCGGTCTGTCCTTTGCACAGCAAGCCCTTTGGTGGCTGTGTGTCTTAGCTCGTCCTCTCTTTCCTTTTCTTCAGCTCCTTCAACTGTACTTAAAATGAACCCCAAACTGTTCCCTGTGCCCTGCAAGCTCCTTCTGACTGCTCTGACGTCAGCCTGCTGATCTCCACAGTCTCCACAGTCAGGGCTGGCTGCCTCTGCCTTCTGTCTGTCCTTACACACACCTAGGCCTCAACTGCCTCAAGGCCTTTGTCGCCTTCTGTCCCCTCTGTGCAGAATGACATTTCCAACCTTCCCTGTACTTACTCAGCTTCCCAAATGCCACCCATCTCGTCGTATGCCTTTGGGATACTTCTCAGCATGTGCATACCTGCTGGTTTCCAAACCTAGGGGTGAGTCTTCACAAATACCGACTTCCTACAGCCCCAGGGCCTGGGACAGAGCCTGGCATACATTAGGTGCCCTGCCAATGCCTGTTGAATGAATGAAGCCCTCTCCACAGTGTTTTCCCCAGTTTGGAGTTTGAGGAGGCATGCTTTACATTTAAACACGATTTTTACTCCCTAATTTTAAAACTGTGCATGCTTGAGCTACAACCGTGGAACAATAGCACCAGGAACCTCACTGATATTGTCCCCTCCCTCAAGGTGAAGAGTCCACACAGACTCACCCAACTGTATGGTAGGGGAGCAGGGATTCGATAGTCAAAACCTCAGCCTGGTTCAGAACAAAGGATTACTTAAGACCCTAGAAGGTGCTTTAAGTTCACCCAGCGCAGCTGGATGTCTGTGGTCTGAAGAGAAAGTTAAACTGCAAGCTGGTATCCTTCTACACCAGAAAGTCATCAAAACACTAAGGGGTCCAGAGGCCATCTGTGATTTCACCTGGGATCCTGTATTTACTGCACTAATATTTATGCTTCCTATGAGATATGAAGCCTACAGGAATTACAACACCAGAACAAAGCTCAAGGGGAGATAGAAGCAGACAATGTAACCAGGGTTTCTACAGTGGACCTCTGGGATGCTGAAGGACTATGCCAGCCACTAAGCAAACGCGCTGTGTGACCTGAACAAGTTGTTTAACCTCTCTGAGCTCCAACTTCCTTATCAGGAGGAAAGTTATAAAGACGAGTGAGATATTCTATGAGAATAGGCCTCCCAGTTCTCCAGGGAAGGTGCCCGTGTCTCCAGACCTGCTGGTCCATGCGCTAAGATAATAATTTCACCTCCCTAAAAGTCTACTTTAGATGATTGGTTGTTACAACAAAATCTCTGAGACCCTGTATTTAATGAAAGCCAGCAGTTTATGTAGCTGGCAGTTCTTGGGGAGCTGAAGGTCGTGGTAGCAGCTTGTGTGGGTAAAGACACCCGTGTGCTCTCATGCAGAATAGTTAAAGGAAGATGGTTCTCTAGGTAATCCGTTCAATTACTGGACAACTTTGAAGTATGCTTTGAAAACTTGGGGCATATGCTTCTTGTTCAGCTAGAAATGTGTTAAGTAGCAAACACAGATAAAATGTAGCTGAGGAAAATTTAGCACTGTGAGTGTAAACTGTCATTAACTGCAAAACACACCGCTAAAGTTGACGCCTCAGTATAAAATTCAACTCTGCGTTTCAATAACTTAATATGAAGAAAATATTTTTCTATTGATCAGAAGATTGAAATGAAAACATCTTGTGAATAGCTGTGTTGACAGGGGTCACCTCAAAATTCACATGTCAAAGGTCTGAGCCACAGCTTGGGATAGGACTCTGAGGGGAAGATGATCACCATTGATGTATTGGTTTCGCTCATTAAGATGATATTGGACCACAGGATAGAGGATTTCTAGCTCCCTGGGACTGGTATAAAGAATGCCTACCCTTGAAGTGACCCGTCCAAAAAACAAAACAAAACAAATATTTATAATCTCATATGTTTGCATGAAGAGATGTACAAGTGCTTAAAATTATGGGATGTCTGGCTTGCACATGCATAGATTGTTTACAGTTATCTAGCATCTATGGTTGCTGTCTGAGTTGTCAATTTGATGAGATCTTGAATAGATGAGATAAATGACTCCCTGCAATCCCACCCCCTGGCTGATGGGGGCGCTTTAGTAAAGAACCGTAGTTATAGAATTGTAGAGAAGAATCAAAAGAAAACCATCAGCCTATTGGGAAATAACATTATGTCCATCTGCAAGTTTAGTGTAAGTAGTTAATTTAAGGATTCGTAAGCTTAACTAGTTCAGGACCACTTAGGGATGAGCCCGTTACATCTGAACAATTTCTCCTCTCTCCCCCACCCCCACTCCTCCATTTTCCATCTCTTCTTCCTTTCTCTTTCCTTTCTTAGACCAGAGTTCTGAATGACCCCAGTGGTCTAGAGAACTCATGGCTCTCCTCGGCTTCTCGCTGTGTGGTGCTCCCTCTTTAGCATTTTCTGGGATAATCATGAGTTCTTGTTCTTTCTTTTATTCAGTCAATGAACTTTCGAGGCTGTGATCCAGCATGGGCAGTGGAAGGCCACTACCTCAGACCTCTGCATGAACAGCCCCAATGTCATTCATTCATCCTCTTGCTCTCCACTATGGGCTATCCTGGGCCCTTAGGACTGAGCAGAGAACAAGACAGCAAGGACTCTCCTTCTAGAAAGGTCATGAGAGAACAGACATCATGAAAACAAATATACCAAGTAGAGGGACCACTTAGGAACCAGAAGCTGTGTGCATGGATAGAGATGAGGGTGGGGACATTTCAGTAGGCAGCAGGAACAGGGTAGGCCCATTTAAAATGAGGAGACTCTTCTGAGAGATGGTGTGAGCAAGGTGAGGGTTGGGCCATGGTTCAGTAAAAGTGATACAGACCATGAGGCAGACCTGGAATCACGTGGGGCCTCAGTCCTCGACACCTGAGTGGGCACAAGCTTTGTCAGCATGGCGGGCAGGATCTTACTAGCATTTCCATCCACCCTCTAGCTGATGAAGTCCCTCCCAAATCCTCAATGTCCTCTTTAGCTGAAGACTATAGCAACATGCTGGGGACCGTCACTGAGTGACAGAAAGGAGGCCCCAATACACGTACTCTCATCCCTCCTGTCTCCTGAGAGTCCTTCACTGGTTCGGGGAGGGGTGACTCATTTTCTAAAACTGCTGGATCACAAACTAATTATCTCCAAGGCCACAGGGTTCTTGTCACCTGGCTCTGGGAAGCGGGTCAACAGGCAGGACAGAACGTGCTGTCCTGGAGAATCAGGAAATCATGCCAGACATGCACCCCAGGGTGGCCTCTTGACTCTGGTACAGAGATTCTTGTGCTGAACTGAACACACCTGTGCTCAGGAATGGTAGGTACTGAGACTGTCCAGGGCTTCTACAATTACCCCTACAACATGACTTGATCGTTGAGTTCCCGGATGGAAGACACACTCCATCTCTTATATTTACAATAAGCCTTAAGCAGCACAATAGCTGGGCGACTGCCTACCCTCCATGCTGTTAGAATCTACTTTCCAATGGATAACCCCGAGTCACTATTTACTATGTTCCATCTGGGCTGCTCTTAACTCCAACTGGGCAGCCCTCAGGGCCACAACATTCTCAACATTCTCTTGGCCCCTTAACCCATGGTGGCTTCTCCTTCCTCCTCTCCTGTACATTCTTCTTCTTCTTTCTCATTCTCCTCTGACCACAACCCTGTGACCACCTATGTCTCTTCTGCTCAGCCATTGGCTGTTGGCATCCTTAATTACCAATCACAATTAACTGGGGGCAGGATCACTTAACTAGTGTTTACACTGAGGGGCAGGAGCTTACTCTCCCAACAGGTACCTTGGCCTTGTGTCAGTCATCTCACGGCTCCAAGTTCCCAAGCGTTTTGGGCTCAGCTTTCAGTGGCCCTGGGAGCTGCCCTCTGTCACACTCCTCCTGCAGGAAGGCCAGCCAGCTTTTCCTTCTGAGATCCCTTCTCTTACAGAGTCCCCAGGCATGGCTAATAGATCAGCTATGGGATCACTTGGGCTGGGGATCCATGTGGGGATCCAAAATTCTGAGGCCTGCAGAGGCCAACCGCTGGTTCAGGTTCCTCCTCTGCTAAAACTCACCTGGGTTTGGCCTTCTTGACTGGGTGTGGCCTTCTTGACTAGGTGTGGCCTTCTTGACTGGATATGGTCTTCTTGACTGGGTGTGGCCTTGACTGGTTGTAGTCTCCTACACTGGGCATGGTGTCCTTTGCAGCTTCTTCAGTGGTGGCCTTAAATAGCTCTATTCTCAGCTTATCCCTGTTACATGGTAAAGATGGCAGATCAAGTTTGAGTCTCTGGCCTGTGATGAGCCAGGGCCTATGTTTTCTGCAACTGCATCTATGTGGGTCTTCATTGCCATTGCCCTTCTGCCTAGCAAACACTCCACTGCTGAGCTGCACCCTAAGTCTCCTTTTCCATCTTTCTTTTCTATAGAACAGTGGAGCCAGCAGAAATAACAACTAGTATTCTGTAAGAGTAAGCAACAACTAAGTCCTATAGAGCATAGGGTCCTTGTGAAGCATCAGGGCTAATGTCTCTGTCAGTCAGAGAGCCCTAGAGAAGTGCAGTAGTGTTCACTGAGGCCCTTTTTGTTTATGTCCGCTGACCCAACCCAGACGCCTTTCACCCTTTGCAGCAGAATCGGAGAATGGTACTTAAGATGGGTCCCCACTGTTCAGTGACTAACCATGTGCTTAGCTGACAGACTCCAGCTGTTTGCTTCATGGGATCCTCCTCAGTCTGCAATCTGAGGTCCTTCTTCGCCCAGGGAACCCCAGACTGTGACTGAAAAGGGTCATGGTATAAGCCCCAGGCATTTCTACTGGTGACCCATGTGGGACTTCTCCCTGTGGCAGCTCTGTCTCTAGCTCTCCAATGGGCTGGCGAAGACTGTCTTCATGCCTGCCCTGCTATAGATTGCTCCTCTGCCCAGGTGACTTCAGCCTTTCTTTCTGCATCTTCTACTCCCCTTGGGCCTTTCCCTCTCAGTCCAGATCAGGTCTGCCTCCGAGTGAAGTCAAACAGCACTCACTGCATTCCAGGGGTCCAAGAGGGCCTGGAGTGAGCCCCTGGAATCTATATGGTGGAAAGAGAGAACTGACTCTTGAAAGTTGTACACACACACACACACACACACACACACACACACACACAGAGTGGTACATGTACCCCATACCTCTATACATATACATGCAATATAAAGCATATCTATCTATCTATCTATCTATCTATCTATCCAAGAGTACCCCACTGATCCAGGAGTAGCAGCAGCAGTAGCAGCAGCAATTTTTTGCCCTCTGAAGGTCATCAGATGCCTTTTCCAGTGGCCTGTCCATAGACTAGAAAGGACGCTAAGAATCTTTCTGGGGAATCCAGCTGTGATTACATTGTCCAAAATATAGTAAAATAGATCAGCGTATGCTATTCTTAAGGCACATTTTCAGATTTCCCAAATGAGCCTAAAACCAAGACATTATTTATGAATTCTATTATTTCTTTTAAAGGATAAAAAGTAAAAATAAAGAGGGCTGTCTAGAATGGCACCCCTCAGGAGGTGCTGAGGCTTGCATCAGGACCACGAGGGCTGTGGAGGGAAGCTAGGGAAGCTTTCCAGCAGGCCCTTTTGCCTTGAATCCTCAAGAATGATCTCCAAGGGTGACTGTCTTTTCTTGCTGCTCTTCTCCACTCTTGGCAGCCCTGTCTTGGTTCTTGGAGATTTTTGCCTAGATCCAGGTCTTAGTTGCCTGGAAAAAGTTTATAAAGAACATTCATTCTGCCATTTCCTAAACACTCAGCTGGGACCTACTGGGATATTTGGGCATGGTCATCTTGTCATTCCCATGTGTCTGAGTTGTGAAGACCTACTCTTTAAAAGTAACTTTTATTCTCTTGATGCAATTGTCATCTTGGAGGCTTTATTGCCTCTGCTAATCTAGGCCTAGTCCTGGAAGCTTCAAGCCTAATCTTTCTAGGTCTAGAATGTTTTCAGCCTCTGAGACTTGTTGCTGAATAAGCTCACTCTTCCTAGCCCTTTCTGAGCTCTGGCTCGCTGATTCAACTCAGCTGTTCCTGCTCAAACTCCTCTCCAAGCTGACTGATTCAATCTGGCTTCCTTCTCGGTCTCTGACTTTTTGTTCTGCTTGGCCTCAAACTTAACTCGAGGAATCTGTTCTAATCTTCTGGCTCCTTCTCATTTTCTGGCTTGTTCTGTCTGCACCTGTTTGTTCTCGCTGCACCCTGTCTCTGTACAACTGTTTTGATAAACCTGCCTCCTTCTCCTCTCTGCACTGCCCCTTAAGTAGCTTCCCTTGCCTCTCTCTTCTTGGAGAGTTGGGCGTATCCTATTCTGTTGAATCTTTCTATGATTCATCACTTTGTCTGCCACTCAATTAGACATCACTTTCAGAGTTGGCTGCTTCCTTCTACAAACTAGCTTTACCTTCATTGTTTGGGATTAAAGGTGTGTGCTAAGGGTGAGCCACATCACAACTAGAAAGTTTTTTCCATAAACATCACAGTGTGATCAAATATCCTGCAACATTGCTCTCTGATGATGATTATGAATGGTCATATTTCATCTTGCTTTTGGACAAGTTTTAACATCAAAGATGACTTCAACATAGCTGGAGGAAGGAGGAGCCAGATTTCTGCCTTCTCTAGAATGTGCTAAGCTTTACGTCCGGTACACAGTAACTCTAGTTGTCTGATTCTGGACAAGCTACTTGCCATGCCTAGGTTTCTTCCTCTGTTCCAGGGTTATCACGAGCTGTTGTTGAGATCAGAGGGGTAAAAGGTGTTATAAATTGTAATCACTCCGTGTAAATGTCAGATTCTGTCATTGTGCCCTTAAGGGCTGTTTCTCTTCTTCAAAATGAGTAGATAAGGTAAATATCTCAACAACGCTGCATGCTTTAACAGAGAGTCTTAAAAATTTCCATATAACAGAAAATAAGCCTCAGTGTGACATGAACGAAGATGACCTGCTGAGGATAAACGTGGGATTTATGACTATCTGCTCCTCTTGAATGACAGGTATAGAGTCCATAGAAAGACCCTTTGCTCTCTCCCATAAATGATGGATCACCTGCTAGCCTGATAAATTATCAGTTTTTAGCAGCCACATAAATTCTGAGCCCCAAGGTCATCAAAAGACTCAGAACCAGGAGGATTAGGTCTGCTTGAGGATGGAAATATGTCTCTGTGCAGAGGGCAGTGGTGGGATGAAGGGTTTTTAGCACCTCTACCATCTTGCCCTTTGACTAGATCCTGTGAGTCCCTGTGATGGGTTGTATATACCTGGTCCAGGGAGTGGCACTATTAGGAAGTATAGCCTTGTTGGAGTAGGAGTGTCACTGTGGGCGTGGTCTTGAGACCCTGACCCTAGCTTCCTGGATGCCAGTATTCTACTAGCAGCCTTCAGATGAAGAAGTAGAACTCTCAACTCTGCCTGCACCATGCCTGCCTGGATGCTGCCATGCTCCCACCTTGATGCTAATGGACTGAACCTCTGAACCTGTAAGCCAGTCCCAATTAAATGTTGTCCTTATAAGAGTTGCTTTGGATACAGTGTCTGTTCACAGTGGTAAATCCCTAAGATAGTCCCACTGGCTGAGAGTGGGACAGCTGTTAGCTACAGAGTTCAAAGCGTCCACTAGATTCGTCCACAGGAAAGGTAGTCTGAAGGAAGCAGACATCACACTGTCTATGGTGGGTTTCAGAGTCCAGCACAGAGCCAGGCCTATAGGAGCCACTTAGAAAAGAGAAGATAGCACCCTTTAGTCTTCAGCTTGACACATAAATTCCATCTCTTGAAGCTATAGAAGTGATGAGAAAGATCTAAGATACCTCTGAGAGTCCAGAGTGCTTTTCTGACAGAAGAGAATCTTAATTTCTTGGGGATATTTGAAGCTTCTGGAGGAAAATTATCTGTGTCTAGATTTATATCAACTAATGTCTATATCTATTTACCCATTATCTTAGTTAGGGTTACAATTGCTTCCATGAAATAACATGACTAAAAGCAACTTGGGAAGGAAAGGGTTTATTAGGCTTATACTTCCATATCACTACTCAATATTAAAAGATATTAGGGCAGGAACTCAAAGGCAGAAACCTAGAGGCAGGAGCTGATGCAGAGGCCATGGAGAAGTGCTTGCTATTTACTGGCTTGTTCCTCATGGGTTGCTCAGCCTGCTTTCTTATAGAACCCAAGGCAGTGCCAAGGGAGGCATTGCCCACAGTGGGTTAGGGTTGTCTACATCAATCCCTATAGCCAGAAACTAGAAACAACCCAGATGTCCCTCAACAGAGGAATGGATACAGAAAATGTGGTACATTTACACAATGGAATATTACTCAGTTATTAAAAACAATGACTTCAAGAAATTCGCAGACAAATGGATAGAACTTGATCATATCATCCTGATCGAGGTAACACAGTCACAAAAGAATGAACATGGTATGTACTCACTGATAAGTGATTATTAGCCCAAAAGTTCAGAATACCCAAGAGTCACTGCACAGCAACCATTGGGCTGAGCATGAGGTCCCAAATGGAGGAGTTGGAGAAGGGACTGAAGGAGCTGAGGGAGTTGGAAGCCCCATGGAGGGAGAAACAGTGTTAACTGGTCTGACCTCCTGATGCTCCCGGAGACTGGATCACCAACCAAAGAATACACATGGAGGGACCCATGGTGCTGGCCACATATGTGGCAGAGGAGGGTCTTGTTAGCCATCAGGGGGAGGAGAGGCCCTTGGGCCTGAGGGTGTTAGATGCCCCAGTATAGGAGAATGCCAAGGAGGGAAGATGAGAGTGGGTGGGTGGGGGAATAGAGAGGCAGGGGGAGGGGGAGGGGATAGGGAGGTTCCAAAGGGGAGATCTGGAAAGGGGGAAACATTTGAAATGTAAATGAAGTATCAAAAAAAAAATGAAAAAAAGAAAAGAAAATTCCAAACACACTTGCCTGCAGCCCTATTTTAGGGATGGAATTTCTAATTGAGGTTCCCTCCTCTCAGATGACTCTAGCATAGGTCAAATTGACAAAAAACTAGTCAGTGCAAACATCATGGTATCTGTATCTGTGATAATCTATGGCTCTTACTAAACAAGTAGAGACAAACTTGCTAACTATTTGGTTAACTTGTATCACATATAAGGAATTTACCGATCCTCTTAGCAACAAGGTGGTGTGTATACTGTCCTCTCCCGCCTTCAAAACAGAAAATCAAGCTCTTGAAGAGAAGCAGTGGAAATGGGGTTCAAACCATCAACTCTGATCCCATATTCAGTGCTCCTTGAACTAAGCTAGAGTCATCTGAGGGGAGGGAACCTCAACTAAGAAATTCCCTCCATAAAAACAGGCTTCGGGCAAATGTGTTGGGAATTCCCTCAATTAGACTGATAGCACTACATTCTGAAGTGCCCAGGAAATGAAGATTCTGTGTGTGTGTGGAGGGTACCAGAAATAAGTGTTGCAGACTTCTCTTCCAAAGAATTCTTTCTATAAGACATAGGTGAAGTCAAAAGGAGACACCCATAGCTGGGCCTATAAGGAGCAGTGGGAAACTGAGTCCATTTTCTCACTTCAGAAATATGTTTCTGCTGTCCTCACCTCATGGTTCTTGGCTTAAGTCTGAGAGCTACATTTCTTCATGCCAATCAAGTCTAGTCTTTTGAACACTTACCACATATTGCCAATGGAGTTCTACTCTTAGCATTCTGAGACTTCTTGAGTCTCCGTTTCCAAAGTCCTTTGCATTCCTCATGCAAACCACTTAAAAAGCCTACTAACCACAGAGTCAGATTTACAACCCCACTCCTGGTACCATATTTTTGCATTAGCTACTTTTCTTTGCACTGTGACAAAATACCTGCTGGAAGCAACTCAAAGGAAGAAAAGTTTAGTATGGCCCATGGCTCCAGGGAGATTTCTGTCTACCAGAGTGGGAAAGGTCTGACTGTGGAGCAGATCAATATATGGTGAGGAGTGGGGCAGCTGCCTTTGTGGTGAGTGGTAGGGTAGCTGCAGCTGTGGTGAGAATGGGAAGGGGCAGCTGCGGCTGCGTCGAGAAATGGGCCAGTTGCATCTATGGCAAGATGCAGGGTATGTGGCTGGGCTCCTCACATTTTTGGCAGATCAGGAAAGCAAAGAATTAGGCCGGAAGTAAGGGCAGTTTACAGCCTTTCCAGGCCCATTCCTAGTAATCTACTTTGACTAGTCAAGGCTCATCTCCTTAAGGCTCCACAGCTTTCTAAATAGTTCCACAAACTGGAGACCAAATGCTCATAGCAGGAGCCTTTAGGGGACATTTTAGATCTTAACCATAATATAAGGAGAGCCAATAAATAGGCAATCTTTGGGTTCATGTGGGAGCCTTTCAGAGGATTCCCTCAGAACATGTTTTGATGTGGGCTGGGCCAGCTGATCAAGAACATATGATCACAGAGTAAGTCAGATGCTGTGGAACAGGAAAATTGTTAAGTTTCAAATTTGATTAAAAATAAGTAGGGACCAAAGGCTACTCCAAAAGCATGAATCTTGAGAAGATAAAAGACCAGAATGTAGAGCATGGGATTTCATTTTGATTTAGGATAAGAGAACAGCTTAAAGGCTATTTTAAGGCTCATTATTATAAATCTAAGTTAAATCTCTACTTCACAACTCGTTCTGATAAAGTAAAATTTCTTCTAAGCATGCTCACTGAGAAGAGCAGAGATATCCCATAAAACTGTCACATGAATTTGAGATTGCATACTTTTCATGCAGAGTACTGTGCTTGTTTTAGGGGGCATGATCATGGACCCACTGTGCATGACCTCTCAGGTGTGCTTCTATCCCATTTAATGCAACTAGATTTAGCATATATATTCTCCTAGAAGTGGGAACACAATTAAGGGCATTCAGGCTTATAAGTATAAAGTAGCTCAAAGGTAAGGTGACTTGTATAATAAAGGAACTGGTGGAGTATTTTACAAAGTGCAGAATTCCAGACAGATAGGTGTAAAAAATACAGCAATCCCTGACAGAATAGGTAGTTAACATAAGGTCAAAGCATAGAAAAACAAAGCAGAAAAAAAAAAAAGTCAGCAAAGGCTCCCTAAGAAAATCACCAGAACAGACATCTTATCAAAAGAAGAGAGAGGGCACTGCTGAGTGTACACATTTCTTTTTCCTACAGTATACTAAAAATATTAGCATATATTGAGTGTAGAGGTGATGGGTATCTTTATCTTCTCAGTGCATGCACATCATGAAGTTTGCTGACATCCACCACCCACTATTCTATTTCACCCCTCTATCCCACCTGTCATCATCTTATCAAATATATGTTTCACGTATAAGCACATATATACACTACATATAGGTATGTATATAAATATTCCACATGTAAGAAAAAAAAAACATATGGTATTTGTTGTTCTGAGTCAGGCTTATTGCATTTAACATGGTGATCTCTATTTCCTTTGATTTTCCTGCAAATGATATAGTTTCATTGTACTTTAAAAGAAGATTTTATTTTATGTATATGAGTGTTTTGTTTGTGTGTAGGTATGTATATCATATGTATGCAGTACCTCTCAAGGCCAGAAGAGGACAACACATCCCCTGGAACTGGAGTCACAGCTGTTTATGAGCTACATTTGTGGGTGCTGGGAACAGAACATGAGTCTTCAGCAAGAGCAGCCAGTCCTCTTATCCACTGAGCCAGTCCAGACTTTGTTTTTTTGTTTTTTTTCTATACTGAATAAAACTCCAATATATCTGGACCACATTTTCTTTATCCACTCATCTGTTGATGGACACATAGTTGGTCCTATCATTTGACAATTGTTAATAGTGCCACAATAAACATAGATATGCCGATTTGGTAAAAAATAGAACCATCATATGAGTAAAATTTCTTTGACAAAGGATGTCTCAGAACTGGGAGAAGAGGGCTGGAGAGGCATCTTAGTCAGTGAAGTAGTGATGGCTGTGCAAGAATGAGGAGTTGGAGTTGATCCCCCAGAAGCACTGTAAAATCCTGAGCACGATGTGCTTATAACCCCAGTGCTGGGATGTGGAAATGGGAGAGTCCCCAGGGGCTCCCTGGCCAGCTAGTCCAGCTAAATCGGTGAGTTCCAGCTCAATAAAAGATGATGCAGTCTCAAAATATAAGGTGGAGAATCATTTATGAAGATGCCCATGATTGAACTCTGGCCCCAGCTCACCCTCACACACATACATGTACACCTGTACCTGTACACACATGTGCACATAGGTGTGCATACACCTGCACCAAAACAAATGACTAAATGAGGTAACCACAGAGAAAAGTGAAGCTGGGAACCTGGCTATGGTTTATGGCCACTTCTGGGATTCCTCTCTGTCCCTGCAGATTGTTCTCTGCTGTTGGTAAAGGCTGAAGAGAAGAGTTGGTCCTATTTGATTGAGGTTGGACAAAACCCAGATTCATACTACTTAAATGAAGGGGGATATTTATTATCTCACTTAACTGAGCACTTGACTGGGTTGCTTGACTTGAGATCCCTCAAATGCCACAGCAGCCCACTTGTAGGTTGGGCTTTGCTCTTGATGTGTGGATTCTCTTACTCCCAGCAACACTGCTCCCTGGTCAGTAGAAATGAGAGTGCTCTCTATTGTTTCATGAAAGTGCTCCATCAAGGGTTTTGTGAAACTTATGTTTTGGTTTCTTTCCTGTTGCTGTCCTTGTTGCCTGACAAAAGCAACTTAAAGGAGAAAGGATTTATTCCAGCTCACAGTTCAAGGCATGGTTCACCATGGTAGGGAAGCCAAGAACTTGAAGCAGCTGGACAAGATGTCTGCAGTAAGATGAGTGCTCGGTTCACTTTTTCCACTGTAGCTCTGGCTGTCCTTGACCTAATAAAGATCTGCCTGTCTCCCTCTCCTGAGTGCTGGATTAAAGGTATTTACCATATGCCTGCTCCCCCCCCCCCTTTTTTTTAATTAAAAAAAAAAAGTGCATCTCTGTTTGTATTTGAGTCTATGTATGTTAGTGCTGGTGCCCATGAAGGCCAGACTCACTGGATTCCCTATGAACTCATGTTACAAGCTGTTATAAACCAATGTGGGCACTGACAACTGAACTTGGTTCTCTGTAATGCAGTTCACATCCCTAACTACTGAGCAATCTTTTCAGCCCCAACTTTTACTCTTACATAGTCCAGAATCCTCAGCCTAGGGAATGGTCCTGCTCACAGTGAGTGGGTCTTCCTGTGTCAAGTAGCATATCAAAGCAATTCCTTTTAGACGTTTTTAGAGACTAAGCTTATCCAGACAATCCTTCCTGAATGCACCACAAGACCTGCCTCCCAGGTCACCAATCGATTACTTGGTCTGTGTGTCTTGGCGAATGGGGTGTTCTGGAACAACTTAGCAGAGATGATGTCTGAAATGGAAGATGATGTTGTTCCTCAAGTGAGCCATGTATGAAGAGGTGTGACTCTTTATGATGCAAAATTATGTCCTGCTGTCATGAGACCATGTAGCTGCTGGTGAAAGCCAGCAAAGATTCATGAGATTCCATTTCACTCATGGTGAGGACGAGGTGACAAAGGTCACTAAAAGCTATTGTCTGTGTCTTAGGGTCCTTATGGCTAGGAACAAAACACCCACAGGCAGTCCTTTGGAACTTGATCGAAATCAAGGGGCAGCTCAGAGTGGGTTCCAGCCTGGGAGGCCCACTGGGTTTCTTAATAAAAGCAGTGGAGGGAAGATAGAAATAGCTTCTGTGTTAGTTTGATCAGCAGCCATACACAGAGTGGCAGATTGGAGTGACATGGTTAAACTGGGATTGGCAAACTCAGTGTGTGTGTGTGTGTGTGTGTGTGTGTGTGTGTGTGTGTGTTGGGGAGAACAGTCCTGGGGAATCACCAAAGTGCAGTCATTCAAACCAAGTACCTCTGAGGTTTGAATGGACAACTTCTCTCTAAGCTTAAGAGCCAGGAGCATTAGGTATTGGGATAGCTTTCCAAGGCTTGTGGTTCTGTGGGGACGATTAGGAGGGGCTATGGGCAGAGTTTGGTCAGCAACTGGGAAGGAAGAGTAACTGTATGAGAGAGTCTCTAAGATTCTCAAAAGACTTATTATAGTCAGTTTAGGATTTGAAGATTACTTGTGATCTAAAAATACATCCCCGACTGCAGTATTCTTAGCTCTACAGTTCTCTGTAATATGCATTGTTCCTGGCTGAATACATCTGAGAGAGATCTTCTCTCTAATGTACGTCTGAACTGTCTCCCTCTCGTGTATGCATTTACCAACAGCACACTGAGAACTTAGAAAGAACTAAAGCTTCACAAGGGGATGTGAGGCCTACCTCCCAAACTCCTCCCAACCAGTAGATTGGGCATCTAAGGACCCATTCAGCATCTGCATTACTTGGATCCCTCCTGGCCATTTAACACTCAATGTCCCTGACACCAAATTGTTGACACCACTCTCTCACTAAGCCCTCTTCTTCTTCAGACATTGCCATCTTAGGAAGTGATGCCACCATCCATCACTCACAGACCCTGGCCAAATCCTGAGAGGTAACCTTGGCGTTTCCTTTGACTTCCCACCTGAAATGAGCAGTGGGTGCTGCTGACCCTTCCCTTAGGATGCCTCTTGAAACTACACCACTTTTCTTCTTTCCTCTGTAGCTTGAGCCCAGCTGCCTTTATCACTTTCTGGGGCTGGCTTGTCAGTTAGAATCAACTATTCGGAAGTATATGACATCATGCCAATCTCTGACTCAGGCCCTTCCATGGCGCCCTCTGGCATTAGGAATGGCAGTCAAGCCCCTTGCTCTGGCCTGCAGAGTCTGGTGTGATTTGTTTGTTCCTACTTTTAAGAGCGTACAGCAGCCCCATCCTTTATCTCTGAACATGTCATATATGGTTTAAACAGGCATCCAGCTCTTCTCAGTCCTGGGCCTTCGCACACGCTGTGCTTCCTGCACTACCCCTTCCTTGGTCTCAGCCTCTCCTTGCCTCCTTCACCTGGGAACTATCTCCCCCAGTACCCCATCCTCTAATTTGTCTTTCCATATCCATTTGTACATTCTTTTACTTAACATCTGTCTCCAATGGAGGTAGGAAGTGTGTCTGTCTTGGCCTTGCTTTGTCTGCCAGCTTCTTAGCAAGCTCCCAGTCAGTGCTGACTCGTGGTTAAGTGCAGGGGCATGAATGAACACAGTTCTGAAGTTGAAGCATGTGCAGTAATGTAAAGGACAGACATTGTTAGACTTCAGAAAAAGAAACAGGAGTCCTACCATTTCATACACTGCAGGACTGGGCATTCATATCACCAGGCCTCACTGGGCCAAGTGTCCATCTGAATGAAGACATTTACATTTTCACAAAAACTCTTTTTTTTTTTTTTTTTCGAGCCAGGGTTTCTCTGTGTAGCCCTGGCTGTCCTGGAACTCATTCTGCAGACCAGGCTGGCCTCGAACTCAGAAATCTGCCTGCCTCTGCCTCCCAAGTGCTGGGATTAAAGGCGTGTGCCACAACTGCCCGGCTTCACAAAACTCTTACTAGTTCCTGGAAACAGATTGTGTCTCTCTGATTGTCTATTACATTTTTTTTCCCTCAAACTGCTGAAGATCTTGGAATCAAACCAAAGTAATCTGCATTTCCATTTTTATGTCTTAATTTATAAACTGTGCCTTATAATTTACAAGTACTCTCTTAGTGTCTCTACCAGAGCCTAAACAAATAACAGCTCTGCCAGGCCTCCTCCTCTGGTTTTTTTTCTGTACTCCACTCAGGATGGGCTGCAGCTGGTTCTAGCATGGTGGTGATTTGAATGAGAATGGCCCCAATAGGCTTATATCTTTGGATGTTTGGTCACCAGTTGGTGGAACTGTTCGGGAAGAATTAGGAGGTGTGGCTATGTTAGAGGAGGTGTGTCCCTGCTAGGTGGGCTTTGAGATTTCGAGAGCCCATGCCATTTTCCTAGTTATCTTTCTCTCTCTGCCTCCTATTTGCATATCAGGATGCAAGCTTTCAGCTGCTGCTCCAGCACCATGCCTGCTTGCCTGTCTGCTTCCACAGTCCCTGCCATGATTGTCATGTACTCACCCTCTGAAACTGTAAGTACCCAATAAACTCTTTCTTCTATAAGCTGCCTAGGTCATGGTGTCTCTTCTCTGTAATAGTAAAGGAACTAAGCTACTTGGTGGCATTAAGGACAGTGATCATGGTGATTAGCTTCATGGTACTGGTGACTAAGAAAAAAATCATCTGATGATGGAGTGGCGTGATGGAGAAGGCTGTCTGTAAGAGACAGGCCAGGCCTAGGTACGTGCTTCTGCATTTGCTCATGCCAGGAACAGGGAGCTGGATCACTTTTTGTGCAGTCCTGGCATCTGCTGCCCTCCTCAGACCCCAGTAGCCAGTGCTGAAGTATAAACTTCTCTGGTTGGGTCCTTGGTAAGCTTGGGTAAGTGGAAAATGTCTCTGGACTCAGTTTCCCAACCTGGAAAATGCAAAGATCCATTCCTCAAGGCAGATGTGCATGTGTATGTGTGTGTATGGGTGTGTATGTATGTGTGTGTGTGTGTGTGTGTGTGTTTATGTGTGTGTGAATAGTCTATGATAATGTGTGGTTCACAACACATTATCCTGTTGGATACATGGTGTATCCAACAGTGGATACAGTGATATCTGTGATGGTTATGGTTGAGTGTCAACTTGACAGGACCTGGAATCACCTAGAAGACAAGCCTTCAGGCACATATTTGAGGGACCATTTAGCTTAAATCAGCCTTTCAGTGAAATGGAAACTTAAGGGTTCTTTAGAAAGTCAGTTGTGTTGGATGGTGTTTTGCTGGGGCAAACATATGAATGAACATTTCACCAAAGCAAACACAGGTGAAAGGACACATGATGGATGATCCTTTGCTAATGATGCATGTATCGGTCCACCTTACACTGCATGGTTGAGCTCCATTAATTGGGACTCCATAGAGAGAAATGCACCAAAAACCTTCTGGTGGTGTGCTGCAGCTTCTTGGTGCTTCCACAGACTCAGGCTGATGGACAGAGTGATATCAGCTAAGACAGACTCACATGCTGTGGCAAGACCCAGGGAGGACACGTGATGGTTGGAGGGATTATAGATAGGATTCAAAAGACAGCGAGGGAGGCAGAGCTTGGCTTGCCTGTAGCACTAACTGGGCAATGCTTGTTGGTCTCCTGTCTTTGCTGATCTTTGCTTCTATGAGAGAGGCACAGCCAAGAACTTCTTTTGATGTCCTTCCTGGTCCCACCTACTGACTTGTGCTGAGGCTGAGCCCTGGCTATCTCTGCTGGATAATGCCACTGTTGCTGATTTGTGATGTTTTTGTTAGGGTATTTTATCATAGCAACAGGAAAAGTAACTAAGACCATGTCTTACTCTTTCCATGAAGTGCCATAGTAGCATCCAACAATCTATCCTTTGGTCAGTCTCTTGTGTCCCTGTAACCTTTGGAAGGTCCTTCTATATGCCCAGCTATACTGAAGTTTTCTGCTCATAGGGACCGTTTTTCTCCTTTCCCATAGTGGACAGCCAGATATTCCCCCCATCGAACTGTGCTAAAATGATTCAGGAATAAGAGGCAGCATCGATGAATTTCTTCTTCTGCATTGGGTGTACCTGTTTCAGGCGCATGCTAACATCAGAATGGTTTGCCCAGGTTTGTAGTCTGATGGACCGGTCTGAGCTCAGAGCAGTGGCAGGATCTATAATGCTTTGTTCTGTTTCAGCATTTTCCTCCATCCCCAGCAGCACACTACCTTAGGATAACATTCAAGCTCCTTAAGACAAATTCCAGAAGTGAAAAAGGGTTTCCCTGGGGCCAGTTACAAATCCCATCTCAGGCTCCAGGCTTTCTCTTTGGTGTTGACTGTTACACCAGACTCGACAGCTACCCAGGCCTCCTGGGCTTCAGTTTTCTCATCAGTTAAATTCCGGAAGATGGATAGCATCTGCTAAGGGTTAGGAGATAAAAGGCCCAGTGATCAGAGCAACAAACTGTCTCTCCTAACAATCCTTGTCCCCCATCACTTAAACAGGGGATGGGGGTAGGGCGTAGGGCTACCGTGTTGAGCCAGGGGAAACTTTTTGCTGGATATGTTCTTCCAAGGCCCAGCAGCAGGGCAGGGGATACCCTGCTCTAACAGTTTTGCGATTCTAGTTTCCTCGGGCAACACAAAGTGGCTGGCTTCTGTGAGCTCAGGTGTTGTGGAGACTCGGATCCCACAGTAACAAGGTCGGCCAGCCAAGGTGGCTCAGTTGGGCCTCTTTAAGATAAATGAAGTCCGCACAAAGGTCTGGCCTCTTCAGGGCACTTGGGACAGAGACTTTTCTCCCAGGTCAAGATAGTGCTCCTCATTTCCACGTTTCTGGGAGTGTAGGGGCTTCAGCTCTTACTGTTTTCACTTTTTAAATATTTATTTTATTTGCGGGGAAGGAAGCTCACGTTTTGACCCCACAGAAAGGAGTCCACTGTCTCTGAAATTCTTTGCAGCCCAGAGAAGGATTGCGGGTCCCTGCTCCAGCTCAGCTCAACCGGCATCCCAGGGGGTCTGAGCCACGGCCGGCCCCTCCCCCAAGGTCATCCAACTTTTCCCTCCCCCTCCCCCGCGGGGCGGGCCCCCGCGTGCATTATTCATTGGTCCGGGCCCGCGGCGGGCACGGGTGCTGATGTCAGGCCAGCGCGGGTGAGGCGGGTGCGGCGGCCGCCCAGCAGCCCGGGCGCGGGTGGGGGGGCGCCGAGTGGGGGTGGCGGCCAGCATGCTGCTCGGCTGCGGCTCGGCCTCCCACACCCGCGGCGCCCGCGTCCTCGCCAGCAGTGCTGGCGGCCGATCGGCAAGCGGCACCCGCGTCTGCAGCGGCGCTGGGTCCGAGCGCGCGGCTCGGGGCGGCGGCGGCGGAGGCGGGGGTCCGGGCCCGGGCGGGGACCCGGGGACCCGGCATGGCGCTACGGAGAGGCGGCGGGGCTCTGGGGCTGCTACTGCTGAGCGCCGCGTGCCTCATCCCGCCGAGCGCTCAGGTGAGGCGGTTGGCGCGCTGCCCCGCCACTTGCAGCTGTACCAAGGAGTCCATCATCTGCGTGGGCTCCTCTTGGGTGCCTAGGATCGTGCCCGGCGACATCAGCTCCCTGTGAGTGGGACCCCTCCATCTCCGCCCCGCCCCGCCCTGCCCTGCGCCGGCCGCCACCAGGGAGTTGCGGCTGGTGCTGGGGCAGTGCCACCTGACCCTGCTCCTCAGTCCCTTTCTTTGCGTTTGGGTTGGGGGGCATGGAACGTGGGTGGAATCTGTGTGGAGTGGAGGATAAGGGGACTCTAAACCCGGAGTTCGGGAATCCAGACAGGTCCGCGTGACAGTTTCTCATTGTGGCCCGAGGCCACCTGCATCAGACCTACCTGGGGGAGCTGATGCTACTGCAGACCCAGGGCCCACCGTGAGGTAGGGTCTCTGCACCAGAGTTCACAGCCTGTATTTCGGGTCTCGGGGTGATCCTTGGGGTGCCTTAAAGTTTTGAGTGGTTCTCTTCTGTTGTTGAGTGGGTGGGTGTGTGACTGGAGAACCTTCCCGGATTGAGTGGCTAATTAGGAATGTGTGAGGCCTCACCGCAGCGGGCCTCCGCTGTGCTGAGAGGTTGGCCCCCTCACACTGTGTGGTGACCTCTCCACACTGCAGGCTAGGAAGTGCCTAGCCTGTGCAAAGGCACACAGCTTGTGGAAGTGGAGGGCTTGCTCCACGTGGCTTAAAGAGGGGGAACCCAGATGGCTTCCAAGTGCTTTACGGTATATGGTGTCCAGCCGAGCCCCTAGGAAGGGAAGCCTCCCAACTTCTTGCCTTGAGTTCAAGAGGGCCTCTCTTTTACCCCCTTTCTCCATGGTGGGTTGTATTACCAGCACTGACAGAACTAACCAGAGTGATTCCTCTGTCCACTTGCTAAGCACTTTCAACTAGGTCTCACAACTGTGGCGATTGCAAAATGTTGCTATGGAAGGGACCTTAGGGGAGCTATGTTTATTGCTGGGGCATCTCTTGCTAGAATAATCCCTTATTCCAGGCTGAGGTGCTGGGGTACCCCTGCAGATATAGAAGAGGGAATCCTGAGGGTGAGGGAGTCCAGGGTATCATGTTGCTTGTGCCTTCTCCTGTGTGTCTTTGGTCTTGTGCTTCTTCCAGACAAAAACAACATCAGCGTTCAGGGAGGGAGAGGGTCCAGGTCCTGTTTACATTTGTAAAAAGTTGGAAGAGTTTGGCAGTGGGGAACTGCAGGCCTCTTTGACTCTTACTATTGCTAAATTAGATCACATGGAGGATTCTAGAATTTCTCTTGTTAAACCCTGTGGATGTGATCAAAGCTGAAGTGTTCTGCATGTTAACTCCAATAATGTATGGAAGTCCTGCTGTGGCCAGAAAGGGTAGGTGGAGACCCTGAGGTAGAAGCAGCCAAGCTTCTTTCCCGTGTTGACCATTTATCTGGCAGATGGCCTTGCCTCTCCCTTCCTGGGCAAGTTCAGGTGGCTCTGAGTTTCCTCCAGGGCTTTCCCAGTGCATTTAGTCAGAAGTACTCTGAGTGTCTTTCAGAGACTTGTGCTTCCAAGGGGAATGCTTAATCCTACCCCAGAGTTTTGTGGGCCAACATTAACTTTGTGTCTGCACAAACAAAATCCTGCGTGAAGTAATTATCCACCTTCAGCTGAGGCCTCCTGTAGTTAAGTGAAAGAAGCTAGGGAATTGATTTAAGCTGACTGAGCTAATGTCTGTGCAAGGAACCAGACCCATAGCATAGGATTCTGTTAGCCCGACTCGTTTTCCTATTGATCAAGTAGCAACTTTCCTCTTCTCGGAAGACAATGGCCAAACACACGAATCTTCACCTCAGAAAGGAGGAGTGTGAAGTTCAGGTGGAGGAAATGCCAACTGCCCACTTGACTTGGCACTTCCTGAAAGAACCCTGGGCCTCACTCTGTCCCTCTCTTGCCCATAGGAGCTTAGTAAATGGAACATTTCTGGAAATCAAGGACCGAATGTTTTCCCATCTGCCTTCCCTGCAGCTGCTGTGAGTATGGGCGTTCTCTGCAAAACGGGGGTCCCTGATGTATGGTTCTTGAAGGGTGGTGTCCACCTTGTTAGTGTGGGTCTTCCTATAAACAACAGCCCTCCAAGTCACCCTGGCTGGCTTCTAGCTTTAGTTTGTCCTATGCTGTCTACATTAAACCACTGTTCTGCTCCAGGGCCTTCCCCGACTTTATGCCAACTTCTCCACTGGAACTTGTGGTAGATCCCAG
Organism: Rhynchomys soricoides; assembly: GCA_019843965.1. NCBI lineage: Eukaryota > Metazoa > Chordata > Mammalia > Rodentia > Muridae > Rhynchomys > Rhynchomys soricoides. The sequence goes on from JADRCH010000175.1 coordinate 5,743,616, forward strand.
TCACATTTCAGGCAATTGGGAGGTGGCTGCATTGACCATAACCAGTGTTTCACCTCAAACATCTCACCTCAAAAAGAAACTTATCTTTAAAAAATCCTGATATTGTTCTTGGAATAGGAGCACTTCCGGTTTGTCTCACATGCATGCAACAAGCAGCATAGGTGTATGTGACTTTATCTCACTGGCATGGCATCTCTTCTGGAAAGGTTCTTTTGTTTTCCCATCTGACAGATGAAGAAACTGATGCTCAGGAAAGGTAAATACCTTGACTTGATTCACAGAGTCAGGATCCAAATCCAAAGCCCAAAGCTATGTTTGCCCTAGCTCCTCTTAGTGAACCACGGCCAAGTCACCATGGTGAGTGCCCATCTAGGGCCCCAAAACCCAAGTCAGTTGATAATGAAAATAAATTTCCCGCCCGGCAGTGGTGGCGCACGCCTTTAATTCCAGCACTTGGAAGGCAGAGGCAGGCGGATTTCTGAGTTTGAGGCCAGCCTGGTCTACAGAGTGAGTTCTAGGACAACACAGAGAACCCCTGTCTCAAAAAACCAAAAAGAAAATAAATTTCTCAAAGTCTCTTTTTGAAAGCAATTCGCTAGGCTGGGGTGTGTGCATGGTATGTGTGGAAGGCATGTAGCTCAGTGGTAGAGCGCTTGCCTACCATGCGGGAAGCCCTGGATTCCATCCTTAGCACTACACAAACAGAACAAAATTCTGCAGGCGGTGGTGAGTATATAGCACAGACTCTTACCATATTTCTTGGATGTTGTGAAATGATACCTATAGCAGCAATACATTATCGAAAAGTTCAGAGATACAAATCACTACCTAGCCATAGTAAGTTGTCATTGATAGTTTTGTTTTTAATATGTTATATACCTACATTAAACTTAACAGTAAAAATCTCAGGTCGTATGCCAGCAAGATGACTCAGTAGGCAAAGGTGCTTACTGCCATGCCTGATGATCTGAGTTTGATCCTTGGGTCCTGTATGGTGGAAGAAATGAACTAACTCCAGCAAATTATCCTCTGGCCTCACATATGTGTTGTGGCACACTTGCACCCACAGCTATGTCTTTGGACACACAACTTTACAATACATACATATATACATACATAACCTTAAATCTCAGTTATTTTAGAATATAAATATAGCATAGATATTATTTGGTCAAATAAACATAGGTGGCTTTATAAGTATGTATCAAATGGATTTACCTAGCTACCCAAATTGAAAACTACATTGCAATAATCTTCTAAAGATTTCTTTTTTTGTTTTTTTGTTTTGTTTTGTTTTTGTTTCAAGACAGGGTTTCTCCGTGTAGCTCTGGCTGTCCTGGAACTCACTCTGTAGACCAGGCTGGCCTCGAACTCAGAAATCCGCCTGCCTCTGCCTCCTGAGTGCTGGGATTAAAGGCGTGTGCGCCACCACTGCCCAGCTTCTAAAGATTTCTTAACCTTTTAAAAATGATTCTTTCTCATGAGAATGTACAGTGTGGTAGAAAGGATTTTTGCTTTTAGGTCTCTACTGTGTGACTTTAGTCAAGTCTCTTATCATTTTGGGGCTCAAATATCTCTAGAATACAGTTGGGTTAGATCCTTGCAGGTCTCTAAATCTTCCATGATTTCTTGGGTATCATGAAGTAGTTATTGGCTGCCCTGTTGTGCCTAGCAGAAAATTTTTTTTGAATAATGGCCTCCAGTTCATATTCCTAAGACCCTCCAGAAGTGAGACAGGTAGTATTGGAGACAGCAGAAAATTCAGCCAACAGGGATCCCTTCCTTGCTGTCCCTATCACAGTGGTGAGGACATTAGGGACCTAAGGGGTTGTCCTTAGGCTGAGAATAGCCCTCATTTGCATAGAGACCGTCACCTAGCATAAGAAAGAGAAATGGGGCGACACAATGTTTCAGTCTCTGTTAAAACCTGTCTTGTTTTCAGACTGCTGAATTCCAACTCATTTACTGTGATCCGGGATGATGCCTTTGCTGGCCTTTTTCATCTTGAATACCTGTAAGTGTTGTGTGGTGTCTGCTGAAAGTTTGCTGCCTTTGGGAGATTTCTGAGTTGTGGACTGTGGCGGGGAGAGAGGGCAGCAAGCCCCATTCTCATGTCTTCACTGACCTGTGAGTTGACTTACTTCGAAGCATGCTAGGGCAGGAAGAGGCTGGAGACAAAGCCCAGGAAGAGAGACACTCAGTCATTCATTCCCTGTTGACCTTTCATTTGTCATGTAGCAAGCACAGTTGGAAATCGCTGGATATTTTTACCTCTATAACTAGGCATGGATTTGCTGATGGGCCAGAAATAGAGCTGGACAGTTCTGGGGGCTACATATTTTTAAACAAAGTTTCCCTATTTGGGGGTAAACTGCCTGGTTTTTATCCAGCTGTCCTGTATCCCATTTTCTCTAACTCCTGTGAGTTGTGTTGAAGGTCTAATTAGATTTTTCCTTTTTCTAAAAATGAAAAGCCCAACCAAACCATAACAAGAAAGCAGGAGAGGGAATTCTTTTGCTTTCTTCAGATGCACCATTTCCCCCTTTAGCTGCCTTTTTCACAATCAAGCCTTTCTCTTCCCCCTTAAGTTGTCCTAGCCTTGTATTTGGTAAGTCTATAATAACGTTAATCCTGCTATCAGGTTGGGATTTCCTTGCTTAGCATTCAGAGGCTTTGCAAAGCCTTGTTCCTGCTGTCTTATCTGAGGTGAACAGGTAGATGTTGGAATTCTAGACACATCCCAGGTAGAAAAAGCTCTCTGCTGATATGAACTCTCAAGGAATGATGTCTCCCCAGGAATTCTTTCTCCCGAGAACCCTCTTATAATCCGGTATTTTGGCATGTATTTGATGTGCAAAGAGTGTCACAGCTGCAGGGTTGAAGCCACCAGGGTCGCCCATAAATAGCTGTGGGGTAGTTGGGATTTTCTCTGGTGGGGAGTTCACATGCTGCCCCGGGCATCAGGGAGAAAGGCAGCTTATCAGGGGACGCTAAAGTAGAGTACTAAAACAGACAGCAGAGTTTTTAAAAACAGGCATCAGAGAATGCTCCCTATGAGACCTAACTCATCAGTTGTGTCACAGATGTAGCAAAGCCTTTCCCTTGGACCATCTCATCCAAGACCGGCTAGCATTTGATTTAGCTCCTTGGCCCCGGAGAACAGTTACAATGTATCCCTGTATATCTTGAGAGTTTATGACTTAGTCAGTGTCATTGCTACAAGGTCTCTGAGCAAGCCCTGTACCATTTCAACCCCGAGCAAGGCTGACTTGCTCCGGATACTGCCCTTTCTGCTTCTCAGCCTTGTCCGGAGCTTGAGAACACCCCTACCTTGTTATCACTTGTCCAGATAGGACAGGATGAGCTCAAGGTTTCTGGAAGCCACGCTTAATGGAACTCTTCCTCAGCAAAAACTAAAATATAAAGATGTAAAACAATGGGCTTTTCTCTAGGGACTACGGTATTAACAAAAATATGGATAGCAAGGCGTAGGGAGGAGGAGACAGGGAAACTGCCTGGACGCTTTCCAGGGTTGTGGAGATGGGAGAATTTCTGGCCTCAGTGCAGTATGTTCTTCTCCCTTGCTCAAACCCAAGATGTGATTGCCTGTGTTGCCAGCTCTGAATTTGGAGACATCCATGCTGGGCTGGCTGGAGCAGAGAGCACATGTTCTTGCTCATATGCCGGGCTCCCTCATGGAGTTTATCGTAGCTTGCTGTTAACTTTGGAGTGTCTATACTTCATGAGTGCTTTCTGATTTTATTGCCAAAGCAGACTGTATCATCTGTTAGAGGTGTTAAGGTAAGGAAATTCAGTTAAATTATATTGCTTCTCTCCTTAGGTTCATTGAAGGGAACAAAATAGAAACCATTTCAAGGAATGCCTTTCGGGGCCTCCGTGACCTGACTCACCTGTAAGTCCTATGAGATCTTTTGTATGGGCTGGCCATGAAAACATGAGGCTTCTGGTTTGATTTCCAGAACCCATGTAAAAAGGCAGGCATTGTGGTACATACTTGTCATCTCTGTGCTGGGGAAGCAGAGACAGGAGGATCCCTGCAGCTTTGGCAATGATACCCAGGTCCCAGGGAGAAACTTGGTCTCAAAAAATAAGGTGGATGGCTCCTGTGGTCACATGAGCACACATGTATATGAACACACACACATGCACGTGCACACACACACACGTGCATACATGTTCATGAACACACGCATGCACACACACAGTTGTGTTTCTTTGGTGTTTCCATGATGTTTCTGTATTCACAACATCTCTCAAAGGAGACTCATTTCCAGATTGCTTAAGAGGTTCCTATGCTGTCATACAGCACTCGCTGGGTCACATTGGTCTCCATCATCCTATGTCATCATGGGGACCATACGACTCCACGTGAAGTGGGAAAACTTCAGTGCTATACGGGCTGTGTGCTCATGGAGGAAGCGGGATGGAAGCATGGCTCTTATACCCACTTGGTGCCAGGTGCTAGACCTGGTACCCACAGACCTTCTTCATCTGTGTTTTGTGATAGTTTGTCAGTTCCCATTCTACAGAACTGGGAGCTAAGACTTAAGAGACTCCACAAAAGACTTCACCTAGGGGTAAAGTGGTATAGAGACACTAAGTGTCCTCCCTGTAGGATGGAAGTTGTTTTTTCTTTTATGTTGGATTAATCTGTAGTTTCAGCTGAGCTCTTCAATTCCTTAATAGCGTGCCAGAGACCAAAGAGGGAAAAGGAATTGATCTGAATCGATTGGCATATCAGAATGAAGCAAGCACGCACACTTACTAAAGTTAATGAGATTGGAAAAAAAATAATGGCTGTTTTTGTGAAAATGCAAAACCAATCATTGTCATGGTTGGCGGCATTTATTAGTTAAGACTTGGCTTCATTTGCATAATAGATCATTTTTGTCTGAGGAAGATGATGGGTTCTATAAATCCATAGTCACCTAGTCTACAATAAAAACGAGAGTTGGGAAAACTGGGAGAGCACTGAATGAATCTAGGTGCTGGGCAGAGATGGTGCTGCCTGTGAGTGCAACCCTGACCGTAGTGGAGGGGCATAGTCATTAAAAAGAAGAAGAATCTTCTTGCCAGGTGGTGGTGGTGTACATCTTTAATCCCAGCACTCAGAGGCAGAAGTAGGTGGCTCTTTGAGGCCACGCTAGTCTACTTAGTGAGTTCTAGGACAGCCAGGGATACATAAAGAAACCCTGTCTTGAAAAACAAACAAACATACAAACAAACAGAACAACAAAGAGTCTTCTCATTAAGTTGTAACGATCCTGGTGAAGGCACCTGCTGGTGGGCACAGTGAGGCTGGGATCTGGGGCCACCAAGCAGAAGCCCTGCCTGAGCTGGAGACTGGAGAGTAAGAAGGTAGGGAGTGACCATGGGGGATCAAAACAGTTGTCAGCACAGTGCACAGAGGAGAGCGTGTGTCCAGCTGACAACATTGTTCTTGGGTTTCTTCTCTTTCTATGGAAGTACAGAATCAACCTGTACTGGAGTCCTTAGTTCCTGTGAACTAAGATTTCAGGTCTGGGTTCACAACCCAGTGATTACTAATTGATATTACTTAGCTTTTCTGACCATTAGTTTCCTCCTTCTCAAGATAAACATTATTATACTGAGTGTGGACGGTGTGATGTACATAATGGGTTAATGCCTAGGGTTTGGCTGGTATCGCCACCACCACCACCATCACCATCATCTTTGTCTTCATCATTATTTTCTTCCTCCTCCTCTTCAATGACAGTATCATCTCATCCTTTCAGTCATTAAAAAGTCTTAGTTTTCTCTCTGGATTGCTAAATTTTCTTGGTGATTTGAATATCCAGATAGAGACTGCTGAGGGACAGATATGGTTGTCTGGAGAAGAGCAACTGAAGCAGATAAGTGTGGGTCTCAAAACTTGGGAAGGAAGGAGGGCCATTGCTATTGATTACAGGCTGCAGGCAGAACATACACATTGTTTATAGATGAAACTGTCCCCTTTCCCCTTTAAACGTCTCATGCAGAGGAAGCCTCCGCTCCAGAAATCACTCGCTTAGGGAAGTCACTTCACTAATCTATCCAGAATCTTCTCACTTCAATGAGATGTTTGATACTGGCCTTTTGTGAATTTCCCAACACTTAGATACCCACATTCATATTAAAACACAGGTTGGGTTCCAAGCAGAGGGGGCAGTGCCAATCCTGTAACTAAAATCTAGGACGTTTGTTTTCCAACGCTCTTACAGAACCCAGGGGACAGGAAGCTATTAAATAGTTTGAGAAATGAAGTAAGTGCTATGTGTTTGTAGACAAAATAAAATTAAAAGGAAGATGTTAAGCACTTAGCCTGGGTAGGGTAGATAGCTCATGAAAATAGGGCTGGCTTCTGAAACTGAGATTACAAGCTGGGAGCAATTGCAAATAGATTTGTTTGGTTGGTTGGTGTTTTTTTTCTTGGACCAGTCTGTATATTATTACCGTTTCAGTGTCACAGCTTCCAAGTAACCACATTTAATAAAAACAAAAAACCAAACAAAACCTTGTGCAATTAACTGACAAATTAACTAATTAATAATTAAATAAATTAATTAACTAATAAAATTAGCTAAAGATTTTTTGTGGTTTTTTTTTTTTTTCCCCGAGACAGGATTTCTCTGTGTAGCCCTGGCTTTCCTGGAACTCACTCTGTAGACCAGGCTGGCCTCGAACTCAGAAATCCACCTGTCTCTGCCTCCCAAGTGCTGGGATTAAAGGCATGCGCCACCACTGCCCGGCTGTGCTTTGCTTTCTATATCAAAACAAACACCCCCTTTAAAAGTTTTCCAAAAGTTACCCCCAGTATATATTCAATGTGGTATAAAGCCAGCCTGTTTCCCAACACATCAAAAAATATGTAAGTACTTATTAAGGAAAGAAGGTGAAATAGCACATGAAATGGTATTCTAGTCCATTTGTGGTTGCCTGAGTGGAAAGGAGAATAAATAGAAACTACTGTTCTCCCCATTCTCGGTCAGTATTTGAAGGAAGAATGTTTGCAGTAAAAATGGGCTTACGCTTTCTGCTACACCCAACTGACTATAAACAGGAGTCCCCGTTCATTTGCCTGTCATTCTGGGATGGGCCATGACCATGCTATGGCTGGGTATGACTAACCTCATACATTTTTATAAACCACCTGCATGTTTATCAGTTATACATGTTGTCATTGGCACTCATGAGTAGAAGAAAACTCTAGAGGAAGGTATACATCTCTTGACCACGTTACTTTAGTATCTGGGGAACCACAGACTTGGTGCACACCATTTCCACTCAGCATCTTCCCACAGCAGTGCTGCACTGTGGCCATTCATCCTCAGTAGGCTGGCAACAGGGCACTGCAGATCCTGAATTGACAGGAGCCGAGGCTCTTCACCACCTGTGCTCTAGCTGGAGGTGGGTGTGGGTTAGCGTATCAGAAACCTCTGCAACCCTAAGAAGAAATAGGGAAATGATTTTTCATCAGCCTTGGTTAAGGAGAAGATGAAATTGATCGCAATCAGTTCTTCACTAAGCATACCGCTTCAGTGATATCCTAATGTGCCAGTGCAGAGTGTCTTCATGTAAAAGGATGTCCGCTGAGTCCATTTCAGAAGCACAGATGATCACATCTACTTGGATGGACCACACGAGGACTTCTTGGGAGAGGACTGTGCATCTTCTGCTTGTCTCATATTGATGCTTCATTCATTCATTCATTTTAAAAAATAGCATATCCATCTTCTTTATTAGACAAAGTCTCATAACTTCCTGTGGGTGTGCCCTGTTCTAGGGATGGAATAAACCATGGGCAGACAACAGTCTCTTTCTGTGTGCTGCTTTTGTGCTGAGAAATGACACAGACAAGAAGCAAACAATTAATAACATAGTTTGCAAATCACCATCTTCCAGTCAAGACCAAGGGGCTATGATGGAGATTCCTGTACGGCTGAATTAGAGTAGTGGGCGGTGCAGTCCCAGCTAACGGGAGGCTCTTAGACCAGGAGAGTCCTACATGCCATGAAGTGGAACCTTGCTTTTATTTTTTCTTCCTGTTTCTGAAGATAAGATGAGCTGGCCTGGAACTCACTATGTACACCAGGCTGGCCTCAAGCTCACAGAGGTCCACCTCCCTCTGCCCCTCAAGGGTTGGAATTAAGGGTGTTGCTCCCCTAGACCTGGCCTAGGACCTTGGCTTTTATTCCAGCAACTATGGAAGCCAACTGTAGTTTAATAGCTGTGCGTAAAGAGCTTACTTAATAAAGTGCTTATTTTCAAAGCAAAAAAACAAAAAAAAAACTTACATTGGAATCCAGTTGTCTTTGTGTAATGGAATTCGAGTCTTTCCAGTGATGATCAAGCTATGGATTGAGCCATGTTTTGTTGAGGCTCAGAACTCTCCTTGAATCATTAGATGCACTTAAAAGGACTTCAGAATGACAGACAGGAAGGTAGTAACCACATTAAAATCTGACTTTCTTTTTCTAGTTCTTTGGCCAACAACCACATTAAAGCACTTCCAAGGGATGTGTTCAGCGATCTGGATTCCCTGATTGAACTGTGAGTAACACAATTTAAATTTGTGTATACTGCCACAGGCCCTAATGACGTCTTTCAAATCTCTTTGCTCTCAACTGTTGACCACAAAGTAGTACATACTGAGAAACTGCATGTGTATTGTCTTGTGTTGATTTCAGCCATTAGATACTGTACCCTGCATCCAAGAGTAAATTAGGCACGTTGGCTGGCTGGTCCCTGTGTAGCCTATCCACTTGCTTTGCCTTCTCAAATTTCATTGGGAGCATCATGACTGTAGCACATCTTACTGGATGCAGGTTAACAAGGCCCGGAATGTTCCAGTTGTATTGGTGAATATTGTCTTCCTATCATGTTCTGTTTTCATTTATGGGAACCTATACTGGGATAGTTTTCTTTCATCCCTTCCCACTTCCAGCATTGCACTGAGACAATTTTAAGAGAGCCAATATCTCTGTATGCTATTCAACTATAATCACTGCATCAAGGAATATTCAATAAAGACAACGGTCAGTACAAGAAATAATATCCATGAAATTCAACTCTTCAAAAATTCCACATATGGATTGTTTTAGATCTATCAGGCTACGGATAGCTCCAGTGTTTCATTTTACTACCAAAACACACCAGATATGTCTGCTTCCCTGTGTATATATGTATGTATGTTTTGTATTTCAGAGACTTAAGGGGTAATAAATTTGAATGTGACTGCAAAGCCAAATGGCTGTATCTATGGCTGAAGATGACAAATTCCACAGTGTCCGATGTGTTGTGTATCGGTCCACCAGAATACCAGGAGAAGAAACTCAATGATGTGACCAGCTTTGACTATGAGTGTACCACCACAGGTAAGCAGAGCCTCTGTCCTCAGGGGTGGGCATGTAGAACAGCCCTTTGTTCTCCTTGTAGACCACCAACTGCCTATGAAGGAAGGCAAATGTAGATATTTTCTATAAAATCCTTATAGAGAAAGTGTAAGGATCCTAAAAGAAATGAACCAGGACTGACAAAGTGGCTCATTGAGTGAAGGTACTTGCCACCAAGTTTGATGACCTGAGTCCAAATGCCTGAGACCCATGTGGTTGAAGGAGAGAACTGACCCTCTCAGCCAGCTGTCTTCCGAGGTCCGCGTGAGTGTGTGTGTGCATGCACATACATACACACAAAACAAATCCTGTGAGATGTTTAAGAGGATGAATCAATGTGGCTTGGAGACCTTCTCAACCGTTGGGAAGGATTTTGTTAGCTGCACTGGCTACAGTTTTAATTTTGAGACAAGGTATTGCTATGTAGCTCAGGCTAGCCTGATTCTTTTATGCTGAACAAGCTGACCTTGAAATTGAGGCACTGTTTTGTTTCGACCTCACATGCACGTGTTTTTGTTTTTTTTAACAAGACTGTTTTAATTTTGATTCTTTGCAAAATTCAAATTCTCCAGTGTTGTTTCTTCCCTCTAATTGTATGTTCATGTGGCTGAGTTCTTGTGTGTGCCCACATGGGTATGTGGATGCCAGAGGTCAAACTTGGGTGTCATTCCTTGGATTGCTATTTGAAACAGCATCTCATTGGTCTGGGACCTGCTGATTCTGCTGGACTGGATAGCCAGTGAGCCCCAGGGCTCTGCCTGTCTCCGCCTCTCTAGCACTGAGCATAGCCAGTGAGCCCCAGGGCTCTGCCTGTCTCCACCTCTCCAGCACTGAGCTTTTGTGTGAATTTTACCACATCCAGCTTTTTTATGTGCATTCTGGGGAAGAATATTTAAGTCCTCATATGTAGAAAATACTTTTCTGACTAAACTAGCTCTCCCAGACTGCCTATCTGTTTGTCTTTCTTTAAAGATTAAAATGCTTGGCATGAGGACCCTTTTCAAACAAGCCTGGCCTGCCTTTCGTTGAAAGACAATACAGAGGGGTCTGGATATTTTTACTGTCACAGGCTTTTTATTTTTCTCTAGTAAGATGATACTTACAGTAAGTTTATACCATATTTTTATATTTACAAATTATTTTCCATTTCAAGTAGGACGAGATAACTAGGGAAATTATAGCCAGTGGCAAAGCAGAATATATACCTTGACAAGTGCTTGCCAAAGAAAAACAGACCCATCGAGGGCAAACTGTAAAGGGGTTTGGCTTTGTCGTCTCAGAGCCACCTCGGGGTTTCTATTTCCACATTTTTGAGGTTGTAGAATAAAATTAAAATGCCGACTCCCTCCAAGTCCCTGCAGGTAGAGGGTGGAGGGAGGGTGCCTCCATTTGAAAGGTTCAAGCAGATTTCCACTGCTTCTGAAGCCAGATTTTCAAGGAGGGAGGATCAATCCACAGTGTGTAGCTGGCTTTCTAGACGTTTGTGGAAATAAACCGTGAGGTTAGGAGTTGCTATCTACAAAGCCTGAAGGCATGTCAAGAGAACTCAGAAAAATAGTTAAAGAAATACAAAAATCATAAAGATCCCAGGAACAAAGTATTGTATTTAGGCCAAAGTATTGTGTTAGGCCTTCCAAACAAATAAGCTGAAAGCCACCAAATAGAAATGAATTCCAGGTATTTGAATTTGTGTGCATGTGCTCGGGTGTGTTTGCAGCTAGAGAAACTCACAAATTCTGTTCTCTTATGGGAAACTGGAAGTTTCAAGGAAATAGCCTTGTCTTTCACCTTAGAGTTGGGGCTATTCAGCTGTGTAATTGGCAGCTGCCCTTGCCAGGACACTAAGAGGTTATTTATTATGCTATCAGGCCAATAAATCAGAGGTCATGGTCAGTGACATTTGTACAGAAAGGTGTCACTCAAGACCATTTGACATTACATGCATAGGAAGCCATCTGAGGCTCCTCTTGGCCTTGCCTTCAATTCCTTTCTGGAGAGTTCTCTAAACTTCACAGTGAGGTTGGTATCTCCCATCATTCCCTTTGCACCTGGTCAGTGTCTGTGTCTGAGAAGATGACGTGAGCTTATAGAAAGTGAACACTCTGGGAACAGAGAATCAATTTATAACAAAAACCAGGACTTCTGACCTCAAGGCCTTCTGCACAGTTCTAATCGCATTCTAGGATTGAACCTTGCCATTGGAAAGGAGACAGTTTGAAGCTAGAACACCCAGGCTCTGAGTCTCAGAATCCACGGGGGTAATAGACTCCTTTAACACATTTGAGCCATCTATCTTGGGTTTATTTGACTTTGCCAACAAGGTTCTTACTCCTTTGCAAATTCCACTTGAGACTTTCAGGTGAGACCTCACTGACTGTTATCTCTGTTACCTTAAGGCTCATGGTCACCAAAGCTCTGCTCTAATATTTTTCTATGGGGTGGGTGGATGGGTGAAATGACACAAGATGACCTGTCCCCAGATACTGTCCCTGCCATAACCCGCAATAAATTATGAGGTATGACTCTGTCTTCTGCTCACATCAAGCCCTGGCCTCTGGTGCTTTACCAAAGACTTTGGAGGGTGTGTATAAGTGTGTGAGAATGCCAGGAGGGTGGAGACTAGACTCCTGGAGAGAGAGAGAGAGAGGGAGGGAGGGAGAGAGAGGGAGGGAGAGGGAGATTGAGATCGCACTCAGAGTCACCTTATGGCTTCCTTACTGTGGATTCTTTCTCTGAGCTCAGATCTCTGGCCCGAGAGAGGACAACATTGCTTGCTACCACGCTGTTCCTCTGCAGAGAAGAGTAGTGAGCAGGCAGCCCTCACCCCGCTGCCTCAGCAATTCAGATTAATCACAATTCTTTCACACCCTCCCCTTCAAGTCTATTTTTAACCAGGCAGAGATTCCTGTTACCCATCGATGATCCCATGTTAGGTGGATAATTTGCTAAATTCCTTAGAGGGAGTGAGTTGCGCACCCTAATTGTCCTGTTACCGTCTCTGTTTCGGGGCTGATGAAAATGCAAAGAGAAACAATGCATTAATGTGCACTCCCCCCCCCCCAATAGGCCCAGCATCATGTATAATTTATTTTCTACAAGTTCTATAAATAGCTATGTAAAAATCTGTGGATGCCAGTGGGAGAAAGGCTGAAATTGTAAGAGACCCACTGACATCATGAACTTGCTCTGGTGTGAATGGAAGCGGTAGCTGTCATGGAGGCACATACCATTAATATTTTAATGCTAGTAAATTAATGTCTCTTCGGTATGCGTGTCCTCTGAGGTCTCTCTAAAATGACTGTGCCTTTGGCTTTTGTAGAAGTTCAAGTTCAGATATGGGTAGGAAAGGGTATTTAAATTTGTCTTGTGCCTTTCTCCAGAATGTGTAGATGCCTGTGTCTCAGTCACTGTCCCTTTGGTGGTGGGCATGGTACTAGGTCTTCTATGAAGGATTAGTCATTTCAGTGATTAACAGTGTGTGTCATGCCAGATAGTCAGTGTATAGGAAATATTATGAAACGATGAATTCAATTTGAAAAAGTAAATTAAAACAGGGCCAGGGAAGCTTGATTTGTACAACATGTTCTGTATTCCCATAAAACTTTTTTTTAAATTTACTTTCCATGCAGATTGCTACCACCACTTCCAGTCCCCCCTCACACAGACCCTCCTCCCATCCCCCCCTTTCTCCTCTGAGAAGGTGGAGGCCCTTCTGGGTATCCCCCAACCCTGGTACATCAATTCATTGTAGGGCTAGGTGCATCTTCTCCCACTCAGACCAGGCAAGGCAGCCCAGTTAGGGAAATGTAGTCCACAGACAGGCACCAGTTTTAGGGATAGCTCTGCTCCAGTTTTTGGTAAACCCACATGGAGACCACGTTCCATGCCTGCTACATATGTACAGGGAGGCCTAGGTCTAGCTCGTGCATGCTCTTTGGTTGGAGGTTCAGTCTCTGAGAGCTCCCAAGGGTCCAGGTTAGTTGATTCTGTTAATCTTCCTGTGACTCCACTCTTAATCTTCCTATCCCCATTGAGCCCCTCAATCCTTCCCCCAACTCTTCCATACGAGTCTCCCAGCTCTGCCAAATGTTTGGCTTTGTAACAGAATATCATTAATAGTGTCAGAGATTGGTGCTTGCCTATGGGATGGGTCTCAAGTTGGACCAGTTATTGGTTGGCCTTTCTCTCAGTCTCTGCTTCATCCCTGTCCCAGCATTTCTTGTAGACAAGATAAATTTTGGGGGAGGAGAGGGGATGGAACTTTTTTTTAAACAATTTTTTAAAAGTGTATATATACCTATGGATTTGTGCATACATTTGTGCCTGTGGAGACCAGAAGAGGGTGTAGTATCCCTTGGAGCTGGAGTCACAGGCAGTTGTGAGGCACCTGACATGGGTGCTGGGAATTGAACTAGAGTCCTCTGCAAAAGCAGCAAGACCTCTTAAACATTGTGCCATCTCAGTAGCCCCTATTCTGGTAGATCCTTTGTATTTCAGGATTCCTCAGTAAAGGTGGAAAGCTTCTGTTTTCCTTAAAGTGCACACATTCTGTGGTAAAAGCTTATATCTCAGGGCCTTGAGAACACAGTTGGGAGAGAAACAGGAGCCAGTGGGTAGATGACAGGGAGCGTTCAGAACCTGTGGCCTTTGTGGTGAAAGAGAAGTGGCTTAACAGAGAGGAGTTTATCACTGTCCCTGCTGAAGTGGAAAGAACTACATCCTTCCATGTTTTAGAGGCCAAGAGAGAGAGAGGCTGCAGGAGCTACCTCTTTCATTCTTGTTCACCTGCCTTGAACAGAAGCAGCCTTGAGCACTTGCTAGTTGCCTTCAGCATTGGCATGACAGTTATTTCTTGGTGGGGGTGGGGACATCAGGAGCAGCCTAGAAACTATAGGGCATCTTCCCTAAGTCTTCAGCAAGTGTCTTGCTACTGTCGTCTTGCAGAAGTAAAATCCTCCATGATTAGCATGGGCTAGGTGCTATGCCTGACACCACATCCTAGGAAATGGAGGCTCCCCTGATCATACCCTGGAGGCTCCTGAGGCTCCATCTTCCACATGGAAGTCTGACCTGCCTATCCACCAACGCTGGCCTCCCCTGACTCTTTGCTTTCTGCTGATATGAGAGGGGGACCCTGTTCTCTTGAAACATCTATTCCTCCACCACCCCTCAGTCACCTTCTACCTCTTGGACTACAGAAGCACCCTCCTCCTCTTAGTTCCCAGTAAGAAACTCCTCTCCTGTCTCCCCCCTCTCACAGGACCTGTCTGCTGTATTCAGCATCCTTGTCTGTCTCCCACAGTCTCTATGACAGACCTGGGTTGAGGCTATGCCCACCCATTAAGTAAAATAGTGTAGTAAGTGCTTGTTGGGTACCCCAGATGAAGAAGGGGCACCTCTTCCAGTGAAGGGGTGTAGAGCTTCCTTTTGTGTTGGGTTAAGTGATACTCATGTGCATGCAAATGTGTTACAGATGCATGCATTCCCCTCCCCCATAAATAGGAAGGCACACAGAGAGAGACAGAGAGAGAGAGAGAGAGAGAGAGAGAGAGAGAATGTCATTTCCCCAAGGTTACTCAGAACATCAAGAATCAACTCAGCAACAATGTTATTAAGATAGACACCTCCCACCTCACAGAGATGGCTAGGATACAGACACAGGTGGGACAGCCTCTGTCTGCATTTGTTTGTACTGAGTGTGCTGAGATGGGCATTTTCACCTAGCAAGATCAGATCTGTACTCCACCATGGAGTTGAGAGGGGGAGCCTCCTTCTTTCATCTTAGCACAGATGAACTGAGACCCGAAAGTCACCAGTCCTGGGTCTTAAGGGCAGGAAGTAGCTTCAGGCCATTTGTCTCCAGGCACAATGCTAGTCCTAATATGTCACACAATCCTTGTCCCCTGAGCCCTGACTTTCCTTCCATCTGTCTTTACTAATCCTTCTCACCCCTGCTTCACACTTGCCATCAAAGCCCTTGCACAGCTGCTGTCACTTTTCCTGCCTCTTTGATTGAATGGGCTCCCTCGATGCATGGCCCGTGTGACTTCTTTGATAAGACAGTGTCCCCAAGATGGACTCTGACACTATTGTTTGGAGTCGTATGATTATGATTTAAACATCAATGTTCAGAGATGAGCCCAGCTAGTGTTGTGGGGGCTGGTCAGAGATGGCCTTGTTGGTGACATGAACTTTGAATTAAGATGATTAAGGTTTGGGTGAGAAGGTTCTGGGCAAAACCCATGATCTCCTCCTGGATGCATAACCAAAGGGCTGCACATGTTGGAGCATTTCCGGCCAGAAGAACTGCGTAGTCTCTGTTTTTTAGTCATTTGTTATGAGTTTTTGTTTTTTTGTTTTGTTTTGTTTTTTTAATTTTTGAGACAAGGTCTCACCTTGTAGCCCTTGCTGGCCTGGAGCTTGCTAATATAGACCAGGCTGGCCTTGGACTCACAGAAATCCACTTGCCTGTGCCTCCTGAGGACTGGGATTAGAGGCATGCTCCACACATTCTGCTGTGTGTGTGTGTGTGTGCGTTTTTAAAAATTGTTTTGTTTTTTTTTCTAGATTTCTAATTCCCCCACATACAGGCCATGCTAGCACTGTAGGCATGCCCTCCTCCATCCCTTGGCAATTCTGTGACATACCCAAACTTTCACAGAGAGTTGGTTATCACTTATGGGCTCTGTGTG